>JANZXR010000006.1:29520135-29530135 GCA_027575705.1 Erythroxylum echinodendron
CAAATGATTACAAGTATTCTTTCTTCCCTTCCAGAGCCTCTTCAGGTCTCTTACAAAGTATTCTTTCAGCTATCTTAACCTCTCCAGGCTATCAGTCTTTTCTTTTTCTCACTAGAAAAAGATTGTGAGTTTTTTTTTACAGTAGGATTAGCTCTCTTCGTATGACACTACAGAATTTCTCTTTTCTAAGTAAGTATTGAACGCTCAAAGATCACTATTTTCTGAATTGTAAGATTTGTAAGAATTTTCTCTAAGATTATAACATCTTCGACTACGACTAGTACTTATAGCTTTCGTCTCTAACTGCTTCTTGATCTTTGATAACCGCTTTTTGATTCTTGATAACCTTCATTTATTGTCTTCTTTACGTCTGTGTTGCCTTTGTGTCTATGTTGACTTTGCGTCTGCGTCTGCGTCTGCGTCTGCATCTATATTGTCTTTGCGTCTGTGTCTGTGTTTTGATTTTGTGTCTGCGTCTGTGTTGTGATTGCATTTGTATTTCGACTCTACGTCTATGTGGTCTTTGCGTCTGCCTCTGTGTCTGTGTTGTGTTTGCGTCTGTATTTCGACTTTGCGTCTATGTGGTCTTTACATCTGTATTTTGTCTGCATACTTAACTCACTTGTCAAAAACGTTCATTTATTTCTAAAATTATTATTATTTGATTGTCATTGAAATTAATCATCGTAAAGTCCTCTTGACATAACAGCATATGCACGATCGTGACTTTTGGTGAACAGAACATGATCGCGACATTTCTGAAAAATTAAGGTTGTCGCGATCACGCATGTACACGATCGTGCAACCCCATCTGCACTCTCCTACTTTCAATCATCATAACTTTCACTTCCGAAGTCTAAAAATTATAAACTTTATGTCGTTAGAAAGCTAAGAGAAAGAGATATAACTTTCATGAAGATAATTTTGTCAAATTTTGCCTAGATCAATACAGTTTATTCATTGAAGATTCAGAACACATTTTCATCCTCTTTTTCTCTTATTTCTCTCATCTGTCAATATATACTTCTATGCAATTTCCAAAAGAACCGAAACAAACAGCACAATCCATACATACAAAACTCCCAGTTTAAATATTTGCTTAAGAAGATCTATCCAAAAGCCATCAAATAACTAACAATTTATTCCCAACATAATTGACACTTAAGAGAGAATTTCTGCACATACACAAAAGAGAAGTTCTTCAGCCCTTCTTTCATTCATTTCTTAAAATAAAGGTTTATACATAACTTCAATTACATATTCAGAGTCAGCACAGTAGTATTGTACAAAAATACAATCATGACTGCTCGTGTTTGATATGCTTCTAGTTTCTGAATTAACTTAGTTAAAAAAATAGAAATTTTTGAAGTCAACCGAAGTTTTGCAAGGTTCAATGTTGATCTGCTATTTCTGCACCTGAGGAGTGGAAAGATAATGAGGAGAGCTGGGAAGCTCAGTAGCTAATACGGTTATAGCCATTAGTGACGAACTACACACACACACAATCAAACATATATATAAATTTATTTCACATTTAAATATACATTATCCCCAATTCAAGCTCACAGATAAGCATATTTTTACACAAATTGAATAAGGGAAAATTTTCAATCATTAAAACATAGCACTCATTGATATGTCGTGTTTAGCAATTTAAAGCAAAATGCACACATATAATGGCTTAAGAGAATCCCATGTAACGAAATGGCGAAACCAAAGTTTACACCATGAACAAAATGAGTCCATTTTTCAGAGCTCATATGTCACAAGCGGGCAATTAGGAGAAGGCTATAGGTCAATGTGCACGTGACAAACGAAATGGTATCTATCTTGCCCACATAAGCAAATTTTTAATGTTTACATATTTAATATCATAATCATATTTTCATAAAATTTGTTTTTTTCTTCTTCTCATTAATACCAAAAGCAGTAGAGCCTTTCGAAGCAAACATGATTTCAATCACATATTACTTTTCCCACATTCATAATGAATAAAAGCAAGCATTTAAGTACACATACAAGCAAATAATTTAGCTCGTCAAACATAATGACAAGAAACATATTACCCACATTTTTACTAATAAATCTAAGCTCAAGTTTGTTCTTCCTCTTGCTTTTGATTTCGAAGTTCTTAGTTCCCTTCAAGCAAACATATTTTCATTCAATCAACATACACGAATAAAACTTCCATAAAGCTATATTATCCAAAAATAAGCTTAGATTTAATCTAAATTTATCTAAGCTAGAAGAACGAAGATCTAGTTAAAAGTTCATAAAAAACTAAAAAAAGAATATCGGTTCTCTTCTTTCTCTCTTCATTTTTAGCACATAACCTATTTTCTCTACTTCATTTTTCTATCAAAACAAGAAGAATAAATAAAGAGTTACCTAAAACTCAGCTTAACCTTCTTCTTCCACTTCTTATCTCCTTTATCTTTCTTTCCTTCTTCTTCTTTCTATGCTTCGGTTTCTCCTTCTCATCTTCTAGTTTCTTCTATTACTTTCTCTCTTTTTCTTTCTTACTATACATAACTCTCTTCTCTTCTTTTCTTATTAGTTTAAAACAAACTTTTGTCTTTCCAGACTTACCCTTCCATATTTAATCTAATGTCTTCTGACTCCTTAACTTAATTCCAACTCTTCCTTTTAATCCATGCAACCACATATAATTAATTATATACCTAATTAAACTCCAAAAATTCCTAATTTAAGAATTCTAATTTATATTAATGATTCTAATTTAATAAAATAAATTCTAAAAAATTTGAGGTGCAACAATATTGCATGAAATCTTTACCAAATTTATAATTTGTAAATTTTAATTTTTCAGAGAACTGCCAAAATGTTTGTTTCTCACTTCTTTTTACTTTGATATTATATTTAATGTGTTACTATTGTGTATGTTGGGGGACAATGTATAATGTTACTATTGTGTACGTTGGGGGACAATGTATAATTTTAAGTGTGGGAAAGGGGTTAATGAAAATTTCGAATTTCTCAAGTTTATTTTAATCTTTATTTCTTATTCTTATTAACTAACATCCCAATTTAGTTAAAAATCTACTATAAACATTTTAGGTTATTATTGATTGTTGAATTGAATTAGTATGCAAAAGGATGAAAGTTATAGTAAACGTGCTTTTATAATCCATATTTTTGGCAATCATTGAGATGGTTAATTTGAATGAAAATTGCATATTATACACACATGAGACTTATTTGTGAACCTTTGAGCCTAAGAGAAAATATATTATTATTTTATACTCTTTTATTCTTTATTATGTGCTATCATGAACAGTTAGATAATTATAGAACTTACTTTTATTATTTACGTTAATATCACATTTTTAAAAGAGGCGTTAAAATGATAAAGTCATCTAGATTTAGTTTTAACCTGTTTTCTTTGACTATTATCCAACCTAATTTTATCCCTTAGGAGTGGCTGCTTTTGAAACTTAGCCTTCTTATTGATTATAATCATATTGATAGCACCCTATTTTTCTTAAAATTTTTTATTATTTTTTGAACCCTAAAGGAATTTAAATTTACTTGATTACATGAAAGTTAGGTTATATTGAAGAATTTTGTTAAAAACAAGGTATGGCATTTCTATAATTGTTGGTACGTGGTAATTGTTAATTTGTTTCTTCTCAAGTGATACATTGTTATAATTTTATATTCTCTCCAAATTTGCTTAAAGAAATTTAAAAGTTGAAAATTATTTATTGCGAGCATATTGAAAAAAAAAAAGCAAAAAGTTGTAATATTTTCTCGAGAGTGATAATAAAAATTTTTGTGCTAATGAAATTATTGTTTGAAGGACCTATTCTATGAAGAACCAAGTTTTATGTAATCTTATTGATGTGAATTTTCTTCAATATTATTACCTCTTTTAATTATTCATACCATAACTTTACCTAAACTTTATTAAATCCTATTTAAAAGACCTTTGATTTTTGTTTCTAGTTTACTTATTAGCAGTGGAGATGTGATTTTATTACAAGCTTATAGTTAAAAATCCTCCAATATGATAAGTTAAGAGTTTGCGATATTTTCCACCCTAAACACTTTCAATGCACTAAGTGAATCCTTTGTGAAGGTGTGGAATTTGTGATTTTGATTTCAAAAGGATTACCAATGTGATTGCTATTGACATCAACTTATGAAATTTGGTTTTAAGATAACTTGAGTTTAATTGTGTGTTGATTTGATTGATAGGATATGATGATTTAGGGTATGGATGGACAAGTTAAGGTTATTAAGGGATGGATGTTTTTAAGTTTGATGATTTGAATTATGATTTTCTTGAGGACAATCAAAAGCTTCAATGTGGGGTGTTTGATAAACATTTATTAGACAATGTTTTTATACCCATGTTTAGTGTGTTTTGTTCGTTATTTGATAGTTTTACTTTATTTTTGGTACTTACTTTGCTTCTAGTATGTTTGCAAGTCTCAATTTCCTTCATATATCAAAAGAGGAAGAATTTAAGTGAAATATAGGCAAAAAATGAAAGAATTGGAGCTATTTTGGAGATATACACCCGTGTGACGAGGTACACTCCTGTGTGACTAACATACACGGCTGTATAAAGGACCATGTAAGTGACTATGAATATGTAAAGCTTCAAAGACATTATTTTTGTCCGTGTGAAGATACACACCTCGGTAAGTCGTGTAACACACTAGAAATATGTAACTTTGTGATTTTGAGGTCTTTTAAGATACACAATCACTTATACGATTATGTAACTGATCATGTCTATTCCAAAAACCTTCATTTCGTGATAAAAAAAGTAATTATGAAGAAGAGACGAAGAGAGAACTAATAAAAGTTAGAGTTTGAGGCAAACGTTGGAGATCTAAAAGAGAACAACCTTTTATCAAAGTTTCAAGAGGATTACATTAGAGAAAAGGGGATGTATACCTTATGGATTCCTTTCTCTTTAATTATTCTTCTTAACGTTTGATGTTTGTTTTGTTTTCTATATTTATGAACTAAGTTTGTTTAGTGCATATGTACAATGAACCCTAAAATTGGGATGGATATAATGATTTGATATTTTATTTAATTCAATTTGATTTATCGATGCACTGCGATTCAATTATGCATTTTTAGTTCTTGAATTAATATGTATAAGATATTAGTTTAATGTTTGTTTTCATATGACGAAAATTAAAAAATTCTTTTGTATCAATAAATAAACCATAATTAGAAAGAGTTGCATATCAACTTAGAGATATGTTGACATAAATTCTCTTATTTAAGGCCAAACCTCATAGTGAAATTCACGAGTTGAATAAAGCAAGCTTCGGTGTTTTAACTAGAAAGATGTTTGGGTTAATCACCGATGATTAGTTGTTAATAGTTCTGAGAAATACACTAATATAAGATAGAAATTTTCAAGGTCTAATGGCTAATAATTAAATAGCATGATAAAGAGTTAATATTTAAGAAATCTTAAAGGATTCACTATGTAGGTACTAGTTATTTAATATTGATTAATCATAGTGTTATCCACGTTCTGATTTATTATTACGTTAAATTTTAGTTTAGTTTATTCTTAATTAAATCATCATCGCCCTATTTGTCGATTAAAAAATAAAAAAGAGATTACTATTAGTACTTGTAATCCCTATAAGACCGATACTTAATATTCATAAACACTATACTATAGTTCAATAAGTGTGCTTGCTTGTGAGATCTACAGAGTAAAGATCAACACAACATATCAAGAAACTTGAAAATCTCTATTCAAATTCATTTAATCCTAGAACTGCTCTAATACCACATGTTAGATATAACACAAACTTTTGTAATCAGCACAAGATCAACCATGAACTTGTATAAATGAAGATAATATTAAAATTTACCTATTTTTTATCCATTTGTTGATGAACAACTTGAGCAAACTATTGGACAGTTTGAATAAGCTTCTTGATGGATGAATAAGCTTCTACAACTTTCGATCAACCTTAACAAAAGTTATATGCTTTTATGTCGTTAACGTCTTTTCGTATCTTTCTTAATGCATGGATGTGTTAACGATTCAGAAAAATTAAATATCCATAAGCTTACTTTAATAGGTAGTAGGAGACCTTAACAACTAATCATAGTCACCTTTTTGGACCTTTCGATTACACACTCAATAAATAACTAACTCACATTAGTGAGGACTCATTTTTTTCATTAGACTTTAGCTCATTTAACTAAATTTTTTATTGAACTACTTATTTAAATTTAATTTGAAACAAATTTAATCTTCTTAGCCTTAATTCTTTCTAAATTCATAATTAATAAATGTCCAAAATGAATTTAAAATTCCAACAAGTAAAGCTACATGAACTAAAAACCAAGACATTAAAATAACAACTCATTTTTGCGCCGTGATTCTCTTTCGTTACATGCTGGAGTTTGAACCAGAACTATAAGGTAGCCAAAGCTCGGTGCCTCAACGTCATCTAACCTCAATGACGTTTACGTTTGTGGACTTTGCACAATACTTAACATGGCCAGATCGATTCGCTCATACACAAGTCTCCCACTGAGAAGACTCGCAATAACTTCAATCTAACCTATATGAAATATTAAACATGAATTAAATACACATTAAAGGTTCAAATGCAACGAAAAATGGGAACAACAACCCTACTTTGACTTCAACACATCAACGATAAAAAACCACAAAAGACAATGGTGAGTAATGAGCATGAGCGGAAGCAACTTGACGAGTGTCAGCAGCAAAGTAGAATGGTGGATTGTTTCTTGACTTCAATATATTTTAGAGAATAAGATTGGGGATTTGAGATAGAGAGGGTCGAGAGAGGAAGGAGAAGCATGTTCCCCTTTTCACCAACAACTGCCATCATTCTGTTAAAGTAATAAAACGACGTCGGTCTAAGTCAATGAAGTCAAACCTCCTACCAAATTATCATCCACGTTATTAAGCGCCCGCCCTTACCTTTAGGTTTTTATTCTCTTTTTAAAATTTAATAAAAAAGTATTTAATTAAATATTTATTTTTTAATTTTCATATTTCTATAACATATAAAATAAATTCAATTTTCTATTTAAATTTTACAATTTTAAATAAAAACTATTTAACATTACATACTAATAAAATTAAAATTAAAATTATTTAATTTATTGTTAACGTTTAATTCCTTAAAAGAACGTCACAGAAGTTTTACCTTCTAAAAAATAAATGTTATAATAAAGGATTAAATTTTAGTTATATAAAATTAAAGGACTATTTTTATAATTTGAAAAGATATTCAAAATGGTATTTGGCATTGATTTGTTACAAATGGATTCCGTTTGAAAAAGTTGCTTTTAATTATGCAATCGTCGTCACACGGTATACCTCATTCTTATATTTTATCATTTCCTGATTTTAATAGTAAATCCGAATACTTAGGAGTCTCAAACAGTATCTTGGCTTTGTCCGTGCCAGGATGAGAAGTCAATTGTTGACCATTATCGCATTCAATCCATGTTTGCCAATACTGTTTCTATTTTCTTCCTTCTTCTTTATCAAGGAAAAGTAAAGATAGAGAGAGAATTCGCTTTCATAGAAGTTGCATGTTGATAAGATTTTTCCTACTCCCCTCTTTTCTTCCTACTCCAGAAGGCTAAAATCTTCTCTCTTTCACTTTTCTCTCACTTCCTCTTGAGCCAAGATCTGTCCAGAAATAGAAAAAGAAAGAAAGAAAACAATCTTTCTGCTAGATTTTGTCGATGCTGTGGTAGTACCTGCTTCTATGGTGATAATTTCTGATTTTCCTTATGTGACTTGTTTCTCAAACTCAATATCGACACTTTATTCAGGCACCCTCTGAGACATACAGAGTTTAATCCAGTTTTCTTTGCTGTTTTTTTTTTCAACAAAGCCAAATCTGTGTATGGATCTTTTTTAAATTTTCAACTTAGCTGCAATTGTTTTCAAGTTGCTGTGGTTTGATCATGGCAAAGCTTTGAACGTATTCCGGAGAGCGGCAACTTCATAGAGCTTGATAAACTTCATTCTCTCAGAACCTATGTGTGTTGATGGAAAGTTTGCATAGCTCAGCTCTGTGTCATTTGAAGCTTCCTGTTCTGAGTTATAAAGCATTTCTCAATTTGGGATTGACTTCTGCAAGAGCTATTTGGATATTTAGTTGAAGTGCTTGAGATTTGGCATTTTATTTGGATTATTGCCCTACTTTGGTGACGCATTGCTGCCAGTATACAATGCCTAACTACGAAGAAGGACAACATATTTATGCTGCGGCTCAACATTTATTGAAGGCATTGGAGGCGAATGGGAACCTTAGTGATGATGTCAAAAGACTCGTTTCAGAGCTTGATTGTCATTTGTCCGCAATCTCTTTAACAACTGAATCAGAGGGACTAAGGCTCACTGAGGTTGAGGAACGCCTTAAATCTGCTGAGAGACAGGTTATGCAGTGGGAATCAAATCCATCTCTGATACGGGATTCTGGTCCCATCAAAACATCTGAGTACCTGCAGGCCGTGAATGAAACTCAATTGCTAAAGGAAACTTTAGGAGGCTTGCCAATCAACAATATCGGGAAGCAGAGGGAACTTGCTAATCGAGCAGAGTGTGTCTTGCAGATTGCGATGTCAAGACTTGAAGAGGAGCTATACCACATTATTCTTCAGCACAAAAAACCTTTTGAGCCGCAGAGCATGTCCTTTCATTCATGCGTGCCAGATGTAGCTTATGATGAGTCTTTTGATTCAGTGGACGCTGAAATAGTTGATAGAGCATCTTCTGGAGGTGTGACTGCCCGAGAATCAGTTGAATATATTGTTGATTTGGTTGATCCGCAGGTAACTACTGACATCAAGGCCATTGCTTGTGCCATGTTTGCTTCTAGTTATGAGACAGAATTTTGTGAAACCCTTGTTCACCTCAGGAAACAAGCGTTGGATGAATACTTGTCCATTCTCAAGTTTGAGAAAGTTAGCATTGAAGAATTACTGAGATTGGACTGGACTAACTTGAACAGCCAGATTCAAAGATGGTTGTGGACTGTGAAGATTGTTGTTCATGTGTATCTTGTGAGCGAGAAAAAATTTTGTGACCAAATATTAGGTGATTTTGGTTCTGTGAATTCAAGTTGCTTTGTTGAGATATCTAAAGCTTCAGTCTTGCGTCTCTTGAATTTTGGGGAAGCTGTAGCAATGGGACATCATAGGCCCGAAAAGTTGTTTCGCTTGCTCGACATGTATGAGGTTGTTTCTAATGTTCTTCTTGATATAAATGGTTTATACTCAGACGAGGCTGGTTCTTTCATTAGGATTGAATTTCATAACCTTCTAATGACTTTGAGGGATTCTGCGAGGGTGACATTTTTGGAGTTTGGGAAGTTTATTATATCTGATGCATCTCCACTGCCTCTGCCTGGAGGTCGAATCCATGACCTGACAAGATATGTTATGAATTACATCAGCGCTCTGACTGTTTATAGTGGTATCCTCGATTTGATTCTCAAAAACCGACCCGTAGATGGCAGTCCTGAGATGGATAATAGACAGGAATCACAGGACGTTTCTTCCTGTTCACTTTGTCCATTGGCTCATCACTTCCGGTCACTTGCATCTGCTCTTGAATCCAATCTTAAGGAAAAATCGAAAATGTGCAAAGATGATTCCTTGGGACATATTTTCTTAATGAACAACATCCACTACATGGTCCAAAAGGTTAAGGACTCTGAATTGAGACTTCTTTTTGGAGATGAATGGATTAGGAAGCACAATGGTAAGTTTATGGTGCATGCCACAAGCTATAAGAGAGCCACTTGGAGCTCTATCGTCTCTATAATTACAGATGATGGAAGGGAAAGTGCCAAAAAAAGATGCAAGAGATTTTGTAATGCTTTTGAAACAGTGTACAAGATCCAGACTCAGTGGTATATTCCAAATCCTCAGCTTCGCGAGGACTTGCAAATTTCGACTTCCCAGAATCTACTCCCTGCCTACCGCGGGTTTCTTGCGA
>JANZXR010000006.1:29563747-29587269 GCA_027575705.1 Erythroxylum echinodendron
TTCTCAGATTATAAGTAACGTAAACAAGGTCATTAAGTCTTTGATGTTCTAAACGATTTCGTTTTTTATATGAATACGTTCAAAAACACTTCAATTACGTTCATAACCTGATGCAGAAGTTGTTTGACTGAGTAACTTAATAGCGAGTTTTCTCAATATTAGAGCACCGTCACCGAATAATCTCTACCATTAATCTGTATTTTAAATTAATAGTTATGAAAAATGAAAATATATATTATTAATAAGTAAATAATGAATTAAAATTATAAAATATTAAAACTTACCTAGCTGCATTTTTTTCGTCATAAATTCTCTCTTTGCTGATTATCTAACAAAACTCCATAAACCTTCACGATATAATTTAATTTTATTTATCGCTTGTAATTGCTCTTCAATAGAGAAAATATCTTTACATTCAATCATATCAAACAAACCGCCCATCATATTAATTGTATGTGCTTCTCCATTATATAAGCAATAAGGATTGAGAAAATAAGTTGCTAAGTGGATCTTTTGAGTAACATGCTTATCCCATCGTCGATCAGTAATATCTATATGAGCCTTATACAATTTCTCCTTCCCTTTAAAAAGATTTATAATTATTTTTTGAGATATATACATATCATCATATATATACTCCAAAGATAACTTCTCATCTGAGTCAACAATCCTCAACAGCCTTATAAGCAGAGCCACAATTTTCACAATGATCAAGCAAGCGTCCCAAAATTTATTATCTAGAATAATAGCACAAACTTTTTTTCCTTTTTTATTCTTTGATAATTTATAATTTGAAAAGTACTTGTAACCAAATTTTGAAGTAGTTGCTTATGTTGATAAATACTTTTCAAAGTAATAAATGTAGTTGCAAACCTGGTAACAGCAGGACGCACGATTTCAACCCAATCTTCTTGCTTTCTTAGCTAAGACAAAAATGTGACATGATTATACACAAAAATTGTGATTTTAGATGCGCGTGAAGCAAGACTAGAAATATGATCTATACCGCCAATATATTTTAAAATAAGATTTATACAGTGAGCAGCGCATGGAGACCAATAAATATGCTCATACTTTGATTGTAATAAGTACCTACCTGATACATAATTAGCTGCATTATCTGTAACAAAATGCACAACATTCTTTTGTCCAATCCACTCTACAATTTCAGAGAATAATTCTGATAAAACATTAGCACTTTTTACCACGTCAGAAGCATCAACAAACTTGATAAAAGTTGTTCCAATATTACAATAAACTAAAAAATTAATCAAAGTTCTTTGTCTTTGATCAGTCCACCCATCTGTCATAATAGTACATCCTATTGATTCCCAACTAGATTTATATGTATCTACAATTAACTAACATTCTTCTTCTAAATCTTGAAGTAAAGGCACACACAACTCATAATAAAACGACACCTTAAATCCTGGACCTATTACTGTTGTAGCATCAATTGTTTTTTGAAAATATGGTAAATTTAAAGCATTTAAAAGGATACATGAATGATAGAACCATTTAGCCCATGCTCTTTTACATCTCAAAATAACATCCTTATCAACCATCAAACTTTTTATACTGGGTTGAGAATCAGGAGTAGTTCTTGGAGAAAAATAAGAATCTATGTCAATAATAGCTTTTCTTTTTCCTTTATCTAATGCTTGTGGTGTTTCATCATCTCCAAAAAATATATCATGAGCCCCATTATTTTCCTTTTTCTTTTTACTTGTTGCTGTAAATATTTTCCTATCATATCAGGTACATCAAGTGATACTTTTTTACAAGAAGCAATATTACCCTTAACAATAGCAAGATATTCTTTTATTCTAAAAATTCCTCCTCCTTTAAATATTCTACCGCAAAACATACAGTTATATTGGACATTCTCATCAGATTCTTGAGAGGAAGAAAAATAATTCCATGCTGGATCAGACTTACCACGAGTAGATGATGATTCCATATTTTCCATTATGATTTAACCTAAAAAGTATAAAAAAAATAATTGGGAATACTATTGTCAGGGCAAAAGCATACAACTTAAATAATTTTCATTTATCAATTGTAATAAAGAAGACCAATAACAACAAAATGGATTTAAAAAACCAATATATTTATTAAACTTTGCTCCATAGATTTACTACTGTAATTCTTATAATTGAAATTGTAATTTTGATCAAATTCTAAAATTACAAAATCCGTTTTGAGTAGATACCAACTATTAATTCCCTTGATCAACAAAAATACACCCTAAGTTTGAGTTATTAGTTACACCAAAAATATGTAGCATACAAGATTTGAGGCATTCTCTGACTCTTCAACTAATAGAAATTCTTCAGTTGGTGTTCAATATTCATGTGGATTTAACAAGTGTTTTAGAATTTTTTGAAGTAACAAAAATCCTGGAAGTAGGTTTTATGAATGACTAGTATACTTTTTTTTCTTTATTTGAACCATGAGTATATCATAAGCATCACCGCCATCACACCCTTGAGTCAAATAAAATGCTTCTTTACCATACTTGAGTGGCTTTGTCTGGAAGAGCAAAGATTTGAAATACGCTTTTGTGACCTTTCTCACTTTTTAGTGATTGTATCTTGAAAAGGGCATAATTTGCTTAGAACTCATGGTCTCCATTTTAGACTTTTAGTATGAAACAAAGATTGAAGCTTTCTTGCTCAGAGCAGCGAATGTATAGAGACAAATCACCACATTTTAGTCTACAACTAGGTGGAAATTCTTTGTCAAGCTATTACTGTGCTACTTAATATCTACTATGTTTCTCCATATTCATTAAGATACCTACTCATTGTCTCACTAGTACTTCCTCTGTTTCCCTGACTAGCTTGTTGAACTCACTTAATTTAAACTCCCCCTCTTTGCAAGTAGTAGAAGTAAATCGTAGGGAAAATGAAGAAAACTAATTAGGACAAGATGAGATTTGCAAATGACGAAGTTGAAGTAATAACTGAAACGAAAAGGAAAATAAAATTTTAGGCATTATCATTATTTAGGAAAGTAAAAAGCTTTCTTAGCAAGGCCTTTGAGTCCTCAGACTCACTGTACAAATGGAAACAATGATCTTCTACTTTAGACTCCAACAAAACCAATATGGGAAGCTACTATCATCCAAAGCTGCCTCTTAAACACCAGAAAATGAAGGAACGGGAGAGAAAAATGCAAACACAACATAATGAAACATACATATAGGAACAAATGAGTTCATTAAATCCCTCTAAAGAAGAGCACAACTCGAGAAAGCCCACCTCCCAAATGTTGTCAAATCCTCCAATCTCTTCTCAAAGGATTTAAATCCCTAAGGACTGATAAACTATTCTCTTATCCCTTTGACTAACTATACAAACAATGATAAGCTTCAATTTTAATTAAATACTAAACAACCACTAACAATACAGAGAAGTCGTCAGAAATGCATATAGGATCATCACAACCCTCTTTACCAGCAAAACCAACATAGGAAGCTACTATTATCTAAAGTTGCTTCTCAAACACCAGAAAAAGAAGGAACAGGAGAGGAAAATGCAAACACAACATAATGGAACATACATATACATACATATATATTATACAAAGAAGTCAGACACAAACAGAATTGATACACAGATGACAGAACAAATGTTACTCACTTATTAAAACTTTGCTCCAGCAATTACTCCACTTTAAAGTTCAAATTAACTCATCGAAATATTGCTAGTAGATCAACAAATTGAATACTTGAAAGAGTACATATAACCCAGCAATCAAAATCAAAGATTGATATAAAATGGAGTTCTAACTATTACAGAAAACTAATTAATCAATACTAATGGATCCTTATCTCCTTATCTATTAATATATTGAAACGATAACACATAACAAATTGAAGTTCAAAGAGTATATATAACAACTGTTAATAGAGTATATAATAAAGTTCTATTCTAACTGTTATAGAAAACACACTAATAATGAAACTTGAATAAAACAGAATAGTGAAACTAATCAACTATCACTGCCTTATCGTTATCTTTTAACAGAAACTTGAATCAAGCAGTACAAATCGGGGCTTTATACGATATGTTCTTCCATCCTCCTCTCCATTAAGAAAAACACAACAGCACCTAGCAAAAGAGCAATACCCCTTTGAAATTAAAAAATTAAAGCCCAAATTTAAGACAAAATACAATAACAATGACAAATTCCAAATAGAAAGAACATAAACATTTCATGGCCGAATAAACCAAAACCTGAGCGTGAGAAACATAAGATGGACGTAGACACAATCCCTTCCATCACAGTACCTATTCACTAAGGAAAGAGTTCGAAGTTACTTCAACAAGCTCTTTATCTCAAACCAACCATGAGAGATTTGAGAATAGAACATCACAATAACCGCCAAAGGAGAGAACAAATAGAAATTGATTTCTGCATCTATGGTTACTCCCAATTCATATTTACCTATATTCATAGAGGCGGTGAGAGATGAGGAAGGGAAGATGGAGAACAGGCGAGAGAGTTCGAATGAAATCCGAGGGCTACTAAACATTAGATATCTGAATGGCCAATATTTGATAAACCAGTTGCTCCGGTTGCTTAAAAATCGACCGATTCTCGTATACTTAGAGGTTATTACGTAGAAGTGAATTGGACAACTAGACAATTCAAACTTTTTCCGGTCAGATCGGCTGGTCCGATTTAGTTTTTAGAACCTTGGTAAAAACTTCTTTTTGAATTCTAATAAATTTATTTTTAAAATAGAAGAGGGAGAAGTTAAATATATTTTAGCCTACAAAATAATTGACAAATACAGCATGATCTACAAGAATCCTCAAGTTTCATACATAATAGTTCAGCGGTTAAGGTACAAAAATACTGCAAATTAATAAAATAAGATTTACCTAAAACTTTTCCACATGATTTTCCCATTGGTGGGGGTGATTTATTAAATCAAAGCTGAACAAGATATGTCCTGAAAAGGTAAGCACCAAAACTGTCCAAACAAAGTTTTGTATGTCTTATTTCGTCAATGTCACCAAGCAGAGTAAGTTTTCTCCATTTAACTCTTGAGTGCTGCAGCTCCTGATATAATCTCGATCAGTTCAGTGGTGATAGACGCTTGACGAGTTCTGTTAAACAAAAACCAGATAATGAAAACCAATAACAAGCAAAACACTATATGCATGTCACTCATTCATCAACAGTCTGAAATGTAAACTAGACAAAATTTTTGTGACACGACCCATAAAGACAACGAGAATAAAGTGAGTCGCACTCCAATAAGAGTAAGTACAAATCTATATAGATAGACAGATAGTGAGAGAGAGACTTGTTGTAAGTCAGAGTGAGGCGATCAAGCATATCGCCCGCATTTCTGCTTGAGCTATCCATGGCAGACATCCTAGCCCCTTGCTCACTACAAGCATTCTCCAATACCGCATTGAACAAGACCTGGATAGAATATGAAAGCTTATGACCAACAGATTATTTATATATATATATATATATATATATAAAAGCAGCGCTCAGTCCTCACTAAACCTCAAAGAAAAAGGATCTAGTTGAGGCTTACGCAAGAGAACTGGAACTCAGTAAGATTCTGAAGGATTTCCCCCTTTGTTTCACCACCTTCAATCTCATAGGAGTCTAGTTCACCGAGCTTTCCACCAGACTCGGACTCTTTCTCCACAACCTACATGAAAATTAGTCAAAAGCCAACACAAACACCACTAATCACTTCAATAACTGTAACTTATTTGATGCTACATTCTAAATTACCTCGGGAGATAATACGGTTGCAATAGTCGGAATAAATGAAACCACTGATTGAAACTTGTTAAAGACAATTCTCAGTGCATCATACTCCACATTCTTTAAGATATCATCTGCGAGGACTGCAACCTGAAAACGCAATGGTTTAGAGCCTCAGTCATTTGTGCAACTCTTAAGAGATTAAAGTCAGTGTTAACATAACAGCACAAAAACACCTCGACAGATAGAAACAGAAAATCTTCTAAGAGAAATTTTTAAGAAATATTTTTCAAGAAAAACGAAAACCTTTCAGATGGATTGCTTTTCCATTAAAAATTTGGAAAACAATTGGAAATGCTTGTTTTACATGTTTTCAAAAGCACAATAAAGGAACTAAAAAAGAAAGTGAGAATTGGAGAAAGAAAAACCACAATCAAACAGGCCAAGAGTGTTGATGGTTCCTCACAGGCCTTAACTTGAAATTAGGGATGGCAATAGGCATGACCCAGCCCTTTTTTTCAAGGCCCAAGTCCGGCACAATGGGCTAGGGCAGTCCAGAGCCAATTGAGCCAAGGCAAATTGGCTCAAGTGGTTCAAGCCATTAGGGGTGGGCCAGGGGGCCAGGCCGTGCCTCCCAAGCCCAGGCCCAACTTAAAGCCCAGTCAACTATGGCTTGGCTGGTTGATTTTGGGCCAGGTCAATTCCCCCATCCCTACTTGAAATGCAGTTTACTGCACAAAATATAAACCACAACTCAATAAAAGATCCTTTAAAAAAAAATCCAATCAACTCAACCAGACTTACCTGAGTATAATTCAGCGGATTCTTCTGCAACTCAGTGATTATTATATCAATGTCCTTCTTTGAGTCACGAACCAACTGAGCCTTTGCCTTCTCGCCCAATATGACGTACTTTGTTTCTTTCTCAGGACCTGTGGCAACATAAAAATCTTAAACTAATTAAAAGAAATAAATCTGAATACACACAGATCCTCTGAGTCAAACTCAAAACGAAGCCTACCAGAGACCAACTTGTTCAAACCCCTGCTTATCTTTACAGAAGTGGAGTTGATTCCACCACATAGACCTTTGTCTGAAGAAATAGTGACAATGACATTCTTCTTAACATCAGCACCTGGCCAATACAACAAGGGTAACTAAAAATAAGAATAAGAATAAAACATAATCCATTCAGTGCAATGTGTATGTATGTATAAATATACATATATAGCACAAGAGATGGACAAGGAAAGAACTCAGGAGTCCCATCAAACAAGACAGCGAGCAAACATTCTAAACATGGTAAATTTAACTTCAAGCATCACAATATAAGTTTTAGAACCTTGGACTTCAACAAAACCAATGTAATCTCCTTTCAATCTACGACAGCAGGTAAAAGTAACTGTACTTTGATTCAAGTCACAGTAACAATTGCCAGAATTTCACAAGATCTTCTAAAAAATAACGCAAACTTTTGACACTAATGTCTTCTAGAAATTTAAAAGATGTGTTTTCCAGCATTGTCACAATATCTCTGATATGAGCAACCATTAATTGTTAAAGATATATGTTGATATGAGAGAAGAAAAGAATCGGAGAGCGTTCACTCTTCAGAAGCAAAGAAACCAAAATTCACATAAGTCATGTGAAAACCATAGAGATTGTATTATCTCAAATCATCAAAAGAGTAAACAGATATCAATGATCAATAAGCTATAACACGCTTTTACAGGAAACACTATTTTGTAGAAAGGGAATGCCCAACCAGAATAACGTACATACATAGCATGCAAATATAAATAGTATGCAGGCACCAGAAGGAATGACAAGGGGACAATAAATCCAAAGAAGGAAGGGAATTGCTGATGGATCACAAAGACAATAAAAAGGGCAACAACATAAAGTTGGCCAATATTAAAAGGAATATCTCAAAGAATTTAACCATTGAACTAAGCAAGCTACATTTTATAAAACATACTTGGAGTGTCACCAAGAAGTGCAGTAAATGGCTGCCAAAGGCCACGAGAGTTTTCAGCTTTGGTTTGAATTGCTCGTAATTTAGAGGCTGCAACCATCTTCATTGCCTTAGTAATTTTTTGAATGTTTTTGACACTCTTCATACGATTTCGGACTGCATAAGGTAAGTTAAGTCGGTCATATCTATCCAATGTCTAATAAGACAAGATGAAAAAGAATGCAAATTCTTTCTTAAAAACAACAAAAGCTGGAAGTAGTATGACAGGCATTCATACCAACTTGAGTTGATATATAGCGCACTCCAACAGGGGCCTGCTCCCTATAGATCATAACCCATTTTTAAGAATTCAAAATGATGAAGAATACACAAAAATTTACTTAAGACAGATAGAAAAGGCTTTGCAAATGCCATTCATAACATGAACAATCATGATGTTGCCAAGTTGTGACTTTTAAGGAGTCCTTATATTTCAAGATCAAAACATGCAGTTTGTTGAATAGCGTGCCAATATGGGTTTCAGAAAAAAAGAATTCATAGGAAAAGGTCATCAAAAAGTTTTGCACAACGTTCCACTTCAAAGTTTCTATCACAATACACAAACCAGAATCCATCTCAATGCATACAGAGTTTTACCTGAACTTTATTTACATTCGTTGCCCATGCATTAAACAAACAAAACACGTTGTATATGGTTTGAAACTGCTTCTGCTTGACATAAGAATCGCAAGATGCAATCAAGCCGTAGAAGGATTTGAGAAAAATAATTCTTATGAAAAATATTGTCTCTTTTTGTAACTTTAATACAATGCTCATAAAACCAAAATAACCTTGACAAAAAAATTTATCTGGAATGCAATGCCGCTGACTATATCGAAACAGTGACAAGAAAACACCAACCGTATGTTAAAAGATAACATCCATTGCAAGAATTTGTTAGCAATGTCTAAACTTTTAGCAAAGTATACTGAAATCCATCAGTTTATCACCTTGAAACCTGCAAAATCCAGTTCACATCCATTTTCACCAATTTCTTTTCTTTTCCAGTCTTCCCAACAAAGAGGAGACACAAAATCATGGAGATGAATCGCTATATAATACCATTCCGACACTTCTCGGTCAACCGCATTCCCCAGGAACAAACACAAAGATTATATATATAAAAGAAGAAGAAGATCAAATGCAAATAAATCCAATCCATTCATATTCATGAAAGGGAAATGGAATCGTACTCGGAGATGACAGAGGATCGGATTGCGGCAGCGATTGGGTGAGGATTTGAGAGAGGGGTAGCGGCGAATCGCCGGGCTTCGCGCCTGAGAGCAGCCATCGCCATTGTTGAAGGAGATGATGATCGCAGAAACCCTAGAAACGGAAAGATGGGAAAAGTTTGTTAGATAGAGTTTGGTTTTCCGTTCAGTTGAATCGCACCGCGAGTGGTTTTTAGTTTTTACAATTCTCTTGTTCTTAAGAAAAGGGCAATGAAGCAAGGGCTTCGACAGTGATGATAGATATCAAACGCCGTCGTTATTAAACTATTTTTAAATAAATTAAGACAATAAAATTAAGATAAAGTAACTCCATTAGGTCTCGTTTGCTAACCATTTATTTATGAAGGCATCATAATAATAAAATGAGAATGAGAATCGGAATCAAAATAGAATGATTGCTTATGCGAATTTAGCATGCAAGCATTAAGAATGAAATTATAGAAATTAATAATTATACTAGTATTTGATTTTGTACTTATATTTAATTATTATATAGTTTTTATTTATATTTTATAAATAATTAATAAACGATTTAATGATTTATACAATTATTAATTTTTAAATAAGTATGAATAATTTTTATGATAAAAAGTATCGATAAAATAAAACAAAACAATTATTAAAAATTAATATAAAAATTATTTTTATGATAATATTATGATAAGAATCAATGTCCTAATAATATCTTGACAATATTTTTGATAATATTTTAATAATATCTTTATCTCTTATTCTAATTTTTTCATTTCAACGTAAATCTATATCTCTTTAAGAATAAAAGTTCTAGATTATTTAAGATTTATTCTAATTTTGTCATTTCTTATTTTATTTATTATCGGCAACCAACCAATTAAAAGTAAAAAATGCAGGTTGCATTTCTATTTTCATCTATTCATTACCGATTATTAAACGAGACTTTATAGTTTAAGAAATCATGAAAAAGTTATAATTTTTAACATTATTTAAAAAACTCAATCTAATTTTCAGTTTTCTAAAAAAACTCCTCTTAGAATTCAGTTAACGAATTATATATACCGTGAACATCAAACTTGTAAACAATAATAACAATTCAGTAAAAATATCATAAGTACGTGAGATCTGAAGAAATTTAGGAGTATACAACTTTATTCTTAATTAGTAAAGAGATTGTTTCCGAACGATCCAGAAGAATATCACACTTGTATTAATCAAATATTCTCTACATGATATATTCAACTTAGTTTTTAAATTTGAATTGAACTAATTGAATTTGACTCAAATTAATAATTTATTATAATTTTATTAACTTTTTAATTTCCCCATATCTCGCATTTCAACGAGACTTTTCGCTAGGTGTTGTTGTTGCTTCTTAAGTCATTAAGTTAAATTTAATTATTTTGAATCGGATTTATGAGATAATTTGAATTATTATATTAGTAACATTTAATTAATTTACGTCTTATGTTTACGTCATCGTTGTTTTTTAATTAAAATCTAAGAGAAGAAGTTTTTTTTGAAAAATTTAAAGATTGGAGTTTTTTTTAAAGATTTCTTAAACTAGGAAATCGGTGTGTGTTTTATGGGCTTGGGAATTAATCAATGGGTAGTAATGAATATAGATGGTTGCTTTTATGTTATGACTATAGAAAATGTCTAACTTTCGAGGAATAGTTCACACTCTCGATAAGTTAGAAGAATGAGTTTAATTCCTGTTCAGCAGCAAGTGTTATCGACATGACATTTTTTTAATAAAATAAAATAAATTTAGTCAATATAATTAATCAAAATATGCTTAATTATAATATAATTAATTAATTGCAATATAAATAAATAACTATTTTTCTCTTTTTTATCAATTAAATATAATTAATTAAAATATATTAAAATATAATGTAAAAAAATCATTATTATTGGTAGTGGTTAGTTTGTTAAAAATATTGATAAATAAAAATTACTATTAATGGTAACGACAATCATTCTTTCTTTTTAACCAACCATTATAATTATAATGATTATATTCATTTTCATTTCTCACCATATTCATTCTCATTCTTATTATCATTCTTCGTGTGAACCAATCGTCCTTTTATTTCTTTTACACAAAATATTTTTATAATAATCAAATAATAAGTAAAACGTGTATTACACAATTCTTTATATAATCCAAAATCTCTTTTATTTAAATTTCTATCCAGTTATATACAACTTTTATTTTGTAATTCAAAAACTAAAGATTAATATTTTCTATATCTTAATTGAAGCGGTCTAGTATATGAATTAAGTTCTCAAAATCATGATTACTATAAAGAAAAAGTCAATTAGAATAAGAAATAAACTAGAGCATATGTATTTTCTTTAAAAAAATTGTAGTTTAGTGTTATTAAAAACATTACGTATTTTATTAAATGAATACATTTTCAATAAAGTGTTTTCATTATTATTCAAAACTTAAAAAATTATTCAAAAATGGATGCCAAAAAACACATTATGCTAAAATGTTAAATTTTGTAACATTAAGCCCAAACAAACTGAGCATAAATAAGCTCAAATAAGATTCAATTTTAGAATCAATTGGTTATGGAAGTAGTATTTTACTATACTTATATGCATGTTTAAGATTATATATTATTTCCATATAAGACAAACATCTACTTATATTTCAACATACTCTCCTTATGTATAGGCTAATTTAAGGCTCAACATGTGACACAATCTATCATGTAAAAGTGGTGACGACAAACTCAAAAATAACCTACTCTAATACCATATTAAAATTTTGTAACATTTGGCCCAAATAAATTATAAATTTGATTAGAGTATAAAATCCGTAATAAGAATTGAATTTAAATCCAACCATTATCAAAATGAATAAAACTAGCTATTTAGTTAATTAGCCTTTACCATTTATTAACTTTTTTTAATGAATATAAGATACTCTTAACACTTCCACTCAAATTCAACTAAAACTGAACATCCAGTTGTTACTTGAAATAAATGCAACAATAATAGTACCAAACTGTTAAAACTAAGCATCCAAAAGAACAATCGAGAAATTAAACATCCGGATCAAACCTGCTCTGATACTATATTAGAATTTTTAATATGAGTAAAATATAGAGCCCATTGACAAAAATAAGACATATTTAATCATTGTCACAATGACTAGATCTAACCATTTGGTTAGTTGACACTAACTCTTTATTAAACCTTTAATATTTTCATTTTTAATAAACGTGGGGTACTCAACATAAAATCTGGCTTGCTTATACCTTAGCATTACACAATACATTGAACGTCGGTAACGTTAGATTCCAATAAGACGTCTCATTTCCATTAGCATTTCCAGTATACACTTTACTTTGCAGCTGCACCACCAGCAGCTTTTCTAGAAAATCCAGGAGGTGCATGCGAGTCATTGAGCTGTTCTAGATTTACTTCATGCCCAAGTTGATTTTCTGTCTGGGAGTTGAATCTTTGTGCATGGGGCGTTGGGTATGATGTAGAAATATGTACTACTGCCATATTTCTCTTCATAGGTCGGTATAGTCCCCATAAGAACGATTGCAAATCTGCATCTCAACAAGCGCATGTTGTTAAAATTTTCTACATAATTTATCACACTTCCAACTGTTCTTCTAGCTTCTCATCAAGAATGATTTTGTTTCAAGACATGGATGGTGCATTTTGTTGGTCACAACATAGTATAGAACAAAACTGTAAGGATTTGCATAGTTAACCTTGAAAATTTGCACGCAGCACTTTGGAATGGAAAACCAACAGCTCTACACCACTTAAACTGCTACTAAGAACCAGCTCTTTCGTCTCTAGAATCCCCAGAAGGTGCTCGTACTGCTGTTTAGACCTATACTGGAAATTTTCATTTTAGGACAATTTACTTTCTTCATCTAGAAAACAAAATATAAACAAACAAAGTTTGGATTCCATAACATACCTCTCGAAATTTCCAGGAAAAATGTACAGTGCAATATCATTCACAGATGCGTACTTGTTCTGAAAAATTTCCACACGAATCTTGGAAGATGGAAGCATTGTACATACCAGCACACCAGGCAACTTTTTTGAAAAATCGAAGGCTTTTCGATGGACTCTGCTAGGAAAATGCGCCTGAAAACCATCATAGAATTCCCTTGTAACCTTCAAGCTTCCACTGTTACAGAAAAATAAGTAGCACCAAGTTAGTTTTGGTGCCAATCACGTTTAGTAAGCTCTAGAATACATATAAAAACCCCCAATATAGTTAACTACATAAAACAGCAAGCGATATATTATTTGAGATTTGAACCAAGGTTATTAAGCATTCTGCTTCCAAACATGTCTCCATAATCAACACTATGGTTCGACTTTAAGAGGCTTTGTTAAATATAATTTTGACAATCCATTATAGCCACAAGGGTGCAAACTAAAATGGCAAGCTCCAAGTTCGCCTTGTGATATGGTTTGAAAAGATCGGAACTATTTGAAAGGCTACACAGTCTCAGTTATTAAACAATTATGTTTTTAGTTAAACTAGACAATGCTGTCTGATTGAGGCCCAACCTTACAGCCGAATAAAATATCGTCTGAAAATCCACCAAATGAAAACAAACAAGGCAAGGCAGGGAGAGCACAGAGAACAAAAAGGGAGTCTATTGTTATCGAATAATAGGCCACTCACCACCATGTAGTTTCTGGAACAGGGTAGTTGGAAAAATACTTCTCAAGCTTAGCTAAGCTGTTCACTAAACCATTCTCTTGAATATAAAAGCTCTTGGGCTTAACATCAGTACTGAAGCTGCCTCCTAAACAAACATATAGTTCCAGGTTAGCCCTCACAACCAGGCAGTTAGATAGACAGAACAAGCACATCGATCATAATATGTGACAAAACTCACTTCCTGAACCAATTGTTTGTAAAGCAATTTCCAGGTTAGCCCTCACAACCAGGCAGTTAGATAGACAGAACAAGCACATCAATCATAATATGTGACAACACTCACTTCCTGAACCAATTGTTTGCAAAGCAATTATTGACGGGGAAGTTCGAAACTCTTCAGCCTTTATTTGAGTTGTATATGCAATATCATGTCCTGATTCTTGTTTGACAGGCATAAGGGCTGTTGACAACTCTTCCTCCAAAATTTGCTTAGTTTGGCATGCCATAGAGTGTTTTGTGTCTGAAATATGAACACATTGAAATTGCTTCAATGTGGGCATTAGATAACTGAGACTAGTACTCCTGTATGCATCAAAGGTCTGATGAAGGAGCAAGCATATGCCATGTGCTTGACCAGAGTTAACCACTGAATCAAAGTTATTAAGCTTAAAATTTATCTGTACTTCTACCAAATCAAACAATAATCATGGGCTTTCTCATTATTTGTGAGGCTCAAATGAGATCAAACAGTTCTTACTTTTTCAAGCAGAAGGATCCCTAATCTAACATTTCTAACCTTTGCATTCGTGTGGCAGCTGCTGAGTGATTGAAGACTCCCTTTTACACACACCATTAGTCCTTATCAACTCTGGCGCAGTAGTTAACTGGCAAGAGCTAGAGCCCCATGTGCAAGGTGCTGTGGATCGAGTCATTGATGGTAACTTAGTGGCTTCTACAGCAGAACCACAAATTTAGGTCCCCACAACCCAACAATATTTTCCATTCTTAAAGTACATTTCTGTAATCTTCACATTCTTACCAGTATCCATAGAGTGCATTGAGTTGAATACCCTACATTCTTCATTTGAAACATATTGTCCAGAAAACATCCCATTACTTGATCGACATAATTCGCACACCCAAACACTTGGGATTGTAAATAGAACAACTCGCATGCAATAGCTGGAGATAATAGAGAGGAGGTGAAACTTCAACAGGTAACGTATGGTCCTATATAAATTCTCCAATTCGTAAATTAAATAAAAAAAAGGAACCACAGAAGGATTAAGACAACATATTCAAAGCTCCTTCCAACTTTCCACAAATAGCGGGATAGCATAGAATCACCAACTATTAGGCAGCAATATCACAGCACAACGTACCACATGAAACAACAGAATTAATGAAATCGTGGGCATTTAACAGACGTATATCTCAAACAAAAAAATTAGTAACCTTTAAAGGAACTATGACTCTTCAAAACCAAGTCATTATTTAGAAAGAACAAAGCAAACGGTAGAAATTAAAAAAACACACATGTGACGACCTAAAACAACGCTAAAGAATGAGAAGAGTTTGAACAATACACATGTTCCTGAGATCTTTTGCACAAAAAGCACGTCACAAGCTTATCCGCAAAGCCAACATCTCCACAAACATCGCAAGGCTTCACCTGCACAACCACAATTCACATAGAAGAGGAACAAAGATTATTCTTATCATACAATAATAATTTGTTTTTGTTGTGGAACTGTGAAGAAGAATTATATGGAACATACAAATAAAAGTAAAGACGGTCACTGGTCCTCAGTGTTAGAGTTAAAAGGAAAAATAAGTAAATCAGAGAAGATGTTAACTTTTTACCATGTGGGTATTTCTTGGATATCCCACTCCCATCGATTCTCTTTGCTTCGAACTACTTAATGTTTTTTTCTTCAAGAAGATGGGAATTGCGAGCAGACTTCGACAAAAGAAAGGGACTATAGTATTATCCTGGTGGGACCTCAAACGACGGCCGTGTTTTAGTTTGGCGTCGTAAGGCCCGGCGGCATCAACCCAAAAACAATGGATACTCTAAATTTGGTCTACATTTTTTTTAATTAGGAGTAAAGATTGTTCAATAGGCAATTAGGTGATTACCAAATGAGATCCCTAGTTTAATCAATTCTAATTTCTAAATTAGGTAATTAATAAATAATATAGCTACATATATATTAGTTAATCAATAGGTAATTTGTTGGACCCCATTTCCAAAACCCAACATATGGAGTCATCATAAGACGTGAACGTGCGTATTACCTTGAAGGTTTTCTCTATGAACTCGTATTAGCCATCTTCTACAAGAGTGGTGTGCCCACACTAGTTAATCACCAAAATCATAATTGACTTCTTTAACACAATTGTATCTCTAAAACTCTAGTTGTGTTGTAGGGATAGAAGAACGTGTTAGGAAACCGTTGCTTCAAGAATTACTTCAGTTGGTGGTCGGACAATAAAGTTATGGCCAAAACATTTAAACAATGTTTGTATCCTCAATCATATTGTACCTATCTTGGGAGAATTAGTATAACTTTCTCTAGAAATCTTAGAATGAGGCCATTCTTAGATCATTTCAAAGAAGACTTCTATATCTACAATTTTTATGAAGACCACAAAGTGAGATTATGCTTCAAAATGGGTCAAAATCGTAATTTACTGTAACTATCCCGAAGGTGTCCGTTTAACGGACATAAAGTGCCTTCAAACAGACATAGGTGAGCTTGGGAGTCATTTTTCACCAGAGAAGGTCCGCTTAGCGGACATGATGTCCCTCCAAAGGGACATGAACTAAGCTAGGACACAAACAAACTCGAGAAGGTCCGCCCAACGAACATCAAGTCTGTTTAACAGACAATTACGGGTTAAATTTCATATTTCCAACTCTTACAAGCTATCATGACCCATCTTATGCATATCTATCATTCCTAACTCATTTTTCCCATCATTTTCACTTCCATTTCAATTCAAAACATCCATAAAACATATCATACAAGACCATTTATCATAACCAACAAAACATCATTCACCATAGCTGTCATGTACAATACCTTCCATGCAACATTACCACTTAAAATGCTTATATCTCTCAACTCCGACACCCAAAATTTACATACTTTATAGCATTGGAAGCTAAGAAGATAAGGTACAACTTTCTAGAAGACGACTTTGTCTAATTCTAACTATATTAGTGAAGTTTTCTCCCTGAATCCAGTACACAATTTCTACCCCTATAAGAAACTTGAAAAATGCAATATAAAGACTTTGGAAATCATGAACAAAACATAATATGTATATTTCATTAACATAAAAACAAGTAAAAGTTTTACAACACTTTAGTGGGCATTTCAAGCCCCCGTATATCATAATCCAAAATACAAAGTTTACAAAAACACTAATCGCTCAAAATGCGACTAAAGCATTGCTTTACATAATCTAACTTTAAAAACAAAACATGCAAACTGGAGTGATGCCTTGACTCTTGATTCGATCACTTGATATCTTGTTCATTGCCTGAAGATGGGGAGAAAGGGGGTGAGCTTAAAGTTCGTGGGTAACAAACAGTCTTATAATCGGTAACAAGCAAAAACTATTGAAAACTCTCATGATCATAGCAATTTATCATGAAAATCTATAAAACGCATATTTCTCAAATTTTCAACTTGTCAAACCAATTCACAACTCATGTACGTCAAGCATTCATCAAACATATAACACATGTAAACACATAAGCACATTATTATGGTTTGGGTAAGTCCAAATTCATAACGCACTACACATTTTCATATAATTGTCCTGTGTAGGCGTAAACTTGAGGGAGTCCTTGGAGGAGCTCCGTGCCACTAGCGGATAGGCGGGAGAAGCCTATTCTTGGGTCAACGTGCACGTGACGGTTCTTGAGGGACTACCACAAACCCACATAACATGTAATTTATGAATTGAAAACATGTTGCCCAAATGGCACATTTTGAATAACTTGTTTTTCATGAGCATAAACTATTTTACATGCAATTTCATCATTATTTCACACTTTATCAACCAAAATCTCATACCAATCATATAACCATTTCTCAAATCGTCCAAAAGGCATAAATACAACAATTATGGAGCAATTTGAGATCACTCCCATATCACTCAAAATTCATTCACAAAATTCATATACAAAAACATATAGCAAATTCTTAAACCATTTTAAAGAACAATAAATGCACATTTTCAAGGTAGTTAGAAATCATTTAAACATTTATTTAAAAGAAACTTTGATAGCTTATTACTCAACTATAAAAATGTCGCCCACCATAATTTCCTTGCTTGAAAAGTTGCTCAAATGTGCCTCTCTTCTTGCTCCTCTTGCTTCTTTTGAATTTCTTCAACATTTACAAAAATCCCAAATCAATAGACATTCAAATTGGAAAACCCAAAGAACCAAAAACTTGAAATTGATCCTAGAATACTTAAACTCATTCATTTCCCAAGCTCTTTGAACCAAAAACCTTTTAAAACTCCAAAAGATTAAAAATCATCTTACCTTGAATCTTCACCCAACAATGATTTTCCTGGCTCTAATAAAAGCTCTTCTCTTCCTCTACCTTTTTCTCTTGTTGAAATACTTCAAAATCTTTCTCAAAAGCTAAGAAATGAAGAAACCCTAGCTTAACTCTCTTTTGTCTATCAACCAGCGAAACTCTCTCCCTTCTTTCTTCAGTTTCGTTTTTCTCTCTTCTTAAAATGAAAGACACCACATTTTCTTCCCTTTTATACCCTTAGTGATTGCACAAGGTCCATTTTTCCCTTACTTAAAAACTTATGTTCTTTCATCCTTAAGTGACTTGCCTAAAATACCCCTTTTGCAATCTTACCACCTTAAACTTTAATTCCCTTAACCTATATCATATTATCTTACCCACATTAACATGCTAATTAACTCCAAGATAAAATAATATAACCAGATCCCAAATTAAAACTAATCATGTTTATTTATAAAAAATAAATAAATAAAAAATTCAAGGGCCAACATAATTACTATACGAGATCCTTATAATTACAACTATAAAAACAATGTGTAACTCTCTCAAGTTGAAGAATAAATATTAATCAAGTTCAGTTTATTAGAAACATTAGTGATTCAGATTTTATTTAAATGCTTTATGAAAATATCTTTAAATTGTTCTCTAGTTTTTATGTATTTTGTAGATATAAGTTTTGTTGTACTTTTATTGTGAACTAAATGATAATCCATTTCAGTATGTTTACTTCATTCCTAAAACACATGATTAAAAGTAATATGTAGGACAACTTGATTATCAAATCACAACTTTGATAAAGCAACCACAAGTAAAAAAGAGATGGGGTGAATTCTGTGTAACTTAAAAAAAATTTGTAAGTTACTTCAGTTTAAAAGAAAATGACAGGAGCTTATTTATAATTGAAATAGTAGGAGCCTATTGTGCGATAGAAATCTATTTAAATAGAAGGAGCCTGTTAAACGATAAAAAGCTTATAAAACAATAAGATCTTGTTAAAAGAAAAGTTCTATAAAAAAACAATTTAAAACAAAATGCGTATATTAAAACTAAAAAGAACCTCTTGTAAGTTAAAAGTAGAAGGAGTTTCTTATAAAGTGAAGGAGCATCTTCCTGAAATAAACACACACATAATATAATGCGAAAATTTAATAGTTAAGAGAAGAGAGAGAAAGACGTAGTCTATTTATACTGGTTCGACATACAACCCAAACCTACGTTTAGTCTCTAAGTATTCAACTTGAGTGTTTCACTATAAAACCAAGTAGTTATTTGATGAGCCTCTTCAAGCTCACAAATATATATTTTTCAAGATTCTCCAACCTTTCACACTCAAAGCAAATAACAAGCTTATAAAAACTCATAGAAGAATAAAATGTAAAATCAAAAGTAAGTTCTCAAATAACATTTTCTCTCTTAATAGAGTGATTTCACTTTCTAAGGCATAATAAGAATGATATGACTCTCAAGAAGATAGATGTTGCTCAAATATTTCGAAAGTCTATGTATGTTCGTTACTTCACAAGTTCTGTTGCTCTTATTTAAATATTCAATTTCTTCAACTAGCCGTTGCTTCATCTTAATTCTAAGTTGACTTTAGATTTTCAATATCATCTCTGGTGGAAAAAATTTCCGAAGCTATTTGTTCGAAAAGGTAAGATCTTACCGAATATTAATAAAGAAAGTTTACTAATAAGGTTCCTACAAGAAACAAAGTAATTTTCCTATGATTTTATTTTCTTTTTAAAAAAACCATCATCTGTATAAAGAAATAAATCAAATTTAAATTTTGAAATATTATAAAGTTATCATCAAAATAGTTAAATATAAACCTTGAGTTAACAATCTCCCTTTTTTTATGATGATAAGCAATAAGAGATATAATTTTCAAAATTCAAAGAGATGATAGATGATTTCAAAAGATACCTGTGACTTTTATATGTTAAGACATAATTCAAAGGAGCCTGTCTCTTAAGAAAAGAACATATCGTTCATAAATAACAAATTTTTACATGTTCAACAGCAGAATCAATCATAAATATAATTGAGGCAGTATCGAGAAATATGCATTGAGAGATATATCATCATATATGCAGAAATATGTAACAAAATATATCAACATAAACTCTCCCCCTTTTTCATTATCAAAAATAATAAAAGACTGTAGAGAGGAAGTGAAATAAAACAAAATAGAAGGAGCCTTCTAAATGAAATGCAAAGACAAGTCGGAGAGAATATTCATGAAAAAATAATATCAGAGAGCTTGCACATACCAAGCTTTTTTCTTAACACGTAAAATCTATCTTCAGAGAGTGACTTGATGAAAATTTCAGCTACTTGATTCTTAGTATTAACATGCAAAAGATCAATGGTTCCTTTTAAAACATGACCTCTAAGAAAATAATGTTTGAATTCTATATGCTTAGTCCTATAATGATGCTTAAGATTTTTAGAAAGATTTATAACATTAGTATTATCACATAATATAGGAATATGAGAAAAGTTTAGAGAAAAATCTTATAGTTGATGTTTCATCCATAATATTTAAGTACAACAGTTGGCAGCTGCTATGTATTCTGGTTCAGTTGTCGAAAGCGCTGTGCAATTTTGCTTCTTGTAGGACCAAGATACTAGACATCCTCCAAGAAATTGACAGTGACTACTTGTGCTTTTTCGGTCAACTTTATCATCTCAATAATCTGCATCACAATAGCCTACTATGTCAAATGAATAAGTTTTTGGATGCCATAGTCCAAAATCTATAGTTCTGTGGAGATATCGAAAGATTCTTTTAGATTTGATTGAAAGCGTGTGCAAAGACACACACTAAGCATAATGTTTGGTCTTGAGCTTGTAAGATATAGTAGTGATCCGATCATTCTTCTATACTTTGTCTTATCCATAGCTTTGCCTTCTTCGTTTTTATCAAGTTTACTTCCAATGTACATGGGAGTACCCATCAGTTTGACATTCTCAAAATGATATTTCTTGATGAGTTCCTTTATTTATTTCTATTGGCTAATGAAGATTCTTTTTTTTGTTTGTCTGATTTGTAATATGAGAAAGAATGATAATTCTCTTACCATGCTCATTTCAAACTCCCCATGCATTAATGCTAAGAATTTTTAACAGAAGGATAGATTAGTAGCACCAAATATTATGTCATCAACATATATTTGCACTATGAGTAAATCATTCTCCTTTCTCTTAATAAATAAGGTTCTAGCAACCTTTCCTTTTTCAAATTTATTCTCAAGCAGAAAGTTACTTAACTTCTCATTTCATGCTTAAGGAGCTTATTTTAAACCATACAGAACTTTGGTTAACTTCATCATGTAATATGGATGGTTTCATCTTCAAAACCTAGGGGTTGCTTAACAAATACTTCTTTGTTAATGTAACCATTTAAGAATGCACTTTTAACATCTGTTTGGAACAACTTGAAGTTTTTATAGTATGCAAAGGAAAGTAAAATTCTAATCGATTCCAATTTAGCAACAGGTACATAAGTTTCATCAAAATCAATACCTTCTTGTTGATTGTAATCTTGACCTACAATTCTAGCTTTGTTTATTACCACCTTACTATTTTTGTCAAGTTTATTTTGAAATACTCATCGAGTCCCAATGATTGACTTGTTTTGAGGACGAGGTACTATATTTCAGGTTTTGTTTTTGTTAAATTGATTTAGTTCATTTTTCATGGATGAAACCCAGTTTTTGTCAGTAAGGGCTCTTCAATGGTCTTTGGTTCTATTTGTGAGATTAGAGCAACAAAGTTGTTCTTGAACGATGATCTTGTTCTTAGACTTTCAAAAGGATCTCCCAGAATATACTGATATGTAATAAGGCCTCTCTATTCTCTCGGTGTTTTTTTGTTGCATAGGCTCCTGCTGAGAGAAGGAGCCTGCTTTGTTCTAACTTCAAAGGGGCCTTCTTAATTTTGTAATTATAAAGGTATTATAGATGTAGTTTGATTCTCTGATGTATTTTTAGGTACCAATAAATGCTCTTCATCATCTGAGTTAGTTGTTGTTGTCGAAGGTAGTGTTTTATCAAATACCACATGTATTGATTCTTCTATCTTCTTTGTTCTTTTATTATATACTTTGAATCCTTTACTAGTGGTACTGTAGCCCAAAAAGATAACTTTATCTGATCTCACATCGAACTTTTCAAGGTTGTCTTTTCCATTGTTTAAAACGAAACACTTACAGCCAAATGCTCAAAAATAAGCAACATTTGGTTTTCTTCCTTTCTACAACTTCTAGGTGATCTTTTTCAGAATAGGTCTTAAGAAACATATGTTGAGTATAGATAAGCGATTAACAGGATTTCTTCCCAGTAAACATAAGATAAGCTACTTTCATATAGCATTGTTCTAGCCATATCTACAAAAGTCCTGTTCTTTCTGTCAACAACCTATTTTACTGAGGAGTCCCTAGGTATAAGAAGTTGTGAATTATACCATTTTTGTTGCAGAATTCTTCAAATTTTCTGTTATCAAATTCTCCTCTATGATCATGTCGAATCGATGTAATGCAGTATCTTTTTTCAGTTTGAACTTTCCTGCAAAACTTCTCAAAGACTACAAAAGTATCATCTTTATTTGATAAAAAGTAAACTCATGTAAATTTGGAAAAATCATCTATAATAACAAACCTGTAATCCACCAAAACTTTGAGTCCTAGTAGGACCAAATAAATGCATGTGCATAAGTTCAAGTGACTGGTTGGTAGTCATAATATTTTTAGAAGGAAATCTACTTCTGATTTGTTTTCTTTTTAAGCAAGCTTCACAAACCTGATCGCTCTCAAATTTTAAATTTGGCAGTCTTTTTAGTAACTCGTTTTGGACAATTTTGATAAAATGCTTATGCTAGCATGTCCAAATCTTCTGTGCCAGATCAGTGAATCCTTTTCTATTGAGACAAAACACTTATCACTTTGAGAAGATATATCTTCCAACTGAGCACAATATATGTTCTTATTTCTAGGACCAATGAAAACAATATTATTATTAAGATTGTCAATTATTTCACAATGTGATGCATAAAACGTAACTTTTTAATTTTTATCATATAACTGACTTACACTAAGCAAGTTATGTTCCAATCCATCAATAAAAAGAACAATATCAATAAAAGCATAGTTAGAATCACCGAATTTACCAATTTTGATGACCTTTTCCTTGTTTTTATCGACAAAGACAACATTACCTTTGCCTTTCCTTTCGATATAGTTGAAATGTGATATTTCACCTATCATGTCGGCCCCCTGAAATTTTTTTCATTAACTTAAGCATAATAGCTTATGGAATAAATGCATGAGAAGAAATTGAGGG
>JANZXR010000006.1:29587369-29625589 GCA_027575705.1 Erythroxylum echinodendron
CAAGGTGTTATCTCTGGAAGATAACTTACGTAGTAAGATATTCTGCATGCATGAAAGTAACAGGTATTGGTATCAGAACAAGTAAGCAAGCAAGAGTTAGGCTCCGAAAGCGGGGTCTGACAGAGTTAATATCATAGCAAGCATGAATAATCATGTATGAGGAGTTAGGCTCCGAAAACGGGGCCTAACATATATGGTATCAAAGCATGCAAGCAAGTCTGAGTCAGGCATCGGAAACGGGGCCTGACATGTCATATGTCTCAAATAACCACTATCAACTATCTATTGATTTTCCTTTGTCTCCATTTTGAAGCATATCTGCAGAGTGTATTATCTCATTTTAGGTACCCAAATCTTTATGGGTCATTTTACGTTAATAGTTTGACCTTTCGGTCTCCAAACATACATTTGAGATGGTTTTTTTTATTTTTCGAAAGTAACAAGAGTGACTAATACGACCATGTCTACCACAATAATCACACACAACTGATGAATGATAGTTGTTATAATTTTTGCCACTTACTAGGTTCCTGTTGTTTTGGCTATAGCTACTGTTGGATTTAACAAAGAAGTTTTTGTATGGCCTGATATTGTTATTTTCATTATATCATATTCCAGCCTTATCAAAAACACATTTACCACTCCCAAGTAATGCATCAATATTGTTTCTTCCATTAACAAAATTAGCAAGATCTTTTTCAAGAGAAACAATTTTCTTAGCACATTTTTCTTTTTTGAGTTTTAAAGCGATAACTTTCTCTTCTAATTGTTTTATCTTAGGAGAGTCATTTTCAAGTAATGAGTTTTCTAACTGAATTAGTTTTTTGTTCCAAGCATTCTTTTTTAGAGACTGTTTGTTTATTAGCATTTTCTAGAGAAGTGACTTTAGACAACAAATCTTTGTTTTCTAATTTTAATAATTTAATCTTATTCATTTAAAGATTCATCATTATTTTTTGACTTCTCAACCTTTTTGAAATACAACATTGTTAAGTTTTTTCACTAATCATATAAATCATGATATGCATCTCTCAATTCTTCAGTTTCAATATTATAGTCAAAATAATATACCTCATCATCTCCTGATTCAGCTATAAAGCAAACGTTGCTGACTTCCTCAAGCTCTCCTGCTTCAAAGTTATCAAAATCCTCATCTAAACAAGCTTCAGTCATAACATGCTTTTTAGGTTTTCTGTTTTCTGTCTTGTCCTTTTAAAGAAAAGGACATTCTGGTCTTGTGTGTCCAAGCTTCTTGTAGTGATAGCATATGATTTGATTATTTTGTGTATTGCTATTGTCATTGCTGCCTTTTGATAAGAACCTGTAGTTTCCAATTTTTTGTTTCCTTCTCTTTTCTTCATAAGCTTCTTTTTATAGCTCCATCTATTTGCGATTCAGTATCACTTTCATCAGCATTTGATGAATTTGATTCGTCAACTACTTGTAGTGCCATTTCTCTTCTGTATGTGGATCTTTCATCTCGCCTAAGCCTGACTTCATAAATCATTAAGTTTCCTCTTAACTAGTCAAGTGAGATTGTATCGAGATCTTTTGCAGTTTCTAGAGTTGTTAGTTTAGGTCTCCATTCCTTTAGTAATGATCTTAGAATTTTTATTGCCAGCTCGTCATTTGGATATATCTTCACAAAGTTTTTCAAGGCAGTAATGACGTTGTTAAAATGTACAAAGAATTCGTCTATTATTTCTCCCTGTTTGACGCAAATAGTCTCGTATTGATGCAATAAAAGAGTTATTCTATGTTTCTTTACCTCATTCGTTCCTTTAAAAGTAACTTGAAACTTGTCCCACATTTCTTTTGTTGTAGAACAGTAGGATATCTTTTCGTACTCTTCTGAAGATAGTGCACAGATCAGATGATTTCTTGCTTTGGCATTCAACTGTGTATTTCTTCTATCGGCATCATTCACACTTCTATGTTGTCAGTAGCAGGAGGTGTAGCTCCATCGTTGATACCTTTCCAGATTTCGATATCTTCTAATTGAAGATAGATGGCCATTCTTTCTTTTCAATAGGAATAGTTGTTTCCATTGAAGTAAAGGGACTTTCAGACGAATTGTCCTTCAAGGCTTCTTAAGTTGTTTACCATGACCTATCACATGCTGTAAAATACAATAAATGTGAAACGTCTCTCTGATAAAAAATGATAAAGCAAACACACGTAAGAGGGGGTGAATTGTGTGTGACTTAAAAAATTTTGCAAGTTACTTTCAGCTTAAAAGGAAATGATAGGAGCCTATCTATAATTAAAACAATAGGAGCCTTTTGTGCAATAGGAACCTATTTAAACAAAAGAGCTTGTTAAACAATAAAAAGCTTGTCAAATGACAGGAGCCTGCTAAATAAAAAGTTCTATTAAAAATAATTTAAAGCAGAAAGCACCTGTTAAAACTGAAAAGAACCTTTTATAAGTTAAATACAGAAGGAGCTTGTTATAAAGTGAAGGAGCCTCTTGTTGAAATAAACACACACACAAAATATAATATAGAAATTTAAAAATTAAGAGAAGAGAGAGAAAGACGCAGTCGATTCATATTGGTTCGATTTACAACAAAAACCTACATCCAGTCCCCAAGTATTCAACTTGAGGGTTTCACTAAAAAAAACAAGTAGTAACTTGAGGAGCTCTTCAAGCTCACAAGTACATATTTTTCAAGATTCTCCAACCTTCCACACTCGAAGTGTATCAAAAGCTTCTAAAAACTCACAAAAGAATAAAATGTAAAATCAAAAGTAAGTTCTCAAATAACGTTTTCTCTCTTGATAGAGTGATTTCACTTTCTAAAGCACAATAAGAATGATATGACTCTCAAGAAGATAGATGTTAGTCAAATGTTTTGAAAGTCTGTGTATGTTTGTTACTTCATAAGTACTGTTACTCTTCTTTAAATAGTTAATTTCTTCAACTAGACGTTGCTTCATCTTAATTCTGAGTTGATTTTGAATTTTCAATATCATCTCTACTGGAACAAAAATTTCCGGAGCTATTTGTTCGAAAATGTAAGATCCTCCCAGATGTTAATAAGGAAAGTTTGCTAATAAGGTTCCTGCAAGAAAGGAAGTAATTTTCCCATGATTTTATTTCCTTTTTTAAAAAAAACTGTTATCTGTATAAGGAAAGAAATACAATTTGAATTTTGAAATATTATAAAATTATCATCAAAATTGTTAAAGATAAACCTTGACCTAACAAACATTGCCAATATTAAGGCTTTACGACCAATTTTAGTTAATACTTAATACATCCTCATTATCTCAAATGTTAACAATATCAAATCTTTATATTCAAATTCTATATTGGACCTAAGAATAATATTTTTCTTCTTGTCATGAAACTAAATTTCCTCTAACAAAGATACAATAGTCAATTGTGGATTTTAGGTCAATCTTAGAGTGTTTATAATTTTCATACAACATCCTTAATTTAGGAGCTCCTTTAAAGTAAAATAAGATATATTCTAGAATAGTCCAATGATGAATAATTGGGGAAGAAATGAATTATTATACTAATAAAATATGTAATATGATGATGAGTTATTGTAAGATAGTTTAATTTTTTAACTAATATTTAATATTTTTTAGGATCTTTAAGTAAATCTCCATAAGCACACTAGAGCTTAGCATGGCTTAGTCCTTAATTTTTTTTGGTCTTAGTTAATAGGTCAAGTGTATATTTCCTTTCATATAAGAACAAGTCTTTATTACTTCTTGTCACCTCTACTCCTAAAAATACTTCAAAGCCCCTGAATCTTTTGTGTGAAACTAATTGTGAAGAAAGGACTTCAGATATGCGTGCCCATTGTATCACTTCTAGTAATGACAATATCATCTACGTATAATAACGAGAATGATGCACAATGTCAAATGTCTATAGAAAATCCAGGGGTCAAACTTGCTCTTACTCATTCCAATTGTTTCCACTTTCTAATGAAAATTTTCAAACCAAGTACAAGGACTATATTTAAACCATATAAGACTTTTGAAAATAACAAACTTTTCTATACCCCTCATAAATACCAAACTAGATTGTTGCTCCATATATACTTCCTTTTAAAGGTCACTATGTAAGAAAGTATTTTTTTTTTAATGTCTAATTGATGTTAAGACCAATAATGAGTAGTAGTCATTATAAATGAAAAGACGAATAAATATTAATTTAGCGACAAGAAAGAAAGTGTCATAATAATCCACACCATAAGTATAAGTATAGTCTTTTCCATAAAACATAATTTAAGTTGAGCTATCAATCTATCAAAATTAAATTTAACTGTAAACACCAATCTACTTCCAATAGCCTTCTTTGCCACAAGCAAGTTCACTAAATCCTTTATACTATTAGCATCTAAAGTATTCATCTCCTCAACCATAGCATCACTCTATCCATAATTGGATAAGGCTTTATGAGCAACTTTTGGAAAAATATCATGTAGAATAGTAATAATAGTGGGACAATATGTGATCTCATAAAAGAATAAATCATCATCCTCCTTCACAAAAATCGAAGAAGCAAGAAAGAAAGGATTGTGCTCCAAAAAAGTAACAATGATTGATATAAGATATTTCTTAAGATTAGAATCGTAGCATCGATACCTGTTTTACATATTATAGTAGGATAGTTAAACGCAATCTAAACATTTGGATTCTAACTTAGTTACATAGGGACAAACACCACGAACACAATAAGTACTACTAAATCTTCATGGTGTAGTATGAAATAAAGGTGTAGTAAGAAAATGACACTATAATGAATCTCACCATGAAGAATAGGAGAAGGCATGAAGTTAATAGAAAAGGGATATAATTTTATATCCTAAATTTTTTTAGGAACATGTATTTGAAATAAGAGTTCTCTAGTGGTTTAAAAGAGATGTCGATTTTTCCTTTCAGCAACACCAATTTGAGATGGTGTGTAAATGTATAAGAATTAATGAAGAATGACTCTTTCAAATATGTAAGTTCAGAATGATGTGAAAATATATTTTTTGGATTATCTGTTCTCAAAGTATAGATTGAGATATTAAATTGTGTTTAGTTTTAACAAAAAAAGTAAAATGGAAAGAAAAACTAGAATAATTTTTCATTAAATAATTCCAAGTCATATAAGATAAATCATCAATAAAAAGTTTAAAAAAATATTAAAATTCAGTTTAGACATAATAAGAAAAGAATCGTAGACATCAAAATAAAATAATTTAAAAGGAAACATAACTCATTTATTGACCTAAAGGAGTGAAGACACATGATGATGTTTAGCAATCTAACATATCTTATAATATAAATAGGATGCGTTGAGAAATTAAGGATATAACTTATTCAATAAAGATAAAAGGCATGCATATATAATAATGTGCTTTAAAATGAGTTAAGACAATTGAACAAGGTAGAAGTCTTGGAACTTAGGTATTAATAATGAAGAAACCTCCTAATTTAAGTCCTTCAGAAATAATCTTTTTCGTCATAAGATCTTGAGAAGGACAAGGACAACGATTAGGAAAAAAATTAAGAGATAATAATTAAGGGAACTAGATAGTTTACACACATATATTAAATTGAAGGAAAATCTAATGTTCTTGTTTCTTATATTTAAGACAAATGATAGAGAAAGTAATTAAGTATGATTAATAAGGTCAGAAACAAGAATAAAAGAACTAGATCTGTCATCGAAAGCAACATGGAAAGGAACCATATATTTATGAAAATTAGAGAAAATACTATAACTGCTTGCATATAATATAAGGCACTTTAATCAATGACTTATTGTGAGGAAAAGCAAAGAAGACATGTAGTTATATTACTTGAATCAACAATAGTAGAGATGGGAAAAGATAAAGTTTAAATTCTTCTTTGTACTGAGTTAATCTAACAAATTTATCTGCAAAAATTATTATTGTCTTTTTTTTTCAGATGAATTAGATGTAGTAGTAGGGATTGCAACATAAATTGAATAGATTTTTGATATTTGTTTTGCATTTTTCAATATGTTCACTTAGCATGGCCCTACTTATAACAGTAACGATAGACAATTCCTTTTGCATCTTGAATCTTAAAATGTATGTTCCTCCTTTTTTATTCTTATTCTTATTCTTATGATATGACTTTCTAGTGAAAAATCTATAATTATGATTGACAAGAGCACTAAGGGTCTGAATATTAGGAGTAACAAATACATGGATATATGTATGATTATTTGAGCGAATAGCTCATACAGGAAGAAAATCTCAACATTAGAGAGAATTTAAGACTTAATAATCTCAAATTAAGCGTTAAGAGTAGCCAAAAAAAGAGTCATTATTTCCATTTTCTACCATTGAGATTGTTAACATTAGAACTAAAAGGTAATAAGACATTTAATTCTTTATACTTCTTTTTAAAATATATAAAATATGTCTAAAGATATTCATTTTGTTGTTCAATATGATAAACTCCCTTACATACTTCATAAATACAAGAAATGTTCCCCTTTCCAAAATATAAGAACTTTAAATATCCAATCAATTCTTATATGTAATTAACCAAACTAATGACTTCATTGTCAATAGAGTTTTGAATTTTTAAGAAAAATTGAGCATCATCTCACAGACACTCCTTATGAGTATAGTTCAATAGTGAAGCATCAATAAGGTGTTGGTCCTTTGAAATGCTCTTCCAAAAAAATTTGAACAATTTATACCAATGTAAATATTTGAGATTAGTCAACTTATATGACAATCAAGTTCTTTTGTTTGTCATCCATATAGATAAAATATTTAAACAAATTGATAACAAGCCACAAAAGAATCAGTCCACAAGAAAAAATGAAATTACAATTTGGATAAGGTCTTATTTCAAAATATAAGAATACCACAGTTTTTAGAGCTACTAGGCAGAGCCAACTTGTCAACAAGTTTACAAACATCTGAGAAGAATACCAACAAGTTAATAATCATTTTTTGTAAACTAGACTTGCCAATGTTAAGGGTCTAAACGTGAGAAAAGGAAGAGAACATGTTTCTATCAGGGTATAGAGGAAATCAAACACACAAAAGTGGTCAAAGGGAAGAGGCGATGTTAGAGAAGCTAACCTGAGGCTGAGGTGTTATGGCACATGTCAATGCATTGACGTTGGCACAAAATATGCAGATGATGCATGACACATAAATCTTTTGATGGCCAAACTTCAAAGAGAAACTAATCAATGGATAACTTAACACCAAAGCCAAAAATTACCTAAAAATGGTAGCAAAAGAAGCCATAAGTTCTACTCACTGAACATAATTAAAGCAAAGAAGAATGAATTCAAATAGTCAAAATAGGCTTTGATAGCATGTAATTAGGTGGAAATTTTGATTCAATTGATGATTTTTATCCAAAGTTTTAACTATATTTGTATACTAGCAATCAATAGCTAATTAGAAATTGATTAACTATTAAATGATATTTCAATAATCAAGTCTTAAATCTTGTAACTTTCTGTCTTTATCTATAAAGACCAAAACGTAATCTACAATTATACATTCAGTCTATAATAATTTTAAATCACCTTAATACACATTTTTTACATACATATTTCTTGATATTTATAATATCACTAATTGTGCTATTTTCTTAATTTATTTTAAAATTAAGTTAATTTGGTTTCAATTATAGCTTAATACTTTTCGTTCTTTTATTTGGTCAAGGTTGATATATTTGATGGAAGATAAAGAAGGATAGGAAAGCCCAAGGTTGAAATCAAGAAATTTGCTTTATTAATTCATTTGTTCCAAGTTGTGTATAATAAAGCATAAATAGAATATACTGTAAGACATTTTTGTCCCTAACGGCAATTTTGTAATTTTCCTATAAAGTGGACAGTTATTAATTGTAATAAATTATTGGTTAAGTTACATAACTTGATCCAGATAAGTGTAATAAAGTAGCCCAATAAATGATCTAGATTAATGGGTCGAAGTCTGGGTAGAAAATGGATCCCTTTTAGTGTGGACTTAGTCTATATTGCCTTGTAATGGGAAAGCCTGATATGGAAGTTATATAAACAGGTTATGGTCTCTTGCAGCTGCTCGTATCAATCGTAAGCATACGGAATCTCTGACCTATTAAGAGAGCTTACGTATTAAGAAAATGGTAGAAAGGCATAAACCAAGTGTCGGAGAATACTTTTCGTAAAGGTCTCGGGAGATTGGAGCTCGTTTGGTGCCTGGAAACTACTTCAAAATCAGAGATGGAACCGAAATCAAGTATTCTGCATTCCTTCGTTTTTAATCCTTTCATATACTATCCTGCATACGTAATAAGGTCTGTGTTACATATTACACGTGGTTTCAGAACGGTTGCGTGACCGGATTGCTAGAAACAAAGGGATTTTGGTTTTTAATCTCATATGGTTTTTCTTTATTTTGATTCATTTTTTAGTTTATATGATTATGTAAAAGTGGCATGCATGAGGTTAGCTAAAAAAAATGGGTCGAAAACGGGCCAAACAGAGCGAAAAATTGCATCCCAAGATGTCAAAAATCACCCTCCACGACAGAGGGTGAGTCAATGCCCAGCCCCCACACGTATTGACGTGGGACCATGTCAGCCGTACGGATAAACAAAAAAAAGGAAATTTTCAGAAATTCCCATAAAGTTATCCCGAGTATTTTTGGGTCAGTTTTCAGGTCGGCCAATTTTTTAAAGTGATTTTCTAATTTTTCTGAATTTATTACATTGGTAATTAGATTCTGAAAAGGTTTTAAAAGCTTTTTAAAGCCGATTTTGAGTGCATTTTTGTACTCCAAACTGCATCTAAGAGAGATACTTAAGGTTTTATGTCTCGTATGGTAGGTTTGGTATTCGAAAAAATACGATGGACAATCTTATTTAGAATTTTTTAAATAAAAGTCTCAAACAAATTTTAAAGATGAAGTTTTCAGTTTTTGTATGTGATTATTTGACTGTGCATTTAGTTTTCACATTTATAATTAATTTTCACATACATTATGCCCATATAGAATGTGAAAATGACATAAAGTTGTATCCCTTGTGTTTGTGATACTTTTGGGTGCTGATAAGATTATAGTCACCACAGTGGCCTTTCGAGTTAGTATTTGAATTGTATCACTTGTATTTTTGGGGATGTCTCTAGTCTTATATTAAGTTATTCTGCACACATGTATTGACCTTATATGAGATTTTGAGATGTACACAAAAGCATTAGATAGAGGAAGACTGTTACTTAAATGATTTATTCACCCATATGTGGTAGTGTCTCTGATCTATTAACCCAGCTCAAACGACCTCTCCCACTTACAGATGCCAGTTCAGAAGCTGATAGAGTAGCTATGATGACCTAGGAAAGGTCAAATAGGATGTGCTATTTGACCATTAAGAGTTCGTTACCAGATAATCTGTTGAGTGGATTGGCGGACATAACCATACGCGGGAATTCGTGGACAGTATATCCTAAAGATACAAGGTCTCTTTCATGCAGAGCAGAGTGCCTTGATCAAGGAACTATTCTCCATGAGGTACACTAGAGAGGGAGGTGTGCGGGAGTGTATCATCTGGATGGTGCACCTTCAGAGCAAGTTGAAGGCACTGGATATATCGATCACTGACTCGCTGATGGTGCATCAGGCATTAAACACTCTTTCTCAGCAGTTTGAGATATTGGCCAACCTCCTACATCTCACAGGATGAGACCTGGTACATCAATGCCTTGATTTCTCGGTGCGCTACGATAGAGGAGAAGATCAAGAGCTCTCCTTATACAACTATGCTTACAGTTGCGAAAGGTAAGGAGAAGGCTAAGCCCCAACAGCTTAAGGATAAGGGTAAGAAACCCAAACCCTCCCCTTAGATTCAGAGTGGGCAATCGAGCATTGCAAAGGTCCCACATGACCTTAAGTGTATGAGATGCTTCTTCTGTAAGAAGAAGGGGCACAAAAAGTCTGATTGCCTGAAGTATAAGCTTTGGAAGGTCAAACATAAGCTATCAAGTAACTCCTCGACCTTTATGATTCATGAATCCAATGTGGCTATAACTACATCAAGTTCTTGGTGGTTAGATAGTGGAACTTCTAACCATGTTGTTTTCACGATGCAGGGGTTCATATCCAGGAGAAGGCCGACTAGAGGGGAGCAAAAGCTGATGGTCGGCAACAATAAGAAGGTAGATGTTTTGTATGTAGGAGATGTAATATGAAGTTTGTACTGTATTTATGGGACACATTTTATATACATTCTTTTAGACGAACTTTGATATTTGTATCAATTTTGGATAAGGAAGGTTATCATTTTGTATTTGATAATGCAATTGTAAATATTTCTATCAATACAAGATATATCGGTACTGCCTTCTTATCCTCCGGATTATATAGTATGTGTCTTGCTCATAATGAAATATATGCCTCTTCTTATGTTGTCGAATTTATTACTCGAAAGAGGACCTTCATAAAGGACACATCGTACATGTTGTGGTATAAACGTTTTGGCCACATTTCCAAGGAAAGTGTTGAGAGATTGATAAAGGAAAACATTCTCCCAACTCTGGACTTCAGCGATCTGGAGACATGTGTCGATTATTATAGGGGTAAGTTGACCAAGATAAAGAAGAAGGGGTCAACTCGTGCTTTAGGCTTATTGGACTTCATACATATAGATATTAGTGGTCCCTACACGGTCACGTTGTGTAATGCCAGATACTTCCTAACATTTATAGATAATTATTCCTATTATGTTTATGTGTTCTTGCTTAAAGAAAAGTCTGAAGTTCTTGATAAATTCAAGATCTTTAAGATTGAAGTTAAGAACCAATTAGGAAGATCAATAAAGATTGTCAGATCTGATAGAGGAGGGGAATACTATGGTAGGCATGGGGTTGCAGGATAAGAAAAAGGTCCGTTTGCTAGGTATTTGGAATCAATTAGAATAGTGGCTCAGTTCACTATGCTAGATAGTCCTGAGCAAAATAGTATGGCCGAAAGGCGTAATCGCACTCTAAAGGACATGATGAGGTCAATGCAGAGCAAGATTAACCTACCCGAATCCCTTTGGAGTAAAGCCATCAAGATGACATTTTATATCTTGAACAAAGTCTTAAGCAAGTCAATATCAAAGACGCCTTTTGAACTCTGGAAGGGCTAGAATCCAAGCCGTGCACACATTTATGTGTGGGGCTGCCCTGCTGCAAGGTTGTATAATCCTTATGAGAGTAAATTACAATCTTGTTCAACTTATTACTATTTAGTAGGTTATCCCGACCACTCTAAGGGATATAGATTCTACTGTAGAGAGGGAGGGGCCAGAATAGTGGAATCACAGATGATGAAGTTCCTGGAATACAATGTCTATAATAAGGGAGGATCCTCACATCCTCTAGAAGTTAGCAGGATGGATACTACGACTATTTCATATCCACCTCTCATAGAGTCAGCTCTGGTAGATGAAGGCTCGAGTATCGTGCCTGAGTAGGCACAGAAACCTACACCTTTTAAGGAAGAGGTTTTTGAGGTACAAGAGCCTGTGTAGTTGCATAGATCCACCAGAGAGAGATGACCTGCTATCTCATCAAATCATATAGTCTATCTGGGTGAGCAAGACTATGACATTGGACATATTGTAGATCCAGCTACTTTTTTAGAAGCCATTTCTAGACCTTATGCTATAGTAGGAAACAATGAAGGACTAGTAATCTATGAGGTATAATAAGGTATGGTAGCTTGTTGATTTATCTCAATATTACAGGCATGTCAATTGCAAGTGACTATTTAAGACCAAGAAGGACACACAGGGTCAAATTGAGCGGTTTAAGCCACGTCTAGTCACCAGGGGATTTACTCAGAGAGAAGGCGTTGACTTCAATGTTACCTTTTCTTATGTCCTCAAAGAATGCATTTAGAGTGATTATGGCATTAGTAACTCATTATGATATGGAATCACATCAGATGGACATTACGACCACTTTCTTGAATGGTGAACTTTATGAGGAGGTCTATATGAAGCAACCTAAAACATTTCAGGATCAGGATGTAATTGTCAAGGTTTGCAAGTTGAATAAATCAATATATGGTTTAAAGCAAGCTTCCAAACAGTGGCATCTAAAGTTTGATGAAGTTTTTACCTCATTCGTCTTTGTGGAGAACAAAGTCAAAAGATGCTTATAGTATAAGGTCAGGGGGAGCAAGGTCATCTTCATACTACTGTATGTCGATGATATCTTGCTTGCGTCAAATGATTTGACCATCTTATATGAAGTTAAGCAAATTTTGCCCAAACATTTTGACATGAAGGATTTAGGTGAAGCATCTTTTGTTCTCAGTATACAGATTTATCGGGACAGATCTCAACACTCGTTGAGCCTCTCGTAAAGCGCACACATTAAGTGAGTGCTACAAAGGTTTAATATGGCTGAATTTAGACCTGTTGTAGCACCTATCTCTCATGGAGAGAGATTGAGAGATTATCTTTGGCACAAAGTCTAAAGAATAAGATTGAGAGAGAGGTTATGAGGAATGTTCTGTACTCTAGTGTTGTTAGTAGCCTGATGTATGCCTAGGTATGTACTAGACTAGACATTGCATTTGTTGTTGGACTGCTAAGTCAATATTTGGCTAACCTAGGTGTTGACCATTGAAATGCAGTCAAACGGGTGTTGAGATACCTAAAGAGTACCAAGGATTATATGTTGACATACAGAAAAGTCAAAGATTTGAACCTTACATGGTATACAGACTCCAATTTTTCTATATGTTCGGATGATCGCAAGTCTACTTCAGGATACATTTTCATGTTGGCAGATGGTGTGGTATGGTGGAAGAGTGTCAAGCAGACACTGGTGACTTTCTCGACTATGCATGTAGAATTTGTTGCATGTTATGGAGCTGCTACACAGGAGGTTTGGCTTAGAAACTTGGTTTTTGAGTTGTCTGTGGTGGATTCGATTGCTAGAACCATATAGTTGTATTGTGATAATCTTGCTGCAACGTTATTTAGTAACAACAAAAAGAGTATCACAGGGTCTAAGCATTTGGAGGTCAAGTATTTGACCATAAAGGAGCTAATCCAAAAGGGTAACGTTAAAGTGGAGCACATCAGGACTGAGGAGATGTTAGCTGATCCGTTGACTAAAGGACTTTGCCCACAAGTGTTTGCTAGACATGTATCCGGTATAGACGTGTTGAAGTCCTTAGGCAGCAGTAGTTAGGGATCACTATATTTTGCTCCTTAAATGATTGTATATTTTGTTATATTATAATATTATGATTGTTTATTAATAAAGATGATCATTTTTTTTTTATCCTCAGTAACAACTGTTTTTGTATATATTCATAATACATGTGGAAGTCTTAATATTTGTGTTGATCTTAAGCATTTTAAAGGTCATTGGGCAGTTATAAAGATTGACTTTGAGCCTATGCCATTAATTACATAAAGTTTATATGGATATCCTTAAAGTTTCATATGACATAGGAGGATATAAGTTTTTAATCCCATAAAGGTTCTCTAATGCAATTTAGCATTCGGTTGAAGAACATAAAAGTTTTCTGTAATGCTATTTAGCATCTGGTAAAAGGAAACAAGTTTTCTTTAATGTTGTTTAGCATTCGGTGAGAGAAAACATGATTTTTCTACTGCAGTTTAGCATAAAGTTAGAGAATTTGAGACCTATAGATGAAGATGATACATATTAGATCATAAAGGTATCATTCTAGTCTACCATACTCCATTTTCACATTCATGTTAGTGAGGTATTAGATATTTATGATTATATTGGACCTGTTTCACATATGACACGTGTTTGAAATTTTTCATTATCGAAAGTCTTGCAAGACAGAATGTAGGACTTTCATTTCCTTTGGATCAAATGTTTTTAAAATTTTTGGTACCAATACAGTAGCGTGACTTAACTAAGTTTTTAAACTGTTTTAAACTTGATTAAAATTGCAATTAATAATTGTCTAAGGAGGATATTGCAAAACATTTTTGCCCTTACGGGCAATTTTGTAATTTTCCTATAAAGTGGACAGTTATTAATTGTACTTTTAGTTTTTCAATAAATTATCGGTTAAGTTACGTAATTGGATCCAGATAAGGGTAATAAAGTGGCCCAATAAATGATCTAGATTAATGGGTCGAAATTCGAGTAAAAAATAGATCCCTTTTAGTATAGACCTAGTCCATATCGGCCTTATGATGAGAAGCCCGATATGGAATCTATATAAATAGGTTATGGTCTCCTGCAGTTGTTCATATCAATCGTAAGTATACGGAATAGCTGGCCTGTTAAGAGAGCTTATGTATTGAGAAAACTGTAGAAAGTCTTAAACCACATGCCGAAAAATACTTTTCATAAAGTTTTTAGGAGATTGGAGCTCGTTTGGTGCTCGAAAATTGCTTAGAAATTAGAGATGGAACTGAAATAAGGTATTTTGCATTCCTTCGTTTTTAATCCTTTCATGTACGATTCTGAATAAGTATTAAGGTCTGTGCTACGTATTATATAAACTGAATACCACAATATAATGAATTTTGTACCGTATCAATAAGAAAATAGTACCCAAATATTGTTTACCATATTAAAAATAATATCGATCAATATCAAAAGTTTTAAAAGGTATCGACCAATGCCTAAAATACTAGAAAATACCTATCAATTTTAGGGCAAAAGTGTAAAATTGAAAATTAAATTAACTATTTCAAATTGTACAAAGTACTAAACCCTTACTTTTCCAGCATTCACAATTTGACTTCACTTTCAAGTCACTTCCGTGAAAGAAAATCATAGAAGAAATAATGGGGGAGATTAAGGATTGGAAGGGTCTTAGTGCCTGTTTGGATGAATTTATATTAGTAGAGCTTTTATCAGTAGAGCTTTTGTCAATAGAGCTTTTCTGAGAAGAGCTTTTCTAAGAAGCTAGTTGACTGTTTGGTTGTCATTTTAAAAAGGGCTTTTTTGAAAGAGCTTCATACAATAGACTGTTTAGCAACATAAAAATAAAAAGTACTTTTAATTTTAACTATATTTTATTTTGTAATAAAAATTATTTATGCATGTAAATATTATTTAAAATATATTAAACAATATGTAAAGCACAATATATTAATTATTATATAATTTTAAACCATATGAAACATAAATAAAAATATATTTAACCAAATCTTTTGTATAGATTATAACATAAGTAAAACTAATATAAAAAATAAATACTAAAACATATGAAAAAGTCAAATAATATTATATAACTCTCAAAATAAATGTAAAGATGTGTTTGTGAATATTATGAGAATTATGTGTAAAACATAAGGGTAAAAGGGACTAAAAAAATGCTCATTAATTGATTTTAAAAATCTACATGAAAAGGTACTTTTTTGAGAAGCTTCAAATTTGATCTTCTTAAAAAGCTGTATTTTAACTGCCAAAAAACTATATCTACTAAAAAGGTACCTTTTTATTTTACAGCCAAACACCTTTTTTAAAAAAAAGCTTTTGCGGTCAAAAAAGTACTTATTTATCCTCCAAAAGCTCAACCAAGCAAACATTTAGTATTGTTGTCCAAGCACATGGTGCGAAATGGTTGTGAATAAAAATAAAGAACAGAAGAGAGAAGGAGAAAGAGAAGAGTCCAGAAAGAAGAGAGAAGAGCAGAAAACTTTAGCGAGAAAGAAAGAGACACACACATTAGCTAATTCATATTCTTTCTTGTGAGAGAAACGGTTACAGTTTTATACTAGTTACAGCTGTATAACAACTATAATATTTTTATACATAACAAAATCAGTGCAAAATTGCCAGGCTCTAAATTGATAACCCTGCCCCCAAAAGTCACTCCTTACTCAAGTTCTCAATGAAAACCAAACAACGGATTTCGTATATAGCTAGAATGGCCCTCACAAATTGCAAATACTAATTTGTTAAGAATTAATCAGATTGAAGCTATAGCGTCATCATTCGCTCAGAGGCCAAGTCAGTAATAGGTAGAAATGACAAAATTTGAACCAGTGACATTTTATACCCAAAAGAAACGCATTGCTGGTGATCAAAGCCCTAAAAGAGCCGAAAAGGTACATGAAGAAGATAAAGAACATCAATCACAAATTTCTTTGATAATGAGCTTGATGTTGCTAAGAAAACAAAACAGATGGAGATGAATTTGAATTGATACGGCAACAAACGTTGGATTTTTGATGCTCGACAAAGTAATATTGTTATGGATTACGAAAAGCAGAGTGTAATGATAAATATAAAGATGAGTTTAAATGGATACAGTGAAAAAGGTTGAATCTTTAAGGCTTTGATGGAGTATACGCACTTATTGTTATGCCTCTGAGAAGATTTTTCCTGTTATTTGGATAATGGGTATAGAAAAGAATTTGTAATGAATGCATCTTTTGAATAAAAAATATAACACACTCATGTTGTATCTTCCTTAAAAGTGTAACTTGTATCTTTGGTTAGTAAATGGTAATATTAAACTTCACATGGCGTCTTAACCTCTAAAATCATTATAATTGTTCAAGATCTTTGAATGGAAACTTCAGACTTGATCATTGTAACTCTTTATTTTCATGTATCATACAAAGATTCAGCTCATTATTGCTTTCGAAAGATTCAAATAAAATTGAAAGAAGAAATCAATCGACCAATAAATCAAAATCTAAAAGAGAGGCGATTATGATGCGTTTCATCAAAATTCGAACTATAATAATAGAGAACCATACTTTTTAATCGAGACGTTGGCACATGGAAAGTCTAATAACACGAGAGACAGACAAAGCCTTAATTATATAAATAAATCTATATCTAGATTTACACAAAACATAGCAGATGGAAAAGAGAAGAGAAGTGATTGGAAAGTTGTCCCACCTCCACCAACAGCAATACATTGATCACCACTAAAAGGGAGTGCAAGCAAAAATTTTCAACCCCACAAATGCAACCAGCATGAAGCAAAAAGGAACAGGCCATTGTAATCCAGCTTTAGTCCACCATCACTCATGTCAGTGTTGATTCCAGCTCCTGTTGGACTTACTCCGTTGCCGATTCCTCCTAATACTCCATTGGAAGGAGTTGCAGTGTAAGGAGTTGTGGATGTGGTAGTATTTCGGGTTCCCGTAGTTGGTGCGACCGGGGTAGGAGTTGTTATGCCTGAGCCTGTAGCACTGGAGCAAGAAAACAGCAACAGTCAACCAAATAATAGATTCTTAGCACCACAGCAGCAGCAGCATCTAACGATACTCCTTGAACAAATGAATAGTGCTCAAGCTTAAGGACATTCAGGTTGAAAGTAACCACAATACAAACGTCAATGGACCCCAAAGAGTAGGAAAACTTTTCCTAGGAGATTTGTTTAATAAACATCTCAGAAAATTTAATTTTGTCAAAGCAAACTCACAAAAACTATAGCACTTACACGAACCAAAACGTAGTTTCTTTGAAGGAACATCACACTGCAAGAGGCATAACTTAGTAGCCATATGTTATCTAAACCGCAAATATACATTGCAGGCAAACAAGGACAAAAATTACAATTTCAATCAACAATTCTCCTGAAGCTAGGGGCCAGCATCCGGCCCCATGTTCTGCGGTGCACAAAAGCATAGAGGTAACCTTGCTTTTGCTGCAGTATGAATGAAAAAGAGAGGCGCAGTAGTCTCCAAGTCAATTAGAATAGACGTTCCTGTCCCGTCCATCAGCTAATCCAAGAAACAACTAAAGAAGGGACCTCCTGTTCTTCACTCTTCATCCAGTGCATCTAAACATTTTATGTTTTGAGAGTCAGTTCCTCTTCCCAATGGGTGTACAAGGGATCAATAATCCTCGTCCCATACACTCTCCATGACCACTATAGCTAGAAGCAGATTTTCTTCACTCCAAATTTATACATAAGACAGTGACAATACTAACTCGCCGCTCAACAAATCACTTTGGAACCGTAGACTCACACCTACACATCCCTATATTCAAAAAGTGGGTTTATATCTCCAAAATTTGATAATCCCAACGCTTAGTTACTAATGAAAATATACCCCACTTTACTAGTTGGTGGCAGTATGTCGCTCGATGGGAACCGAACTCCTTAGCACCTGCTTTATGTCAAATACTCTTTTTGACCACAAAGCACAGCATCAAGTAAAATAACAGACCAAGTGTTCAAAAAACGCAACAATATTGCTAAATTTCTCCTTTCTGATGCATATTAGTTGACCTGTAAGCTACATACAGATTAGTTTGATGATGCTATTCTCAATAATGGGATGGATGATATAGCATGAAAAAAAATATATATAAAAAAAATGGATTCTCATGCGAGTGGAGAACATCATGATAACATGAGTAAACACGATAACAAGATCTCAACTTAAATACACGATCGGTTCATACGGAAAGAAACAACAAAAGATATATTGAAGGTAAAAAGGGAGCGGGTCATGGAGATTTTACTAGCACAAAGGATTCAAAAAAGAAAACAGTAGATAGAGACTGAAACTTCTTGCAAAAATCCACCCTTTTTCCTCCATTATCAAAAGGGAAGATGCCCCATTCCACCAAGAAATAGGAGCCGATTTTATTTTTGAGGACAGGGGTCTAGGGTATGTGTTGGGAAATCGGGACAAGATCAAATCCCGACGGCGGCAAAATATAGACTTAAGCTCTAACGAAGCTGATACTTCTTACTTAATTCTCTCTATAAGAGAGGAATCTAAATAAGATAATAAAACTAAGCAAGACAACCTTAAGCCACATTCCTATTATTTTATGTTACAAGGTTTAAAAATATCATACTAGCTTCTTTAGATTAAAGCCTCAATGTAAGCTCAAAGTTCAAACCCATTTGCCAGCATTTTTTTTTTTTTTTTTTGGGGCGTCGAACCACACTATTAGGGAAATGGGGATTTTGGCTAGAGTTTGTTAATTGCCCAAAACACACTTTAAGGTAAGCTGCCTAAGTGAATGTATGATAAGAATAAACTATTCTCAGCGTCTGGAACTCAGTGAGTTTCGCAATTCCCAAATCCATGCCAAGAACTTTTAACTTACTTGGCTTACTTGTTGGACGGCGGTGGAGTTTCCATTACAATATGGGAATGCTAATAGCACATTCGCAAGACAATCACAGCTAATTTCAGGCATTTTTAACAGTTTAACTTAACTAGCATAAGAGGCCTCCGACCATTGAATCCATGAAATGAGAACATTAACTTGAAAAGTAACAGTTAGATCTGACAGTTGAAGACCTGACGCCCTATTTAAAACTAGAAAAAAGCCAACCAGAATAACTGGAACACAAACTAGGTTTTCAAGCAAAGGAAAATTTGCCCCCATTCAGAGAGAAGAAGAAAAGGCAAAAAGAAAATGAAAAGGGTAAATGATAAATGGTAAATGGTAAGGAAAAAATATACCTGCTGGTACTGGTAGCAGGGTAAGCACAGCCATTGATGCCTGTATTTGAAGCCAAGAGTAAGTAAATGAGTGCCTTGCTTTCTTAAGAAACTTTTTGTTTTGAACCAATTTAATAAGCGACAACTTACTGGGATCACTAGTAGAAATGGTGGCAGTGCCAGAGAAATCACAAGTGCCTTGAGCTTGGCCCTTCTTCTGGAAGTAGCTGTTGACAGCATAGGAGCAATGTGCCCTCACTGTGTTGGGGAGAAAACATGGACCATTTTGATGGGTAGGATTGCAGTCAGCCCCAGCTCCACAAGCATAGTCCAGTGTCTTTTGGAGTGCTGAGTCCGCCATTTCCTTGCAAACACACCATGTGCAGCCTAACAAGAATATTCAGTTAAAGGAGATTTTTTTTTTTCAGCAGACAAGGGAATAAGTAGAGAAATGAAACTCCATTTGACAAAATGTAGCTTATCCATCTGGAAATGGAGGAGGGATAAAAAGACAGTGACAAAGAACCCAGTGTATGGGTTCAGAAACAAACAGCTTGAGGAAAACAGTAATAATGCACACTGTAAGAATGGTGAATAGTGTTCTTTTCTTTGGAAAAGTTACTAAACACTTCCAAACAAGATCATAACTTGACGGAAATAGGTTACAGGTAAAGCACCTCCAAACAAAAGAAAGAAAACGATGAAACACAGAAGAAAAAATGAAAAAAGGAAAGGGTAAATATAGGAGTATTACTTGCATGGCCACTCATGGCCAACAAAAGTATAGCAATGGCTAAGAAAGCAGCCATGACGGGTGAAACAAAGGGGGACTGAGAGCACCAACGCAGAGATAAGTTTTGAACAGAGAGGGAGAGAGAATGTGTACTGTGTGAGAGAGAATGTGTGACGGAGAAATGGAGGGAGGGGTTAATATCTAAGGAAAGGGTAAATAGATTGTGGGGCGCGGGTGACACAGCTTGTTGTCTGTTTGTGGATTGTACTCCTTTCCCGGAAATCGACTAATTTTATTTTAATTAGAAGTTTAATATGACCATCAAATAATTATTAATTAATTAATTAATAATAGGCATTGGGCCAGTGCGAGACGTACAGCTGCATAGGCTATTTAACGGTGAATCCCACCTCATAACTCACAAGAGAAACTCATAGCACTTCTGGAGTTGGAAGTCCCAGAAATATTGTGGTCTCGAAAGAAGGTTCTCTGTGGTCGGAGCTAAAAGGGAAGGGGATGGTCAAGTGGGTCTTATTTTTGGCTAATCATGAGAATGTGAAATGGTCGTGGTCGTAATCCGAAAAGGGGAGAGTAGAGGAACTAAGTGATGATAAAGATGATGAAGAAGAAGAAGAGAGTGACTAGGAAGGTGATATTAGGAGGAACAACAAGAGAAACTGGTGCGAGATTATGAACACGACCCACTAAATAATCAAAAGACCAAAACGTGAAGTGAAGAATCAAGTTGCGATCTGCAAACAGAAGAGGAGGAACAAAGATGTCAAAGGCTGCATATATATAAAGATGCATGGTAGACTACTGAGAGGTAAGTTTATACACGAAATAGTTATGACAGAGAGAGAGCTGGACAGACGAACAAAAGAAATAGGTGAAAAAGAGAGATGAGAGTAGAAGATCATGATGTTTAGGACCGTGGTGGGTGTCTCATTAATGTTTGTTTTCTTGCTTGGCATAGTTTTGGGATATAACTCATGAAGACGACATTCCATTTATGTCTCTTATGTTACCTATCAAGTAAACTTGAACAGAATTGACCTCAGCCACTCTACGCATTTGCTTAGATCATTCTTCCAGGATGTGAAGGTGTAATTGAACTTCCCGAATCAATTCAACATCTTGTAAACCTAGAACACTTGGATCTCAGTTTTTACTAACTCTTCCAGCATTCCAAAAGTCTCAAGTTTCTTGATCTAATCTTATCATATTGTTCAAAAATACAAAACTGGCCAAAGACTAGATTCAAGTGGGAGTCGAGTTAAACGACTTCCTTCATCCCCTGAACACTCGGAATTTCTTCCAGCTCTTAAAGTTGCAGTTCCTCCGCTGAAGCAATTGGAAGAATCTTTTGTCCGTAAAAGATCTCAAGTCGTCTCTTGAAATACTAGAAGCAGATGAATGTAGTACTTCATTAGAAAGCCTATTTCACATTAAAATCTTCTCCGTCGAAGGACATTGAGCTGGCTAGCTAGCCAGGTACTTTTAATGACAACAACTACAGTTGATCTCCTCCTACTCTTCGGACAGCGACAAGCACGTGGACATAATTGCTGAGAGTTATCAGCTAGACATTTACAACTTGCAGTTGTCACAAAATCAAAATTAAAGAAATAGCCTTTATGATCAATTTTTGATGTAAAAACAATATTTTAGTAAAATAATATTTTCATTTTGTAATAATGGCCATTAATGACTATCAAAATTAAGATCCATAAAATAATACTAAATCTGGGATAGACAAATAACCATACAATACATCATTCAACTTAGGCCATATTTGATAAAGAGCCTGTGAGCTCTTTTTTGGCTTATTGACTCATTTTAATTTATTGACTTTATAAAAAAATTGTTTAAGATGTTTGGCTGTTAGTTGGTTGGGTTGGCTGAATCAACCCAACCAGTTAATTTTCAATAAGCTCCTTTAGAGGAGCGTTTGAGGTTGATCAGTTGAAAAAAAATTTTAATGTCAATGTTGTCCTCTTTCGTACCGTCTCTTTTTTCTCTTTGGAGGGCAGGAAGAAGAAACGTGGCGGTTTGCTCATCGTGGATAAATTAATCCTTTACATGCTTACTGCAGGCAAAAAAGCCTTGGCAAATGGTGGATTTACAGAGGAGGTGATGAATGAATTGGGTAGAGCCAAATGTGGAGTATTGATTGGCTCAGTAATGGATGGTATGAAGGTAACTCTAAGCTACCTGTGGTGTTAAATATTTGCAAATGAAGACTACATGTTTTATTCATTGATTATGAATTCATACTCACAACAAAGTTGTCAAACTTAATATTTTATAGCTTCATTATGTTCTATGTAAACTTAATGAAATCATCACATTTCAACATTATTTTGATCCTCAGAATTGTTATTTTTTGTAGAAGTTTATTCAGGGAAGACCATCTGCTCATTCTCTGTAACATTTCAGTGTATGAGAAAGGAAAACATTGTAGCATGTATTATTATTATTATTATTATTATTATTATTATTATTATTATTATCATCATCATCATCATCATCATCATCATCATCATCATCATCATCATCATTATTATTATTATTATTACTACTACTACTACTATTACTACTACTACTATTACTACTATTACTACTATTATTATTATATGTTCTATGTTTTTTATTAAAATTATAAACTTAAATTTTGTAGAATTAAATATTTAAAATCTAAATTTTTATAAGAATATTCAACGAAATACAAGTTATATAATATTCATACCCTTATTTTTTTTTTAAGTTATGTCCTCATAAGTCATTTTACACAAAAACAACTAATATTAAACAACTAATTTTACCGAACATCTCTAACAAACAGTTAATGCAATCCGCTAGTCAAATTAGCTAATACAATCAGCTGATTGTCAAACAGGGCCTTAGTTATTCCTAAGCACAACAATTAAGTTTAGGTTTATTTCGACTTGATTAGGTTTTGAATTGGGCTTACCTTTGACAAGTTCGATTGAAAGACTCAAATGATCTTATCATCTGCTCAAAATAACTTTATTTTGGATTATATGTTTGAGTTCAAACCTATTAAGACTCGACCCGACCTATTGTCATCCTTAATTATTCCTCATTGAGAAGGAAAAAGATAGTAGTTAATGCTTCACATGCTTAAGTCCTTATTGTCCTTAACCAAGTTCACTTTCTAACCCCTCTAAATGAAATATTTTTTATCCATTCATTTTTCAATAAACCATGGAACTAATAAGTATTTTTTTAGCTATTCTTACCTTTTCCTTATCAACAGGGGCTTTTCCTTATCTTCTCCTTAAAAGGATGAACACAACAGAGGATAACATAATCAGATGAAAGAGAAACAAATAGAAAGCATGTAGGTAAAGAGCGAGAATGATGAAATTAGTTGAAAAATAGAGATGAGTGAGCAAAAGCCACGTAAGAGAGAGGGAACATGTAAAAATTGACAAGTACCAAGTAAGGAGCCAATGAAGATCAAATAGCATATGAAAAAAAGAAGGAGAAGAACCAATTGAAGACAAACTACAAAAGAAAAAATGCACAAAAGATGAAAATGGCTAAACATAGCTAAAGAGGAAAGGAGATTTGATAGTAGCTCCTGTCAATCGGAATGGTATGTTTTATTAATGGTAAAAATGAAAAGAATAATATCATCAACTAATGGAACTTTTAGGGGTTAAGAGTTTCATTAAAGTTAGATCTAGTAGATTTTGAGAACATCATTAGTTTGATTTTAAATACTACCAAATATTAGAGTCTATCTACATTTTAATGAAAATTTAGGGCTTAAAATAAACTTTTTTCTTACATATTTGATAAGTTTAGTGACATGAATGAAAGAGTGTGACAAACAATAATAGTTCTTAAATAGTATATAATAAACCATATTTCATTTATGGGTCTCAATTTCTCCCAACATTATGATAAATTATAATAGAAAAATATGATTTTTATCACTTTATGCTAATATACATTAGAGAAATTTTTATAAGATTAAAACATATATCCCTCTATGTCTTATAAGCTTGTTTGTATCTTAATATACCCTAATATGTCAAGATATATGTAATTAAGGTCAAATTGTAAATATGTCCAATCACTTGTCATATATTTAAGATTGACACAAATATTAAGACTTTCTCTTATATTATAATAATGCAAAATAACATGTATAAGGAAATAATGATCATTAATATATATAATGCAGTCATAATACATGACAGTAAATGTATATTTGGAGAAAATATATAATCATCTTTGACTAACAATTTTGGAAGACATAAAAACACCATATTATAAGTATGTTTATAAAAAGTTGTAGGGAAAATTTCATTAATCAGAGGATTAACTAATATATACTCAGTCAAAGTATATTTCATTATGACATCACCTTTGTGTGCAAGTTCCTATATAGCCAAATACTTTACCTCTAAATGCTTAGGCTATCTAATATTCTTATTGTTGTTACTAACAATACTATAGAAAAAATTACAACCATATAAGTCTAGCAAGTAAATAAACTATAAACATTTCATGAATCAAATATCTCAACCAAACTATATATGAAGCTAACTCTACAATGTACAAAAAACTAAATATGCATAGTAGAAGAGGTCATAAATGTTTATTTAACACTCCTCTATGAAATAACATCATCTATCAATATAAAAATATAACTTGATGTTGACTTCCTATCATCTGGGCACATAATAAAGTCAGAATTTGTATATCCAATCAAATTTAATTTCTTAACTTTCATATATTTCATATATAATCATTGGTCCCTTGAAGGCTTCTCAAAACTCATTTAAAAGTATTTTAGTGATTTATACTTATATTACATAAAATCTATCTAACAATATAATGATAGATGCAATTTTACGTCTAGTACATATTTTAACACATCAAGTCAATAACTACTCTAAAATAAGAAATATTCTTATTGCTTCTCTTTTAAATTTATTCTTTGAAAACTATGCCAAAAAAATCTCTCTCATGAAAGATTAATACTATAGAAGGCTTATAGCATTTTTTATTAAATCTTTGTAGCACTCACTTAATATATACTCTCTAAGAGAAACTTAACGAATTTTAAGTTCTATCTTATTAAATCTAAATACTTAAGATGGAAGAAGCTTCACCAAAGTCTTTTGTGTCAAAATGTTTGGTCAATAATTTCTTAACCTTAAGCAACATGTTTAATTCATTTGATGCAAGTAATACATCATCTATATATGAAAATAGAGAAATAACCTTGTTGTAGCATAAATATCTCTCAATTTTATTTTTTATGAAGCCAAATGAGTTGATTACCTTATCATCAGGTATTACTAATGTGAAGCTTGTTTCAACTTGTCTAAGAATTTTCTCAATTTACAATTAGATGAATATTATCATTTATCTTGAAACCTTAGGTTATAGCATATAGAACTCGTTATAAAGGTCTCTGTTAAAGATAACCATTTTAACATATATCTGTTGTATCTTTTTGTTAAGATGAGTTACTATTACCATGAGCACTATAAATGCATATTTGGAAGATATAAAAGACAAAGTGATATTAAAGTATATGTGTTTTTTTTGAGTGAAACCCTTAGTAACCAACTTAACTTTAAACCGCTTTGTCCTACCTTAAGAAATCTTTTACATTTGGCGAAGGAAAAGCTTAGAAAAAAAACTTGAAAATTACTTTCGTGAGGTGAACTCTATCTTTTCTACTTCTGTGTTATTTTGATGTTTTCTTTGTTTTTTTTTTTCTTTTTTTCAAAGTTTCTTAATTTGTTCATCTAATTTACATTTCTTGTCTTATTATCTGGAGGTCACTTACTAAATGGTGTTTCTCAAAATGTTGTAGATGCTAAGAGAACTTGTGACACCCCACCCCCATCTGACAAGTACACATATGCCCTTCGTACATACGTGCACATGCCCGAAATAAATGACAATTTATAAGACTTTCACTAAATCACATAACATCATAATTAAAACCATAAAAATCATAATAATTAAACCCCAAATTTTTCATTTCATTTCATAAACAATATGTATATTGTAGCTTTACAAGTCATCCATATATGTACAATATCAATAACCTATCAGAGTCTACAACTCTATTTACAAAGCATGCTACACACATGAAGAATTATAAAAAAATCTTAGTTTAAGTCCTTCAGTCCAGCTGACCGACCTTTGAGCTATGTCTTCTATCCCAAAAATTGTACAAAATTTCTTCTAAGCAGACCTAGAAGCTAAGTCGCCACTCTCTTAAACCTGAAAATATCAACGTTGCAATTTGGTTGAGTTTTGCATACTCAGTTTAGTAACCATCCTCGATGGTTCATCCATATCACATAACACATCAATTCAAAAATAATCATATGAGTCACATTATTCAAATTATTTCATTTACTAATATAAAGCATCACAATACACGTTGTACATCATTTTCACATTTTTCATTCAACATTATTCAATAATACATTGCAATCATTCAAAACATATATACATCATACACATATGCAATGTTCATGAGACTCACATTCATTTATTTCATTGTTATGATTGAGTGCCTTTTTCACTGTCCCATATTTGTTGCAGATATCGAGCTCTATCATACTCTCTCTTATCCATTGGAGATATAGGGCTCTTTATACATTGAGCCTTAGGCTCTTACCATAAATGTCTGAGCTTTAAGCTCTTTTTCACTGGCAACTCAGGTCACAACTGCCTTTATCTTTCATGCATTCATGTAATCGTGTTCACCACATATATTCAATCAATCATGCTCATTCAGTCACATTCGTGTTCTCTTTCTCATTCACATTTATTATCGACCCTTAGGTTCGGCATTCAACATACAAGTTGAGTATCACTTATTTCGTCTCATTCACATACAATGAGCACTTACAAATGTGGTAATCATGCATCAAACACCTCGGACATTGAAGTTCTAGAATCAATATATACACATCACATAATAATTCAAAACATAATTAAATAAATAAACATTCATAGTGAGACCGTCTTAGGTTACTCACAGTTTGATCCAGATAACTTATTGCCTCGAAGTCCTGGAAATGTCTAGAAGCGGTTGCTCTAAATGCTCCTCTATATCATAGAAGCACATACATTTACACATTACTACTTTGCATATTCATATGAATACTTGATCATAAGCATATGTATATATGTCATGTATAATGCATGTTCAATGACAAATTCTCGGGCATATTTCCTTAATACACATCTTATCATCAATTAACAACACCTTTAAATCCTTCTTTAATCTCTAATACTCTTTGTCCACTTCAATCACCTCATTCAACATCAACTAGGTTCATTCAAGAACTCATTTAAGCCTAAATACCTTATATAGGAACACCATAGCATTAATTGGTTCATATTGCACTCAAAAGACAACTCTTTTTCTTTATAGGATTGGCCATGATTGTGGTGTCCCTACCACGATCATGACAAAAACTCTTTCTGGCCAGGCCATAATCGTAGAGAAGGGCCACGATCGTGCCTTGCCTTTTTCTTCCTTCTATTTTTACGCGAATTCAACACATCTCTTCACATCCATTTCACATCAAATTTTGCCGAATTCACCTTTTATAATACGACCTCATTTTGTAATAATTCAACTACCATATTGATTAGATTAACTCCATAAAATTCAACTCATTTGATTCATCATTTTACAACTCAATTTCATCATTAATGAAATCCTATCTCTTTCCATAGTATATCTCATTGATAATGCATCAAAACAATTCATTCATTATGTTATGTCCTCATTTAACACTCTAAACACGTCACATTTAGATGCATTGACATCAAACACCCTTTTCCTTAAAGTATAATATCAAGATCATTCAAAACTTATCACATTTTAACCAACTTTTTCAACATCAAAATTATGTTCTTTTAAGCCCCAATTAAGTCCAAAAGCATTATAGACATATACCTCATCCTTAATTGGTTCAATCATTGCATAATCAAAACATTTCCACGAAAAATCATTGACCATGAATCACAATCGTGACAGAAACAATTTTCTCACTTATCTAGTAGTTTCTAGTTTTTCACAGGACAAATTTTTAGGTCAATTTTCTATGACGATTATGACCTAGAAAATGAGGTTTTTAGGCCACACCTTCTCTAATAAAATGTTTCTCTATGTCTTAGATGTCTAATGACATCAAATTCATGAATTTTGGTTCAGTATCATGCACGTTGTAATCAAAATACTACAGACTGCTCTCATACCTTGACAAAACACAATGCTTAACTTCAAGCCTAATTTTGAGACTCTTAAGGATGAATTTCAAATTCGATTCCTTCATAAAAAATGTAGCCATATGTTTCTAGTTTACTCTAAATAAAAAATCCATCTGATTTCTATATCTAAAGATCAAGATACAGCCATAATACAGATATATGTTCAGTGAAGCACTTCATCTACATATTCCTGCACACATTTAACTTCATTTTCAACTCTGCCTTATCTCCAAACTATCATCCTACTTCTTCTCATTTCAAGAAAATACACTAGCCTTTTCTTTGGCTTTAAACTCATAAATTATCATACATCTTAACACAAAGTAAGACATAACTCTATTTATCTCTTCATCTACATACATACATCACCATACTTCAACTTCCTTGTTTCATCATCATTCATCTCTTGATTATATTATCATAAATGCTTTATTTAAAAAAAATCATGAATAACATTAACTCACTATAATTTAGAGTATGATCCCTTTTTTAATACACTACACCCATGTTAAAACACATATGTAAAAACTCATGATCAATCATCACATTTCTCATCATACATGCTCCATTTAACATTACCCATGAAGATTAAAGCATAACTTACTTGATTAATCTTCAAAAATCTTTAAACTCTTCAAGATCTCTCTTAACCCTAGCTCTCCATACAACCCACGTCATCCTTCAAAGGTGGAAGGTTGGGTCTTTAATGAAAAATGAAAGAGAGAGCAAGATGAGAGTATCAAGTGAAAGATGAGACAGCTAGGTTCAACGTGAATGGAGATTGGTGAGAAAAAATTTGTGAAGGAGGAGAAGAAGAACAAAGTCATGAACAAGAAGAAGAAAAGCAAGATAACAAAACGATTAACAACTAGGTTCTCTCATTTAGCTAGTCCAATCAACTTCAATTTCTACTCCAATTGTCTCCAAATTTCAATGATATAGGTCACTAACTCCAATTGTCATTTATAAAATTTCCAAATCATTTGACTCTTAATTCTACTTCCATTTATTAAATGTCCTTTCACTTGGCATTTTCTTAGTTTAAAATTTACCCAAAAATTTAGAAATTTTCTAAATTTTACCAAAATTTCTATATCAATACCTATTCACACCAATTCAATTTTCAATACCTATGAACCACAATTCATAACAAAAAACACATTTATAAATCAATTATACCCGAAAATGTCAATGAATGCATGTACAATCATTTTAATGTGCAAACATTAATATTTACATGTGTGTGTATATCATATTATGCATGAACATGAAAGGTACTTTCTAACTTCTCATTAATCTCTCATATATCGTATTCTAGGGTCCTAACCCTTAGCATGGGATAACGAGATGTTACAACTCTCTCCTCCTTAAGAAATTTTGTCTTTCAAAATTCTTTCTTGATTATTCAAACAGGTGGGGATATTATCTCCTCATGTGCTTCTTCATTTTCCAAGTTGCTTCCTCAATCGAGTGATTCTTCCAAAGGACTTTCACTAATGGAATTACTCAGTTTCTCAACTGTTTCGTTTGATATCCTACTATCTTGATCGGCTCCTCCAGATTACTAGATATTTTGATCTCCTAAGCCGATAACATATACATCAGATTCGACCGATGCCTTCTGAGCATACTCACGTGGAATACAATATATATCTAAGACATCTCACTTGGTAAGGCTAATCTATAAGCTAATGGTCCTATCCTCTTAATGGTCTCATAAGGACCAATGTACCTAGGGCTCAATTTACCCTTCTTACTAAATCTTAACACTCCTCGTCAAGGCGAGACCCTCAGAAACACCTTGTTTCCTACACTGTATTCCATATCCCTTCGATGCTGATCCACATAGCTCTTCTGTCTATCTTAAGCTGCTTTTATTCTACGTCGAATCAGTTTCACCTTATCTACAGTATCCTGTATCAGTTCCGGGCCTTATATCATTCTCAAGCCCTTTTCATCCCATTATAGAGGCTATCGACATTTTCTGCCATACAATGTCTCATATGGTGCCATTTCGATACTACTGTGATGTGGTTATTTTATGTAAACTCGATCAGAGCTATATACTGATCTCATGCTCCTTGAAACTCTAATACACATGCTCTGAACATATCCTCAATAGTTTTGATCATCCTCTTGCTCTGTCCATCTGTTTGAGGATGGAATATGGTACTAAAGTTTAACTTCATATCCATCGCTGACTGTAAACTCTTCCAGAACCTCGAAGTAAATATGAGATCCCTGTCTGATACAATGGACAATGGAGTCTAACTACCTCATTTACATACCTCCGAGCCAAATGATCTAGTGAGCTACTCCCTCTCACTGGTAAGAAATGTGCCAACTTAGTCAATCAGTCCACCATGACCTATATAGCATCATTCCTTCTCGAGGTCTTTGTCTCCCATCACGAAATCCATGGTAATTTGTTCCCGTTTTCACTTCGGAATAGGTAATGAATGTAACTTCCCAACTAGAACCTGATGCTCAGCTTTAATCTACTGGCCAGTTAAGCACTTAGGTAGTATTCTGCTACTTGCTTCTTCATTCCTAGCCACCAGAAATACTATCTTAACATATTATAAATCTTGGTAGTACCAGGATGTATAGCATAAGCGGCTACTTGTGCTTCCTCTAAAATTTCCTTTCTCAACTCATCCATAATAGGCACACACAACCTTTGCTTCAGCCACAGTGTCTCATCTCTTAGTTCAAATTCAGAATCTAGTTTCATTTTCAATTTCTCAATAAGCTTCATCATTTTAGGATCTTTACTCTGTACTTCTCTGATTCTATCATGCAACATGGGCCTCAATCTTAGTGTAGCAATCAATAGTTTTAAAGGCTTAGCTAAGATATATACTAATAGTGAAATGGTGAGAAAATTGCTTAGCTCTCTTCTAAAGACTTAAGAAGCTAAAGTGACAAGAAACCAAAAGAAAAGAAATTAAATAAAATACCAATTAAGGAACTCATTAGATCTCTTCTCACCTACAAAATGAGATTTAAGGAAACATAACAAGAAGAATTGACTTATAAAAATGAAGAACTTAGTATTCAAGGCTTTAAAGAGGTAGACAAGTGAAGATGAAAAGACATCGTCTAGTGGAAGTAATGAGGAACACATTGCTCTTATCATTAGAAAATTCAAGATAATTTCTAAGGAGAAAGAAGATCCCCAAAAGAAAAGATTTCAAGGAAGCTAAAGTTTATGTTAAATGTTAATTATCAATATCTCATATCTATTTCTGTTAATCTTCTCTCTAGAACAAAAGGCATTTAAAAATATTTTATATCAAAATTCTTATGAAATATAATTTTTAAATTTATAAAAAGATCATCATTAACAAGTGAAATGAAATTAATATACAAAAGAAAAAATTTACTCACACTAACCATTAATTATATGGAAAAATATAAGTGCATTTTTTATAAAACTCATGTAAAAATCTCCTAATGAAACTTTAATGTGGACAGTACGAGGGCCGTGAATGGAACAGATGATTGATCTATATCAACCAATTCTTTTAGTTAGTTTACTTTTGGGTGTTCAATTATGAGAAACAATTATTAGCTAAACCTACATAATGTGAAAATCTAAAGAAGAAAAAATTAATTGTGAATAAATGTATCTAAAGAAGAACAAATTCATTGTGAATAAAAAGTATGTAAGAAGAACAAATTAATTGCAAATAAAATGTAAAAAGGTACTTCATCTTCATGCCTCCTTGTCTAAATAATCCATCATTTATTGCATCTAAATGTATATGATTATCAAGATCTAAAAAAATAAACAAACCTTCAAGAAATTGTAATAAAAACCTAACCTTGACATGGCTGACTGTGATGCGCGAACAAAATGAGCTTGCTATGATGTGAGAACAAACTGAGTTTCATACGCTAAGATGTGAGAACAAACTAAGGAGCTACTGCGATGCGAGAGCAAATAGAGTAGTAGCTTAGTGGGATGCAAGAATAGAGGGTTGCCTCTGTGATTTAGGGATTTCATTCCCAAAAGTGACACAGTTTTAGTTATGATGTTAAATAATGTAGTTTTGTTAATCTTCGTTAGTTATGTTAGTTTGGTCTAACGTGTATACATGTTTACAGTTTTTGGAATACATAGGAAGCCATGTCAGCAAACTTAAGGGAGACACTAACGTCAAGCTAGAATTGAAAACATTTGAAAGTTTGAGTATTTAATTGTCAATTTTTAAAGTTTGGGCTCTGATTGCAAAACTGAGCAAAGTTTGGGATTTGTTTTTGTAATTAACCATAAAATTATCTACAAACCCTAATTAAATCAAATAAACCTAACAAAATCAAAATTGCTTAAACATTATAAAGTTAAATAGCAAAAAGGATCCAATAAAAATGCAAAATATGCAAAACATAAGCAATTACAAAATTCAATTTATAGAAAATAAATAGAACAATCCTAAGGATTCAATTTCACAAAGATAAACCAAAATAGCTAAAAATCCTTAGAAAATTTGAATTTAATCATGCATATCGCCCATGAATGTCAACTAAACCTCCTAAATCCTTCCAAATACTTTGGTAATCTCAAGCAACCACAAAATATGCAAAGTAGTAGAATATCACCGTTACTCCCCCAAAAATCTACAAAATGATTGATAAATGTAAATTGCATTATATTTTAGGGCTTTGTTTGATATGTATTTAATTGTTAATTTAATCGTTTAGTATGTGTTTAGGTTAGAATTGTGTTAGTTTGTTAATTATTTATGTTTTAAGTATTTTATAGGTTAGTACAAGTCTTTGAGCTTAAGTCTTATATTTTTTAGGTACTTTGACGTGTTTGTTAGTGGTTCGGTCAACATTGAAGAAAGAAGAAGTTTGGGAAACATTCGGGCAGAAACAACAACCTACGATCATAGCACAGCAGGCCATGATCGTGACAGAAGCCTAGGATATGACCCATGATCATAGCCTGCATGCCACGATTATGACAGAAGGCTCGAATGTGGCCCAAGACTATGGCTTGCGTCGAGCAGACACGTTGATAGTAAAAAATGCCAAGTTTAGAGGGATTTTCGGACCTTTTTGACCCCAAAAAATCTTAGGGTTGCTCAGAACACAAAGGATATTTAAAGAACAAGACAAAGAGGCAGAAGGAGCTTTTAACATTAACCACCTTGAAGAAACCCTAGAGAGATTTCATCGAGAGATAGAGAAAGAGAAGAAGGAAGAGAGAAGAGGAGAAGAAGCTGACTCGGCGTACTTCCTAGATAAGGAGTTTTCAAATGTTGCTACCTCCCATCATCCGTTCAGATCGTATTTCCTGTTTATTTTCAATTTTATTATTATATAGAATTGGAATAACAGTTTGATGATAGGATTTTGGATATTGAGGATTTTTTAAACTCACCTTCGAAGTTTTATCTTTAAATTAATGAAATTTGATTGTTTATGTGTTATTAAATTTGTTGTGGTTTAATTCTAGAAGTGCATAATTTGATAATAAACTGAGAGGGTGAATCGAATAAAAAATGATTAAATTGGGCTAACGAGAGATAGGTGATTTATTAGAATAAGAATTACATCAAATCGGTAAATTGTGCAAAAAGAGATCTTGCATAGGTTTTCGGTAGTTTATTAGAGAACTTCATAACTAATTAGGGTTTTAGATAGGTTCTTAATTGAGAAATCTTTAGGTTAGTACATCAAACATCAAAAACGTTTTGGCAAGAACATCAAATTAGTAATACAGCAGATGTTAAAACATCTAACACTTTGCACTTTCCAACATCACATCTAACACTTTGCACTTTCCAACATCAGGCTAGCTGGAGAACATTTATACATTGTTCTAATACATCAAACCATTTCTAGATAAGGCTATAAAGGTATAACTATTGCCTTTTTTGTTTTATTATTTAGACTAACAAACATAAGCAAAAATACTAAACATAAGCTTAAATAAGCAAACAATTTCCAACACTTTGCTGAATGTATTTCATAACTAGTCCTCGTGGCAACTAAGTCATTCTTCAACTTCAAATTTTCTGCAAAAGCTTGCAAAACATCTACTACATTCTCACTTAACTCTGTCACTTCCACTTTCAATAGATTATTTTGATAATATAATATCTTCTCTCTGTTTTTCAGCTCTAAAATAATTTGTCTTGCTCTTGGATAAAATCTTTGATCATATCATTCATGAAATCCACAAACATTTTCACTCTACCGTCAAAGAAAAAGCAGCAATTCGTTAATGAAATATATGAACATATTTAGCTAAAATAACATAAAAAGTACCAAAATTATCAGAAAGAGTCGAAAGCCATAACACCTTCTTCCTAGATTTTCATCAGTCCATGAAGTCCATCTAGGTGCTTTCAAGTTACAGTAACAATATTTAGCCTTTCGGTCATAGTCCCATTCAACTGGGTAAATTGAAGAAATCAGCTTGTATGACCTCATATCAAGCTTAGAACGTGTCCCTCTATAGCCAAAGTTGAAAATTTTAAAAATTCCAACCTAATACAAAATCAAAACTAAATTGAATCCTCTAATCAACCTCATTATCTTAAAGAACTACTACTTGAGCACATTCTCAAGTATTACAGCACAATGCTCTAATGTTGATTGTGCAACCACTGACAACTAAATGGTGTCTACAGAACTGAATTTGGCTGCTCCTATTAATCTACATCTCTTCCATGAATGTCATACTTTATCTTAAATCCAGTGCATAGAGATTATCAAAACATGAATAACCACCAATGAAGCTATAATCATGGTGTATAGAGTATAGACTGTGCTCTAATACTCACTTTTTATTTGTTGTTATTATACTCGTTCTCTCTTCTTAGCAACTCTCTACTACTCAAAGTACAATTTCATACGACACGATACCATACTAGCAAAAAATTGATGCCAAACAAAAAACTTTTGCTCCAAATTTTAGTTTATGTTAATATTGACTTTTTATGTTGGCATTGCTAAAAAATCAGTAAATTGTTATAATATTGGTAAAATATTAGTCAAAATTATAAATTAAAAAATTTTAGGATTAAATTAAAATTTTAAAATTCCCCTATACAAAATAATAATTACTTATACAAAAAAGAATAACATGAAATTGACTAAAATTTATTTAATAAATAATATAAATATAAATAAGAATGTACTAAATGAATTTTTTATATCATTAAACTTTGTAAAGTGATTATAAATTATATAACTAAATATATTAGTTTAATATAATCATTTTTTAATATTTTAAAAATTATATGTTTATAATAATAATATATATACTTTTTAATATATAGATACAAAAATATTATAATAACTTTTGAAATATATAAAGGCAATATTTACAATTAAATTTATTAATTTATTAAAAATATATGAAAATAATATTAATAAAAATGAAAAAGTATTTGTTATGTCAATTTATATTATTATAATTTTTTAAGATATTATTTAAGTAAAGTAAAAAAATTATATATTAAGAAATTATTTTGCAATTTTATAAAATTTTAAAAAAGTATCTAAAATAATATTCAATATTAACTAATACTGATAAGGGTTTTGCGTCTCGTATCGTACCAGTCAAGGAACGGTACGAGATAGGAGGTCGTGTGTATAGAGTTTAAATACTGATCTGTACTGGTCTATTTCATACCATACCGGCCGATACAGACAGTATTTGTAATACCGTCTGTATATCAGCCGATACCTAGAATTTTTAAAACATTAGGGGTATATCTGTAAAAAATAAAAATTTTAACCCTAAATCTCTAAAATGCACGCATTCTTCTTCTCTTCTCTAACCTATCTCTCATCTCATCACCTCACTCACACTCACTCACGCTGTAGCTCTCTTCTTCTGCTCTTCATCGTCCCCACTGCCGTCGCTACCAACCCAACAACCCAACATTACGGGTATCATTCCGACTGCACGGTATCGTACCGGCGGAAAACCAGAATGGTACCTGTATTTAAGGTATGGGCCCTGAGTACTGGTTGGTACTAGACCTTATCGGTCGGTACCGGCCGGTACCACAATTCCTCAACTTCTGAGGACTAAAATAAAAAAAACCTAACCATCTACCCGACCCGCCCCCTATCCCAGATCTGCCGCCTCTCTCACTCCCAGTCTCTCTGCTCTGCTTCTCTTCTCTCTTCGTCTCTCGTTCTCACCGTCATTTGTCACCGATTCACCGCCGCCTCTTATCTCTCATCATCGCTTACTCGCTTCTCCGACACCGACTGATCCTCTCCTCTAGGTCTCGGCTCTCGCTATTGTTGTCGTTCTCTCATCGACTCCCGACGGTTGGGGTTGCTCTCCGATGGTCCTCGGTTGCTCCTCCACCACGCGACGTCTTCACTTCCGGTTATCGCCACCTCACCCGTTCTGTCGCTGGTCGCCCAAGCCAGTCTTTACTCTTCACGCCTTCGCCTGCCGCCACCAGCCACCATCTTCGACAACCACCAACACGAAGACGGTGGTGGCCACATCCGACAGATCCCTAGTCCCGACACCAATTGTGAAAATTTCGGATAATTGTTGGGTGAATTTTTTACTGATAATTTTTGTGAGTTTGTGTTTGTGACTTTATGCTGCTATGACTAAGATTGTGATGGTTTGAAGATGGTTTGTGATTGAGATGGTTTGAAGTTGGTGAGTGGTGACAGTGGTGAATGTGTTTGAAGATGGTTTGTAATTGAGATGGTTTGGTGGTGAATGTGATGAAGGCATGAAGATTGTGTTTGAGAATTGAATTGAGACAGAATTGTGATAAATTGTTTATGTTTGAGTAAGCTGGTCATTTGTAAAAAAATTGTGAAATTTGTTGATGATTATTGGTTCTGTTGGTAATTTTAATGGTTTTGCATTTTGGTAATAAAAATTTGAAGACATAAAATTTGTTTTTTGGTATTGGTTTGGTTGGATCATGATGGGATTTGTTAATTAAAAATTTAAAATGGGTTTGGCTTTGGTAATGACTAATGAGTTGGTATTTGGTAATGAAAATGAGTTTGGTATTGGTATTTGATTATTTGGTAATGAAAATGGGTTTGGTAATGAAAATGAGGTAGTATTTGGTAATGAAAATGGGTTTGTATATGGTAATGAAAATGAGTTTGGTATTGGCATTGGTATTTGGTAATGAAATTTGGTATTTTGTATTTGGTTCATTTGTTAATTGTTTGATTCATGAAAATTCAAAGTCATATATTGCAATGTATTGTGGTTAACTTAATTGTAATGGTTTGTTGGTTGGTTTGGTTAATTGGTTCACATTAAAAACATAATTAAAAATAAAAATAGAAAATTAAGAAGTCATTATTAAATTTTAGATTAAATTAATTTCTTATTGTTTAAATTAATATAAGAATTAAGAAGTTTGATTTATTAAAATTTAAATTAAATTAATTTCTTATTTTTGTTTAAGAATTTGTTATTAATTGCAATGTTTAATAGATATACTAGTATTTAAATTTCATTCTAATAATTTTATCTAAATTTAAAATGAAATATTTTATTATCCCTAATCTTTTTAATTCATCTTAATTATTATAAGAGCCTAAGAGGATAATTAGTAAAAAAAAAAGGCTAATGGTTTGGACTGTGGAGGTTCTTTATATATCAATGCTAATTTTGTTGATAAATCTAACATGTTTATTTTTTGTTATAGATAAATGGAAGGAAGCTCAACTAGTCCTGATCAAACTACTTCAGGAAGATATAATGATCCAGCTTGGGCTCATACTACATTAGTCCCGGGCTAGAAAAATCATACAATTTGCTTGTTTTGTACCAAGCATTTGAAAGGTAGAGGAATCACTCGATTGAAGAAGCATTTA
>JANZXR010000006.1:29634530-29679064 GCA_027575705.1 Erythroxylum echinodendron
ACAATATATCAGTGGACTATTTTGTAAATTTTAAAAATTTCAGGGACTATTTCATAAATATAAAAAATTGCCCGAAATGGTATCCGGTATTGACCAGTACTAGTACAGTACCATTCTAGAACTCAATCTGATACTGAATCCAGTACGGTATTCGCAACATTGCAACAACCGCTACACCGATGCCCATTGTGTTGCTGTTGTCCTCCTCCTTCTATCCCACTTCCACACCCGACTTTTTTCTCTCAACTCTCACCAACCATCGATGCCCACCACCACCTACCAGCCACCACCATCGAGCACCGACACACACCTAAGCCACCCACCACCTGCCACCACCACCATCGCTGCCCCATATCGCTTATACCAATATTTTATTTCTCTCTCACACATCGTCGCCCATCAACTGCCAAGACCACCGACGCCATCAGAGACTACCACTGACGCCTCAGCAGCCTCAGTCACTCTCGGATCTCTTCTCCTCTTCTATGTCAAATCTACCCGATGTCCTCGACCCTTAAAATTGTTGTTGAATTTCTAAAATAATTGGGCATGTGTTATGACTTAATGTTTTTTTGTGAATTGTTGTGAATGGAATTGTTGATGTATTTGTGTATTGCGAATAAAAATGTCAGTGTTTTTGTAAATTGCAAATCACATATGTTAATTTGTTGTTGTATTCTTGTAGACTGTTGACTGTGGATTTGGACTGTGGTGGAGTGAAATATTTAAAAATTATTATTATTTCATATTAATTGTGATTATTATTTATTATTATAATTTTTGGAAACAAGGTTGATGTAAACTTGTAAAGTATACAGTACAACTGTACAAAATACTAATGGACTATTTGCAAATTTTAAAAAATTTCTGGGACTATTTTATAAATTTAAAAAATTATCTGAAATGGTATCCGTTATTGATCGATACCGACATAATATCTTACCAGAATCTAATTCAGTACTAATTTCGATACGATATTTGCAACTTTGATACAGAGAATATAGTATACTAAAATTAAATCCAATACGATGTACGTAATATTGCTATTCTCATATATACATTCTAGTAAGCCCTGAAAACTACCGATGGAGGCACATGTCATATCATTTTCAGAAAAGAAAATAACAAATAAAATATGTATAGTTACATCAAGAATAGTTTACATGATTCGGCCATCAAAAAAAGGATGGACCTTCCCAAGATTCAGGCTGACCTTATGCCCTATGGGAGTAAATTGTACATAGAAAAACCGACAATGGATTTCAAATTTTATCAATAATTAAAAAATAAATTAATTCAAATATTTTAGTAAAATTTAAATTACATTATATTTTATTTTTATAACTAAAATTAATTAATTTATTAATTAATCAATCAGTTTTTATAAATTAAAATAAATAAATAAATTTATTTAAATTTTAAAAATAAATTAATTTTTATAAATCCTTTAATTATTTAAAATATGGTAACTAAAATGATATTTAGTTAGATGTAAAAATTTTAATGAAATAATATATAATAAAATAGAATAGAGTAATTTATAATAAATGAATATTAAAAACTTGTTATTTGAAAATGATAAAAAGGTTGATAATGTAATATAATAAAATAGTCTTTGAAAAAATAGTTCATAATTTTATATAATGAAATGTTATTTATCATTTTATATTTTATCATAAACTTTAAAATCAAAGATAACTTATTTTTATTATTTAAAACAGAGTGAAATCAATGATAAAATTAATAAGTATGACAAATTCCTCTGCTTCTTACGTGGCCTTTTTGCTCTATGTAATTCTCACCTAATAGTGTAGCGTCCCTATTTTTGTTTTATCTGCAAGAGTTTCTTTTCTTTTTCCTGTTACGTTTTTGTTTTCTTCTTGTCGTTTTCCTATCTGTTTCTTACGGAGAATGAATTAGAGAATTTAACTTTGTTTGATGATGAAGATGAGTGCATCAGGATCCCTGGATCTATCCAACAAGAGAGTTGCCCATACAAATACTATTTGGTGGGGATATTCATGACATATAGCAGAATTAATCTCGTTGCAATGAGGAATACTCTAGCAGATATTTGGCATCCGCTAGGGGAGTCGATATCACTGAGATAAGAGGGAAGTGATACCTGTTCAGGTTTTTTAATGCTGTGTATATGCAGAGAGTTTTGGAAGGTTCTCTATGGATTTTCAACAATCACCTTTTAGTATGGAAGGAAACTAAGGAAGGGGAGGATCCCTCGATTATACCATTAACACATTCACCTGTTTGGGTTCAAGTTCATGATCTAAAACATGGATTTATGTCTCAAGAAATGGCTAATCAATTAGGAGACTTTATTGGGTCCTTTGTTGAATACGATCCAAGAATTTGTGTTGACTCTGATAATGAGAGATTTATGAGAATGAAGGTGATGATGGACATTCGTAAACCCTTGAAGAGGCGGAAGAGATTGGTTGACGATGATAATTTGATGTTCTATGTTCTGTTTAGATATGAGAAAGTGAAAACGTATTGCTACCTTTGCGGGATTATTGGACATACTGACAATTTCTGTGAACTAAGATTACATAGGAAACCAGAAGAACTTGTGATGGCTTGGGATGAAAGTTTACGGGCGCTTCCTCGTCGGAGAATGCAACCAATAAGCAGCTGGATTCGGAATAGGGAAGGAGATAAATTAGGTGAAAATATGGGGATTTCGAATGAGGAAGTTTTGAATAAGGAGCAAATAATGGTGCATGTTTTTAGGAACCAACTGTATGGTGGTCAAATCAATTCAAATATGGGAAGTGTCCAAGGTAATATGGACTGTGATGAGGAAGCAAATGATAATGGGCCTGATCTTGATCAGCCTATAAACCTAAATGAGGACACGCTAATAAAGAAGCCCAATGATATGAAGAAACAACAGCGTGTTACTAAACAATCATGATCTTGCGATGCGGGATAGCCGAAGGCAATGAGTCTCCTCAGCTGGAATTACTGGGGTTTGGGCAATCTCGGCGCAATAAGGGCACTAAAGGACATCATCTTATGTTATAGGCCTAGGGTAGTTTTCCTTATGGAAACTTTAGTGCAACGGAAAAAAAAGGAGAATGTGAATCGTTCTCTTGGTTTTGATAATTGTTTTACTATGGATTGTGTGGACAAAAGTGGAAGCTTGTGCTTGTTGTGGATGAATAAAATAACAATAACTATTAATGGTTTTTCTAAAAATTTTATTGATGCTTCAGTGAATTATCAAGATAAGGATTGGAGGTTGACTGGTTTTTATGGCTATCCAGAAGGCTCTAGGCGTCGAGCTTCTTGGAATTTGCTGCGGACTCTGGCAAGTATTAATGATAAACTATGGATCTGTTTGGGAGATTTTAACGATTTGCTAACGACGAATGACAAATGTGAGGGTGCTGCAGTCCAAAGATATTTGTTAAACGGATTTGCAGAGGCAGTTGTGGATTATGGACTAGCTGATATAGCTTGGGATGGCTATTGGTTTACATGGGAAAAGAAGCGTAACGGAGTTGTTGTTTGTCGAGAAAAACTGCATAGAGCTATGTCTAATGCGGGCTGCTCTTCTCTTTTTATGAATGCTTTGGCCAAATTGATAGTCGCTCCTGTTTCTGATCATGCCCCAATATTAGTGCAGCTTAATTGTAGACAGGTTGATAATAAATATAAGAAGTTTCAGTTTGATAACTGTTGGTTGGTGAAAGATGCTTGGCGTCGAAATTCAAATGTTTCTTTGTTGCAGAAGAGGGATTGTTGCGTCAAAGAAGTAGAGCATTGGGGCCAAAATTTCAACAAAGACTTTTGGAAGTAGAAGAAAAAACTACAGAAGCAGGTTTAGTCGGCAAGGGATATTTTTGACGATAGGAATCTGCAAACCTTGAAGGCTGCATGGAACACTATCTTGTATAAGGAAGACTGTCGTAGAAGGCTAGTAGGGAAACAAAGATGGCTGGCTCAAGGGGATCGAAACTTGAAATTTTTACATGCTTCAATTAAATATAAAAAGAGAAGGGCGAAAATTATGAAGCTGGAAAATGATTTGGGGAGGCTGTAACTGATGAAGGTAGGATGAAACAACTTACATTGGAGTATTTTTCCACGATTTATGCTTATGAAGTTTCGGATAGTGGTGATATTTTCGGTCTGGTTTAACCAAAGGTTACGGTTACACAAAACAATATTCTTACAGCTCCCTTTACTTTAGATGAGGTCAAGATGGCGGCATTTGATATGCAGCCGGACAAATCCCTTAGACCGCATGGTCTTAATCCGGCGTCTTTTCAAAATTATTGGCATGTGATTAGAAAAGATATTTAGAGAGGTTGCAAACAATGGCTTGACACAGGTACTTTTCTAAAACTTTGACTGATACTCAAATTGTGTTATTGCCCAAATGTGATAATCCTGTGTCGTTAAAAGACTATAGACCTATTTCGTTGTGCAATGTCTTATACAAAATTGTGGCTAAAACTTTAGCGAATAGGTTAAAAAAGTTTCTTCCCTATTTAATTGATGAATGTCAATCTGCATTTGTTCTTGGGTGATTGATTTCTGATAATGTGGCTGTGGCTTTTGAATTACTTCATAATATTGGAGGTAGGAAGAACAAAAGTGGTGCTTGTGCTTTAAAGATTGACATTTCGAAAGCTTACGACAGGGTTAACTGAGATTTTTTAAGGGGTATGATGTTGCGAATGGGTTTTTGTGATAAATGGGTGAAGTGGATGATGATGTGTGTTACTGATGTCAAATATTTGGTCTTATTGAATGGGAAGGAGGTCAGCCCTATTTGTCCTGATAGGGGCTTGAGACAGGGCGATCCCCTATCGCCTTATTTATTTTTATTTTGCACGGAGGGCTTATCTTTATTATTTTAGGATGCTAAAAGGAAAGGGAGATTACAGGGAGTGAAAGTGGGTAGAAATTGTCCATGCGTAACGCATCTGCTTTTTTCGGATGATTAATTCTTGTTTTTTGAGGGTTCTTTACAGGAAGCAGGGGTGGTTAGTGAAATTCTGAAAAAATATGCGAGAGAGTCAAGCTATCAATCTGAATAAGTCGGGTATTTTCTATAGCCCGAATATGAGCAGAGAGTTGAAGGCTGAGATCTCTACACTTCTACGAGTTGCAGGTTCTATTGGCGATGGCAAATATCTTGGTCTTCCATCTCTTATTTGAAGGTCTAAGCAGCAGGTGTTTGGTTTTCTTTGGGACGAACTTGAGAAAAAAATCGGCAACTAGTCCAACAAATTTCTTTCTAGAGCCGGGAAGGAGGTGCTTATTAAATCGGTTGCTCAAGCAATTCCTACTTATTGTATAAGTGTGTTCAAATTGCCTCTTTTTATTTGTGATGTGTTGCAAAAAAGAATGAGTAAGTATTGGTGGCGTGAGACGAATGAAGGGAGGAGAGGGATTCATTGGCTTTCGTGGGAGAGGATGTGTGTTAGTAAAGGGAAGGGACGGATGGGTTTCAGGGATATTCACTATTTTAATATGGCCATGTTAGCGAAGCAAGGATGGCATCTCATGATCGAGCCCGATACTCTTTTTTCTATGCTTTTCAAAGTTAAATACTTCCATAATAGGGATTTTTTTAGATGCTTCTCTTGGTAGGTGTCCTAGTTACGTGTAGAGGAGTATCCATGGTTCTATTGGAGTATTGAAACAAGGTGTACGATGGAGAGTGGGAAATGGGGAGACTATTGGTGTTTTATCACATCCTTAGTTGCCTTTGGATCATAATTTTGGGGTGGAGGATAGTAGGGATTTTATTGATCTTAATATGAAAGTGAGGGATCTTTTTGTAGAAGGAGAGAGGAGATGGGATCTGGAGAGGGTGATGACTTTATTCAGCTTAAGAGAGTTTAAAGCTATTTTGGGGATTCCTATTAGCATTCATGCTAATCGGGATCAAATTATATGGCATTGGGAGAAAAAAGGAGTGTATAGCATTAAGTCGGGGTATTATGTGACTAGGAGGCTATTGAGAGGGAGGGAAGATGAGTTAGAAGGGGAGTGGTGGGGTAAGATGTGGGGTTTGGATGTTTCTCCTAAGAATAGGGATTTTATGTGGGGGTTTGAAGTGGGAGATGCTAATGTTTCATTTCTAAACTTCTTTGTGCAGGGTATTGCTTGTGGTGACAAACTAAAAGCTCAAAAACTTGTGGTATGTGCTAGATACATTTGGTTGGCAAGAAATAACAATCTTTGTAACAATCTGAGAGACACGTGCTATACTACACATTTGAAGGCCCAAGAATATATTACTCTTTGGGAGCACACGAAGACGTTGCAAAGGAGGGCAGCTATTGCTTCTTCAAACATTATTCGGCATATGCAGTTTTCTATTCCAGAAGGTTGCCAAAGTCCCAGTGGTGATCAATTGTGGCAAGCTTTTGTGGATGGATCAATTTTTGAGCAAGAAGGTATGCAAGGTTTTGGTGCGGTGATGGAAACTGAGGAAGGCATTTTCATTCGAGCAGTTTCGAGCCATTATATTAGTGATACGAACCCTTTGATCGTAGAGGCTTTAGCGCTTCGGAGTTTTCTATCATTTTTAAAACAATATTTTATTGATCGTGGTGGCACTAATTTTATTAACTCGCAAGTTTTATTTTTTGCTTTAAATTCTAAGAGTTTAAATAGGTTGGATCTTAGGAGTATTGTTCATGATTGTAAGCTTTTATTTTGAAAACTCTCTTTAGTGTCGTGTAGGTGGATTCGTAGACAAGCTAATAGAAAGGCTCATATCCTAGATAAATCTTCTATTCGCTTTACACATCTACGTATTTGGGATTGTATCCCACTTTGTTTATCCGAGATTTATGACAATAAATGAAAGGTCACGAGCATTACCCTTTCAAAAAAAGAGAAAAGAGTGAAATATAATATTAAATTTTCTAATTATATTATATTATATTATATTATAAATTTTTGTTTCAAACGATAAAATAATATTATGTTACTAAGCTCGCTAGGCGAAAGTTTATTTAACCTGTTGCATCGGTCGTCTTCTCCACGCTTCAGTTGCAAACTATTGACTCGCTCTATCAAAATTTCCCAAGGAACTGAATCAGCAGAATCCAACCCTAAACAATGTTAATGCAGCTTCCTCGCTTGACCAACTCGCTTAGAGAGCCATTTGACGTCGACCAGGCTTATCTCCAACGCAAGATAACCCTTCAACACCACCTCAAGCCTTCCAAGTAAGTATAACTCGAATCAAATTTTGTTTTACGGAAAGCTGTTGACTGACTGTGTATTGTACGACACGTATTCTTATTTGAACGACCTTCTTGATAAATTTGGATTGGTTTGATGATGTATTCATGTTTGGTAATTGACGAATTTCCTTCTATTCAATTTTGTATTGGTGATTTAGTACTGGAAATTCGGTTGACGAGTCGGAACTTGCCAGGAAGATTGTTGATCGATGGGAGGAAGGTATTATTACTTTTTGTGCACATACGTATTAGATTTCTCGGCTCTATGGACTGAGTTACGTGAAATGGAAATGGTGGAACAGCCTCAACTGAAGTGCGGCAAGCATACAAGCAGTTTATTGGGGCTGTTGCGGAATTAATAGATGGAGAAATTCCCTCTGAGGAGTTCCGCGAAGTGGCGCTTGCTGTCTACCGTTTATTTGGCAGCCCAGGGCCAGGACCGGGAGATGGAGGGAATGTTAATGGCACTCTTCATGAGAAGAAGTAAGAATTTGAAGTCTTAACACATTCTTTTTCTGTTTTCTTTTTGCAATTTAGATTGACTATCAAGTCACAAATTTGGGGTGGTATATGTTTATTATGAAACAGGTTTTGATTATACACTAGAACCTTATGGGAATACTGTTTGTTCATTTATATGCAATTGGGTTGACCAATCAATATCTAAGAAATTTGTTTCAAGACGCTATCATGTGATTCGAAGTGTTATTGTATTTATTGATGTTGTCATGCAGGTTGACATTGCAAAGGCTCATTGGTCATGCAATTTCAGATGCCAACATACAGAAAGCAGCGACTTTGTCAGGGAAGCTCTCTGGTTTGCAATGTGGTAATTATGGGGCTGCATTTATTTTAGAAAAACATGCAAACGATGTTGACAATGAACTGGAATTTGGTTCTGATCTTGTTTTTCAAGCACCATCTCGATTTCTGGTGGATTTCGATTTGGACAATCTAGAACTACTGAGTGATGATCGACCTTTGTTTCATAACAATGGCTGGGATGATCATAATGATAATGTAAATAATCATTTTGTTGCTGATGGAGGAAACTTCAATCTGAGTTGGTTGAGAGATGCTTGCAATCGGATAGTCAATGGGAGCAGTTCACAGCTTTCTCGTGATGATCTAGCCATGGCTATATGTCGTGTAGTTGATTCAGACAAGCCTGGTGAGGAGGTACTTGTTACTATTTTCTTTTTTCTCTTAATTTCTTGATGAGTATTTTGAACCTATGTCTAATGAAGTTTCGTTTCCTTTATCTACTTTGTTTTTTAATTTCAGATAGCCAGTGATTTATTGGATCTTGTTGGTGATAATGCGTTTGAAATTGTTCAAGAAATTTTGCTGGTAAGAAATAAGATTAATCTATCCTGTAACTTTGGTGCGGACAATTTTTCAAGTTGCTTGTGAGCTGATTTGAATTATGAGACACACATTTTTTAATGATAATTCATCCTTTTGAGGAAATTATAGTTTGAGTAGTAATTCGTTGTTTTAACAAAAACTGAGTCTAATTTGTTCTAAAATTTATTGATAACTTTTTTCCATGGCAATTGCTACTCGCCTTTGTGTCTAGTTTGATGGTATTGATTTGCAAAAACCTATAATTTGTTTGTCCAAGTCTCTCATCGCACTCTCTTCCTCTTCCTCTCACATGCTCTTGCACACCAACAAAGACCATTTTATAGTGATTGACTGGTTTGAATTAAAAGAAAATATTCCTTTTATATGTTCTTGGGATTACGGTTCTATCTTTTTATATAGTTGATTGATTGTCGCCATTTTGAGGAAATTTTAAAAATATTTGGGAGCTAGGGTTGAGATTTTCTTCTCCATATTCAGCATCGGAAGGAACTCGTTGATGCTATCCATCGTGGTTTCTCAGTACTGAGATCAGATAAGTTGGCTATGAACGCACAATTAAAGATGCCTAGCTATGGCACCCAGGTATAGTTGTTTTTCTTGTTCCTATTATTGTGCCTTTTGGAGTTGAGTTTTTCATCAATTAGAAAGTTGGAACTACCACAAAAGTAACAAATAAGCATTGCTATTAGGTTACCGTCCAGAGAGAAACCGAAAGGAAAATTGATAAACTTCGGCGAAAGGAGGAAAAGCGACATAGACGTGGGACTGAGTATGGAGTTGAGAATGAAGCTTTGGACACAAGTTTTTCTTCTTTACTTGAAGCTAGTGAGCGAAGGAATCTTCTTGATGATACAATTGGGTCAGGCCCAGGGCCACATTCAATGTCAGTAACTGCTCTTCCACAAGGTACTCTAAGGAAACACTACAAGGGCTATGAGGAAGTTGTTATTCCACCAACACCAACTGCACAAATGAAACCTGGAGAAAAGCTGGTAATTTATGTTGATCTAGATTTCTCACTCTTGTGGTAGATTCTCTGGATGGTTCTAACTAGAACTTGCTAGCATCTTCATTACTGTGAGTAACATCATTTCATTTGTTGAATAGCAAGAATATCTTCAAATTTGAACTATTGAAACATTTGCAAATTTATCTTTTTAATTCATTGCCTGACTCATTCTTAGGCTAGTTTTTCATTCTTTCCAAATTCAACTGGCTGACTCACAAATTTAAAGAGAGTAAATATCTTGATAAGTTTGAAATCTTCTACTATAATTTATGCCTAAAAAGACAGTGCTTAAAAAGATGTGTCAATGAAAATGATAAATTCTTGTGACAAGTTTTATCAACAATGTTCTTGAAGATGTGAATCTTGTGAATGATTATGATGCTGCAAATCTCACAAGAAATCTTTGGCGATATATTAGGAATGAACTTGCTTTGCAATCATGTTGCCTTCGGAAATCCAAATTCCTATTTGTTTCGTATCTTTTTCATTTATTGGGCAAAGCATTTCTAGATTTAAACCTCTTCCTCCATGAAGGGCAGCCTTCTCCTGAGCTGCAAATAGATAACTATGCACGTGTCTGTGGTGAGCAGTAGGGGTTGGGGTGTGTGGGAATGGTTTCACCCAATAACAAATGAATTATTCCCGTTTTCTTACGGTTTTGTTTCTCTGATTTAGTCATTGACATTGTTTTCACTTTTCTGATTTACTCATGATCGATTTTATATGGTTGAATTATTTCCTAATGTTGTACCTGTACGATTGACAATATCCAGCTCAAACTGCACTTCCTTTGATTTATGTCAAGATTAAGTTTAATTGTAACATAACATGTTGTAGGCCCCTTGCTTTCTCCACATTTTCAGCATAATGGACTTGTGTGAAGGGTTAAGAGTTAGTCCTGGACCTCGTCCAACATCTTAAGCATAGGCTTTGAAGAAATTGCTCTCTAAAATTCTGGTCTTAATTTACAAAAGATATTAGAATGGTTCTGCAAATTTTCAGAGATATTTAGTAGAAGTGAGGCATATTCAAGAAACTACAGTCTAAAATTCTGGTCATATTAGGAAATTATGCAAATTCACTGTTTCAGAGATTTTTAGGAGGAGGAAGTGAGTTATGTTTTTACCAAGAAATTGCATGTCGTAAATGTTGTTGTATTATCCAATTATAAGTAATAGCCATTTTAAGCCCACTTTTTATTTAATTGTCAATATTGCTTTCTCACGTTTCCCCTTTCTTTCTTTCTGAACATGACTCTAGAACATGAGTGTATGATGGCAGTGTAACCCATCTATTGTAGCTTTGGCAATGCAATGTAGACACTTTGCTATGTTGCGTTTATCTGGATTTTCCATAACCTGTTTCTTTTTGGGATTTTGTTGTCAGATTGAGATAAAGGAGTTAGATGACTTTGCTCAAGCTGCTTTTCATGGCTACAAAACTCTGAATCGTATTCAAAGCCGAATATTTCAGACTGTTTATTTCACTAATGAAAACATTCTTGTGAGTTACTTAAACTGTATTTAAGCTCTTATATATATATAACAGAGGAAGGAAGTATTGGTTGCTAAAGAGCTTGTTATTTTACATTCATTAATTAAGAAAGAGTTGCTTGTTTGTGGAAACTTTTAAGTTCAACTTAATAGATTTACCCATTCAAGCTTATATTTTGCCCCACTCCTTCCCTTTACCTTTGGTCCTAGCAGCAAAGGCCGGCATGCACATTTTGCAGACAAGTTCCTGATTTCTCATCTTCAATTTTGTCTATCAAAGTCATTGGTTTGAAACAGATGTTTTCTGTCTTCTGCTTTTGGAGTAAATAACCTAGGGAAATGCAATTTCCCAAGAAAACTAGTGCACCTGAGTTCTTAGTGAAAATGTGTTGAATGGTGAGTTTAGGTTTCTGTTCAACAACCTGCTCTGCCTAAAATGAAAGTCAAGAGAGTGTTAATGAATTGTCATCTGATCCGTTGGCAATAGATAATTCTTTAATTCTGGTTGGTTTAAGAGACATCCAACCATACATTGAACTTATGGCTGAAAGAACTTTTTAAGAAATCTATAGGTTTAACCTCTCTGCAGGTTTGTGCACCTACTGGCGCTGGCAAAACAAATATAGCAATGATCTCTATTTTACATGAGGTATTTTGAATTTTGTGCTTGCGAATGTGTAATTGAGGGCTTCCTCTCATCCTAGTTTCTGTAGGATGGAATTATACCAGTGCTGTGTTATGTCATGCATTTTAATATGAGGCATGTAACAACTTTCTTTCTATTATGGTGTGGGGAGCATTGCAGGTGACACCGCATTGAGGGTAAACTACTGCATAGTTTATTACAAAGGATATGAAAAATATCATCAAGCTTATTGAAAATATGCATAATTTTGATGATCGACTATTTTCATAATTTTTACATCTAAATAAATTAACAAATTTGGCAATACTGTTTTATGCTCCAAATTCAAAAAATCCAATTGTCTGAACAAAAGTTTAGTGATTGACTTGCAAATTTTTTGTTTATCCCTTAGTGGTATTTACTTTAGCTCGTGATGTTGGCAAATCACTTCGACAGGTGCATCATATGATCACTATGCATTTCCCATGTGTATAGTAAAGCATATTTCTTTTAGGTTTTTTTTTTCAACATTCTAGCATCTTGTGTACTTTTTTATTGTTTAAGATAGTTTATCTAGATTGCGTAGCTCTTTGGGATAATGATTCGTTGTTTTTTGGTTAAATATAAGCTTGTTATCTTGGTCTAATTAGTAGTCCCAAGTACAAAGTATAGCTTCTGGTGGTGTGTTGATAGAATGTGTTAAGAATTTATGTAGTTGACCATGTTTTCCTTTCCTGTTTTTCAGATTGGACAACATTTCAGGGATGGTTACTTGCATAAAGATGAATTTAAGATAGTTTATGTTGCTCCTATGAAGGTACATGCAACACATAGCTTGGTGGTTGCGAGCTGTTTGTAATGTTTGGTGAATTGCTTATCTCTTGTACTTTCTGTAGGCATTAGCTGCGGAGGTCACGTCAACATTTGGCCATCGACTATCACCATTGAATATGACAGTGAGAGAACTTACTGGGGACATGCAACTTTCTAAGAGTGAACTGGAAGAAACACAGGTTATACTTGTTTATTTTCTTGTTTTTGACAGTTGAAAGCATGCTTTTAGTGCTGTGGTAGTCGCTGTGGTGTTAAGACCTGATCATTTAAATTTTCAATTAATTTGACTCAGATGATTGTGACAACACCTGAGAAATGGGATGTCATTACTCGCAAAAGCAGTGACATGTCACTTTCAATGCTGGTGAAGCTCTTAATAATCGATGAAGTGCACCTTTTAAACGATGATAGAGGTCCTGTAATAGAAGCCCTAGTGGCTAGGACCCTACGTCAGGTAAGCTCTTGCTGAGTTATCTGTATGGTGGAATTCAAACCTAATCTCTTCAGCATTTTATCATTTAGTTGTTCCATCCATGCTGAAATTGGTTTCCCTTAATGTCTTCATGTGATGTTACTTCTTACATGACAACTTGATTTATGCACGTGAAAGATTAGGAAGCGAAGGGTCGTTCACATATTCCTTCTAATGGGTGACAGGTGGAGTCAACACAGACAATGATACGCATTGTGGGACTTTCAGCCACTCTACCTAATTATTTGGAGGTCTTTACTGCAACATAAATCATGTACCTTTTCATCCATATGAACTGGTTTACTTGAAATTGAAATCTTTAACATTGATTTTTTAAGGTTGCTCAATTTCTGAGAGTGAATCCAGAGACTGGCCTCTTCTTTTTTGATTCTAGTTATCGTCCTGTACCTCTTGCACAACAATATATTGGAATTAGTGAGCATAACTTTGCTGCTCGTAATGAGTTGCTGAATGAAATTTGCTATAAGAAGGTAGCTGTTTGCATGAATCCTTTCTGTTTATTAACCAATTAATCAGTGTTATAGATGGAGGCTAATGAATTGATGACACCTTTTTGTTAAGGTTATTGATTCGTTAAGACAGGGTCATCAGGCCATGGTTTTTGTTCATTCACGAAAAGATACAGCAAAAACAGCTCAGAAGCTGGTACATTTTTTCTGCATGCTTATTAAAAGTAAACTTCTATGCGTGTTGCTTCGATATATTGGTCTAACTTGTTTGCTCCTTAAATCTCCTTATTTCCATTTGTGCTGCATTGATCTGCTGCATAGTTTTAGTACTATCTTTTCTCTGATGATCTTCCATTGATTATTTGACACCCACTTATCACATGGGAAGGGGAGAGGGATATCAATACTCATACTTGCACCACAAAGGAGTCATTAATATTAGAGGCATTGAGGATGTTAATGTTGACTTCTGGTGATATTGGACATATCAAATATTATGATCTTGATAATAATCATTCTAAAATACATACTACATTAACATTGTGAAGTATTGAATTTTGCCACAACCCAAAGGAGTCAGAATATTTATAGGCAAGAATTATACAGATTGATGGTGCCGATTCAATCTTCAAGGATGGTATCAATAAACATGTGGAATTTTAGTAGGTTCATTCCTGCTATTTATATAAACTGCCTTTTAGTAGGTGTATTAATGCTATTGAAAGAGGCTATCTTTCACTGATGTAAACACACTACAGTTCAAATGATCCTGCACTTATGGACAAAAATTAGAATATCTAGAATCCCTGGGGAGACAACACACTAATATAAACACTAGAGAATATGTTATTTATCTTTATCTATTTATTGTTGCATCATTTTAAGGCATCTTAGCTATCTTTTTGAATAGGTTGAACTTGCGCAGAAGCATGATGATCTGGAGCTCTTAAAAAATGATGAACATCCACAATTTGGCCTAATCAAGGTGAGGAATAGAACTTATTTTCTAATGGAAATGTCATGGTCATTGATTTCCTTAATTTGTGATTTCAGAAAGAAGTGGTTAAGTCTAGAAACAAAGATCTAGTTGAACTTTTTGGATATGGAATAGGTGTTCATCACGCTGGGATGCTACGTGCAGATAGAGGCCTGACCGAGCGCCTCTTCTCTGATGGACTCTTGAAGGTAAAAGTGCTCAGATTAACCTGTTTAACATGTTGACTTGGTGTCTTTTCTGAAGTTAGATATATTACTGTTCCAGATACTAGTTTGCACAGCAACTTTAGCATGGGGCGTAAACCTACCTGCACACACAGTTGTGATCAAGGTTTGTGCTTCCCTCTTTTCTCTCCTCTCTTCTCCTTTTCTATCTGTTTTTTAACCTACATATCCTACTTTTCCTTGCAAATCAGAAAGCCTACACTAAATGTAATTTACTGGATAAGATAGTCTCACTTTTACTCATGTTATAGTCTCACTTGTACTCATGTTTGGTTACTCCATGTTTGAACTTTAAAGGTTGACCAATGACCTTGCCATAAGGAAGGTAGATGGTCAATATGACATGGAATTGAAGTGGATTAATTCATTTGTGTAACATAAATTTTGAAAGATTAAAAAAATAAGGAATCACATCAGACAAATAAATGAGGACTTAATTTAATATAAAAAGACTATCACTTGAATTTATAAATTTAAAGTGATAACATAATAAATTAAACAATTTAAAGTATACCTATTGTTACGTCTTAGCTTATTTATGTGAATTTTAAATAATTCTATCAATATGAAGTTTCCAGAGTCACTATGTGTCATTTAAAACACCTGATAAAGACGAGGAATTTGAAGAAAATTTAAAATTTACTTTAGCTGATGGATAACATGATATGTTTATGTTGAATCATATGTATCAGAGTATCTTGCATATATTTAAGGTTGGAACTTTGAGACTATAAATTCAGGCTTTATGTGCTTGTCAAAAGGTCTAAAATTTGACCCTTTTATAATCAATACTGGTTAATTCATGGACAAGATGAAAAGATCTCCTTAGGTATGGCAATATTATGATGTGATATTTAGAAAACGAGAGCATCATTGCCTTAAGAGCCACTGATCCATAAAGGATTAAGGTTGAGTTGGAGTTAAAGCAGTTGTTGACGATGCATATATGTTAATATAATTCCATTTTTTCACCATGTTTCAAGTAGACTTTAAAGATAGTAATATAGTAAACAACCTGCAACATATCAATATTTTTCAAAAAAGACATATCATTTAAATTGGTGAATATTAAAAGTATTCAGTCACTGAAAAGCTCATATTTGTAGCAATTTGGCAATTAAGATAATATAAAGACTGTTTATAGTTACAAACTAGGTTGTAATATGTAACTTCTAGTTGAGAAATTGTAGAAAAAATGATTATTATTATTATTATTTATTTAATTGTGCCAAATATCATACAGAAGACTAGATATATTAAAAGTAAGATTAAAGCTTTTAATGCAATTAATTAGTCATATTTTTGCCGAATTAATGTGTTGAAGCACTTGGATAACCTTTTAAAAGTCATTAAAATTTTGTCAAAAGTTATTATTGGGAGAAAACATGGTTTTATGAAACTGAAGGACTTGAATGAATTCTTAAAAGAATTAAAACTGAAACTTGATTGGTTGAACTGTTTGTTTTCTCTTGATTCCTTGGGCCGCCAATTATTTATGTGTTATTATGACAGCAAGTTTCTTTGTTTGCAACAAGGCTGGTTGTTTGCTTAATTGGTCCAACTGAATAGTTTCCCCTGGCTTTTGTTTTCCAAAGAGGCTGGTTCTTTGATATGTGCTTATAGTTTGCCTCAGAGAAAGCGTGCATGAATTATCTTTCTTGGAGTAATGCTATAAATTGATCAAAATTTACTACTGAACCTAACTTGCAACTATAGCATGGATATTATAATGCCATATAAAAAATGCTGTAGAATGTCAAATCTTTCAAATGAAACATTTTTCTTCCATACTGTTTTTATGTTTTTCTAAATTATTGTGAGATGTCTTTAGTTTATTTCCTTTTCTTGCAGTAAGTCCAATATTTTTGTTGTGTCACTCTTCAGGGAACGCAATTGTATGATCCAAAGGCTGGTGGATGGCGTGACCTAGGGATGCTTGATGTTATGCAGGTTAGACTCTATATATGTCTCGAAACATGGAAGTGGCTACCTTGTTCATTTAATGGCTACTATTCTTTTGTCTAATTGCATCAGATCTTTGGAAGGGCTGGGAGGCCTCAATTTGACAAGAGTGGTGAAGGCATCATAATCACATCTCATGATAAGTTAGCGTACTATTTAAGGTTGCTGACAAGCCAACTTCCGATAGAAAGTCAGGTTGCTATTTTTGGTTTGACTTGGGACATGGTTGTTAGAGTAGTTGTTTTTCGTACCTTTTAAACAAGATTATTGTTCTCAATTTTGTTTTAGTGTTCAGCTCCAACAGTTTCATGGTGTCTATCAATTTAGAAGCCTAATGTGTTTCTGAACCTTATAGTTTACTTGGCTAAGTGATGCATTATATGAAATTATTGTCAGATGTTCAGATTTTGAACTAGGCCTAGCTTTACCTGGATGTCTACAACCTTATTTAGCTTTTCTACTACAACCATGTACATGTTGCTCATCTGTAAAATGGGTTTATGTTTTTTAATTTTAATGTGGCAGATGATATTAGATGTGTTGCAATTGTAATATCCATTTTGATCTTGATTATTAGTTAAAGTTATGCTGCTTTTGTAAGTACAGATTCTTGATCAATTTTGTTCATGTGCCATGTGATGGTACAAGTTGAATGAGTTATTGTACCGGAAAGCTATTTGGGATGTGTTGCACTAATTGAGAAAGTACTAGGTCCCAACTTGTCACATTTCCATTTCAGTCATTTCATTTTTTGGATTATTTGTCTTGAACTCCTTTGTTCCCAAGTCATGCACAGGATTTGTTTGAGATGTGCTGCACTAATTGTGAAAGTACTTGGTCCCAACTTGTCACATTTCCGTTTCAATCATTTCATGTTTTGGATTATTTGTCTTGAACTCCTCTTTGTTCCCAAGTCATACATAGAATTTAATTGAGACTTCATAACTGTGGAGGAAAGGTATTACATATATTGATGCAAAAATGACGGGAAATAAATTGTCTTCTTACAATTGAATTAGAATTATATGGTTATATACATCTTAGTATAGGAGAAAAATATGAATCAATCTCTTATAGTTCTACATTCTCCTAGGAAAAGAAAACAGTTTCATAGGATTCAACTTTCCTAGGTAAAGAAAACAATTTCCTAGGATTACAATTTCTTTTCCACACTTTCCTAGGGAAGGTATACTTAGGATCCCACAATCTTTGAAGTACCAAGAAATTGAGTTTCCTAAACAAGTTTATAGCTAATATACAACTCGACACTCCCCCTCAAGTTAAGGAATAGATGTCTTCCGTTCCCAACTTGGAAATCATGTTTTCTATTTGGTTTTTGTGGTGTAGTTGAGTATCTTCTACTTGAAATAGTGGTGGTTGGGAGTGGTGATGGTCGTGAAGGTGGCTTTGGTTGTGTAATATCTGGGTAAGTGCTAGGATTGGTGGACATAGATATGGAAGTGATATTTGCGGAGGGAAGGGTGGTGGCCAGTGACAAGAGGGGTTCGGTGAGGGTGTTGGTGGTTGGTAGGAGGAAGAGGAGTATAGGGTGTAATGTGTGTATCCGGAAGACTTTTAGACAGTGACTACAATGGGAGCGCTGGATGATGGTGTGCAAGGCCTCTTAAATGTGGTTAGTGGAAAATCCATGTGGCTTCCATGTCATTTATTTGATGATATGGATTGCTACATATGCATTTCTATTAAGGGAGTTAATGAACTGGACTGAAATAGGAAAAATGTCAATGTTGGAGACTCAAAGAAAAGGTAGGGGTACTGAAAATAGGAAATTGCCTATAGTAGGAAGATTAAAAATAAAGTTATCTCAGTATCAACTTGCAATATGTATCACTGTTGGATCATCTGACCATTTTCTCTCTGTTCTTGTTGAGTTTAGATGTTCAAAGGATTTTTTGTTATCATTTGTATTAAGAAGTTAACTTTCTGTAATCCTGTTGCTAGAATCTATCTTTTGTTTTTCTTCAGATTGTAGGTCAATTGCTGCTGCATCTTTGCAATAACTGCTATATGCAGATGATAGTTGGTTTACATTTTAATTCGTGATTTTTCCTTTGTGTTTGCAGTTTATTGGCTCCTTGAAAGATAATCTAAATGCGGAGGTGGCATTGGGTACTGTTACTAATGTCAAAGAAGCTTGTGCTTGGCTTGGCTATACGTATCTTGCTATCAGGATGAGGCAGAATCCTTTGGCATATGGTATTGGATGGGATGAGGTATAGTATGGGTATTTATGTCTGGCAATAAAAGATGCATTTGACTCCACATGCTTAAAAAGTTGCAGTAATGTGCACAGATTATAATTCAATCTTTTTTGACTTGCAACCAAAGGTTTTCCTTATTTTCTTCGACCTGCACTTTTTGGGGTTCGAAAACTGGAATATTACAGCATTCTAGATTTAATCAGTCATGTGTATGTTATTCAATAACTAGGTTATTCATATGGTTTATATGTGCTTGGTAGGTGATAGCGGATCCCTCTTTGAGTTTAAAGCAACGAGCTCTCGTAGCAGATGCTGCACGTGCTCTTGATAAAGCGAAAATGATGCGATTTGATGAGAAAAGTGGCAATTTTTATTGTACAGAGCTTGGACGCATTGCAAGCCACTTCTATATCCACTACTCAAGTGTTGAAACTTACAATGAAATGTTGAGACGCTACATGAATGATAGCGAGGTTATTCTTTATAGCATTGACATCTCCATTTTGGTCATGAAGAATTGCTTCTCATATATTAATCAGCTAGCTATTTTCTGGATGATTTGACTGGAAAATTTATTGCAATCACTCTTGGACTTAAATTATATTATGTTAGTCTTTTCACAATTATCTTGATGCATTTTCACTTTGTTGTAGGTAATTGATATGGTTGCCCACTCTTCTGAATTTGAGAATATTGTTGTTCGAGAAGAGGAGCAGAATGAGCTAGAGATGTTATTGCGCACTTCATGTCCTTTAGAAGTTAAGGGTGGTCCTTCAAACAAATATGGAAAGATTTCAATTCTTATCCAGGTTTTTGGTCCTTTGCTTAATGACTGACACTTCGTCCATACCGAGTCAAAGTATGGAAACAGTAAATGCCTAATATGCTGTTTAAATGAATTTGCAGTTGTACATCTCCCGTGGTTCAATTGATACGTTTTCTCTGGTCTCTGATGCTGCATATATAAATGCAAGCTTGGCTCGCATAATGCGGGCATTATTTGAAATTTGCTTACGGAGAGGATGGTCTGAGATGTCATTATTCATGTTGGAATATTGCAAGGCTGTGGATCGCCAAATTTGGCCTCATCAACACCCCCTTAGACAATTTGACAAGGATCTTTCAGCAGAAGTTGGTCTAGCATATTTTTTTTGTTCTTTTACTTGATGTTTACGAAGAGCGCATGTATAATTCTATATCTTAACTGGTTTAGATATTGCGGAAGCTTGAAGAACAAGGGGTGGACCTAGATCATCTGCTTGAGATGGAGGAAAAGGATATTGGAGCTCTTATTCGATATGCACATGGTGGAAAGGTATATATATTGCACTGAGTTTTTTAACTCTTTGGTATTTCCACTGTATTGACTTGGACATCTGTGATTGTAATCACTTCGTTTTCTTTCTTTTTCCTCTTTTTGCGGTGTTTGGGTTGGGCTACTGTCTCTGAAGTTGGTTAAACAATACATAGGTTATTTTCCATCAATTCAGTTATCAGCAACTGTAAGTCCAATCACCAGAACTGTTTTGAAGGTAATGATTTGATGTCTTCACAAAAATATTTTCTCTTGATCATTGCAAATTGAGAAGCTGAGGATCCTCTTGCTGATATTGAACTTTTAGGTGGATTTGCTCATAACTCCAAATTTCTCATGGAAAGACCGTTTCCATGGTGCTGCACAACGTTGGTGGATTCTTGTTGAGGTATCTACTATTACTCGCATGTTAATGTCTCAAAGAAGCAATATTGGATGTGAAATTATCTTTTTTCTAGTTTTGTGAAAAATAATTTACCTAAAACCTGCAGAAAGCTTTCAGGTCTAATGTTGACTTTTTAAAAGTATAAGTTTGCCTTTATGTGTCATAGAGGTGTACTGAATATGAATTTATGAACACAGTGCTTATTAGCAATTAATAGTGATCTGTGCCCTCTTAAGTGCTACTTAGTATGTTAATTATAAATTCTACATGTGGCGCTTCGGATACAGGAATATGTAATAAATGATATTAGTGAATTATCTTAATCTTAGTTTGAACTTCCAAGCTAGTTTGACTTTGCTACAGTGATCCTCTCCTCCTTTTATGTTGAGACTCAGAGATTTGGTAATGCAGGTTCATTTTGCTCCTATTTAAGCATCCCATTTTTGTGCTTATGCTCCTATACTTGAGCTGTTGCTGTTGAATATAAGAAGATTTTTTCTTGTAGTTATAAAACACATAGGAACTACCAATATCAACGTACCAAGGATTTTCGTTTACTTAGTGATGTCATTTGTATCCCTACGTGAAAACTCATGATCATTTCTAAAATTTTGATTTCTTACAACGAGTGTTTTACATGATTATAGTGTCAGTTTTGGAGCCAGGGGCCATGGCTTCAGAAATTATTTACAACTGTTGAAAATAAGGTGCCTAATTTTGTATAATCTATAACTAGATCATCGGTAACTTTATCAGGACTCAGAAAATGACCACATCTACCATTCAGAGCTTTTCACTCTTACAAAGAAGATGGCTTGGGGGGGACCTCAAAAACTTTCCTTCACTGTGCCAATATTTGAACCACATCCAGCACAATACTACATTCGTGCTGTTTCCGATTCTTGGTTGCACGCAGAAGCTTTCCACACTATATCATTTCGTAACTTAGCACTGCCTGAGGTACATTCTCTTATTCTGATTTATTTTGGAGAATGTTGAGTGATTTACCTTTTCCGTTTTGGTATGTCACTGTGTTCCTTCAAAGGTCTTATGAAATATTATTCTTGGTTTAGGCTCGTACCTCTCACACGGAGCTTCTAGATCTAAAGCCTCTTCCTGTTACTTCACTCGGAAACAGTACTTATGAAGGCTTGTATAAGTTTTCCCATTTCAATCCTATACAAACACAGGTATGGTTTAATAAATCTAATTTTCTCTTCTCTTTTCACTTTGCACACATCATATAATGCTTTTATTTTGGAACTGCAGATTTTTCATGTATTATATCACACAGACAACAATGTTTTATTAGGAGCTCCCACTGGAAGTGGGAAGACTATATCTGCGGAACTTGCAATGCTTCGACTCTTCAATACTCAGCCTGATATGAAGGTATTTTTTTCTAATTCCCTGCCAAAACAGAACAATTTAGCTGTTAAAAGAAGTTGTATTCAAGAAATAAAAATGAAAACATGCAGTGACCAGATTTTGTATCCAGCAGATGGCAGTTCTAACTGAAACAGGTGCCTTGGAAAAGATGCAGCAGGATTTTCGGAGATACTGTTGATAATGAAAACCAAATTATATGCTAATTTTGGAATATGAAAGGAAACTGAACTAGGAAACAATGAATTATGATTAATGTTATGCTTTACCATAGATTTCTTGGGTTAAGTACTAGGGCATAAATCAATTAGGAAAAGAAAACTGCATTTTGAGTTGGTATGATACTGACTTCCTCTTGTTATATTGCTCGGTTTGCTTTCTTGTGTCAGTTGAACATTTAATTCTACAACCTTTGCGTCCTCTCTTATCTCATTTTCATGTATTTAATGCAGGTTATTTACATTGCACCATTGAAGGCTATTGTTCGAGAAAGAATGCACGATTGGAGAAAGGGTCTAGTCTCCCATCTAGGAAAACAGATGGTACTCCAATATATTGATAAAAGATTTTTGTGTATTAGTGCTCTCATTCCTCTTCTATTTTTGTGCTCACGTGCTTGTATGTATGTGTGCACCATGAAGTTCTACTGAATTAAAAGAATGTTTATCAGGTTGAAATGACAGGAGATTACACACCAGACTTAACTGCCCTTTTGTCAGCGGATATCATTATCTCTACACCTGAGAAGTGGGATGGTATTAGTCGAAATTGGCATAGTAGAAATTATGTAACAAAGGTATATCTACGTAAGATTTAGTTGTTTTTTCACTATGGAAATTTAGCATCATTATTCATGTTTTTCGTTATGCACAACAAGCACTAATTGTAAATGTTGCTTAATAGGTTGGACTCATGATCTTAGATGAGATTCACTTGCTGGGAGCTGATCGTGGACCAATTCTTGAGGTATTTCTTACTAGGAGTTTGTGAGCATTTCTAAGAACAAAGCATCTTAAGATGTTGAATCAATTTTGTGGCAATTAGTGATTGATGAAAAACATTATAAGAGCATCCAAATGTGAATGCTCTATAGCAAAATGCTTTTATGATAATGGTATGGGCTTGTCATTGGTCATTTAACCTGCCAACCTACATCATAAGCTTATTGATCACTTTTCGAAAATGGCTCCTTATATTGAGCAATCTATTTTTACACGATTTAGTAATAAGAAGTGGAGGACCCATTTGATAGTAGAGTTTAGGCTCAGCCTCACAATAATTAAGAGTGTGATGTAGTCATGGATGATTCTAGCTTGGGTATAGGGAACCAACATTGGCTATAGATATAAAAATTAAGATGTCATATGAAAGTTCACTTTTGCCTACACTAAAAGAGGAGTTCCTTATTTTTAAGAAAAAAGCACATATTTTATGTTTTTAATTTCAAAAATTTTTTCTGACCTAAAGGTTAATTCCATAAAGTCCCTCTATATATGTTTGTCTAAAAGCTCCCTATAGATTGAATTTTGCCTATTTGATTGATTATTTAACTATAGGGGACTTTTTGAAAATACTGCAAAGAGGCTTAGTGTAATTAACTATTTAACAAAAAATTCAGCTGGAAATTGGTTTACACATCTACTTATGAAAGAATTGGAATGGATTGGCTTTATATTTATAAGTTACAAATCACATAACCAACAAGGTCAAACTTTGACTAATGAATATACCCAAATTTCTAGTATTTATTGCATTTGAGTAAAGTAACATTATGATTTTTTTTTCTCAAATTAGACATTACTTGCAAAACAAGGTTTTAGAATCACCAACATTCCTATTTTCTAGAGTAACTTATGACTTCTTAAAGTTAACGGACCTGTACATTTTTTTGTATAATTTTTCACGCATGCTCTATATCTTACCTCTTAATGGAGAAAAGCACTTTGCTATAAAATTATAATATATTTTTGTATCAATATATTATAAAAGCTAAAAACTATTCACTCAAGTTAGATTGCAAAAGTGAGAGTTCAAACTCTATTTAGTATCTTCATTATTAGATGAATAGCAACGTGGAAATTAGCTGAGTTTTGTGTATGCCGAAAAGAACACCTTGAAACGTAATTATTTCCTCATTCAAAATCATAAAACTTATAATTTATCTATAATGTAGGTATATAATTCTGTAATCGTTGATTATCTGGTTTCATTCAAAGATACAATTCGTTGTGAAATGCGACATATTTTTTTATGTTATTATAGAATCTTAGAATCATCACCAATGGATATAACTATGTTGAACTAGATATACTAATGGGACAATTTAGAGGCTTCGAGAGGGAATTATACAAGTTTATGATGGTATTATGACATTGATATATTGTGAATATTAAACTTTGTTCCTAGTGAAAAGTTTTGGATTGTATTCTCTTTTTGTTTATCCTTATATGATGTTAGTAGAACCTGCATTGTTGAATTCTAACATGGCTTGTTCTAGATAAAAGTCCGTAAACTTAGTCAATTAATTAAGTTGGAGAATTATGTCTATTGCAATGCCTTATTTCAAACAAAGACATTTCATTGTTGGATTATCTTTCTTTAGAAATCCGATCTTCATTTCATCTTGTTTGAAATTTGCTTTATTCCCTTTGTGATCTCAACCTTAGAACTTTGTTGTTCCAGGTCATTGTTTCAAGAATGAGATACATTGCATCTCAAACAGAGCGTATGGTACGTTTTGTCGGTCTTTCTACGGCTTTGGCAAATGCAAGGTATGGTTGTGAGAAAAAAATCCATAAATTTTGAACAAAAATGGGGAATAATATTATGATATATTGAATAGAAAGTATACAGCCATATATAGGCCATTACAAGTGGGAATTTAAATCTGGAATGTTATCTAAAGCTCTCTAATGTTATCCCTTAATTTAAGGGATTTCAAACTTATTCTATCTTAACTATTTACAGCCTATTTATATCTCAATATAATCTATTTACAGTTGTTTAGAATCTTGACAGGAATATTAGTCATAATATTCCGCTGATACTCCCCCTTAAGTTGATGAATAGATATTGATCATTCCCAACTTGCAACTAAGTTCTTCTGACTCTCGCGAGTGCCTTGGTAAAAACATCTGCGACTTGACTGCTGGTGGGCACATAGGCAAGATTATTTAATCCAGATTCCACTTTCTCTTCGATTAAATGACAATCTATTTCCACATGCTTGGTTCTATCGTGATGTATAGGATTCTTTGCAATCCCTATTGTGGCCATGTTATCACACGACACTTTCATTGAAGGCTCTATTGTGATTTGTAGTTCTGCTAGCAGCCTCTTGATCCATATTCCTTCACATATTCCAAGTGCCAAGGCTCTATACTCTACTTCGGCACTGCTTCTTGCAAACACTTGTTGCTTCTTGCTTCTCTAAGTAACTAAGTTGCCCCACACAAAGGTGCAATAGTCTGTTGTGGACCTTCTATCAGTTACAGATCCGACCTAGTCAGCATCTGTGAAAACTTCAATGTTCCTAGCTCCCCCTTTCTTAAAGAATAACCCATTTCTAGGTGTCATTTTTAAGTACTTCAGGATTCTAAACGCTGCTTCCATGTCTTCCTCTTGAGGATTGCGCATAAATTGACTAACTACACTCATAGGAAAACTGATATCTGGCCGAGTATTAGATAAATAAATAAGTTTTCCCACCAGTCTTTGATATCTCCCTGTGTCCACTGGTGTAGGACCCTCCTTAAGACTTAACTTATATGTTGATTCCGTAGGAGTCTCTGCTGGCTTTGCTCCTAGCATCTCAGTTTCCTCTAAAAGATCAAGAGTATACTTCCTTTGAGACATTGAGATACCTTTACTAGATTTGACCACCTCCATTCCAAGGAAATATCTCAAGTTACCCATATCTCTGAGTTCGAATTCTAGAGCCAAAGAATTCTTCAGCTCTTGTATACCTTCCCAATCATCACTTGTAATGACAATGTCATCAACATAGACAATAAGGATAGTTGTCCTACCACTAGTCAAATGTCAAATAAACAAGGTGTGATCAGTCTGACATTGATAGTAATCAAGATTCTTCATTGCTTTTGCATATCTCCCAAACCATGCTCTATGTGACTGCTTCTAGCCGTATAGAGACTTTTTAAGTTTGCAGACTCTCTGAGGGTGGTTGTTTCCTCCTAATCCTGGTGGCAACTTCATATACACCTCCTCTTCAAGATCACCATTCAAGAAGGCATTTTTGACATCAAACTGATGTAGGGGCTAGTCCAGATTGGCAACTAGTGACAAGAGAATCTTAATTGTATTAAGTTTGGCTACCAGTGCAAACGTTTCCTTGTAGCCAATCCCATGTGTCTGTATAAACCCCCTAGCCATAAGTTTTGCCTTATGCCTGTTAATACTTCCATCAGGATTGCATTTGATAGTAAACACCCATTTGCATCCCACCACAGTTTTTCCTTGTGGTAAGTCTGTTACGACCCAAGTCTGATTCTCTTAAGTGCACTTAGTTCATCATTTATTGGCTCCATCCATTTGGGGTTCTTGACAACCTCTTGAAAAGTATGAGGTAATTTTTCAGTAGATAACTGAGCAACAAAGGTCTGAAAATGTGGAGTTAACCTGTTGTAAGAGACAAACTTGCTGACTGGGTGCCTTATACATGATCTTACTCCCTTCCTCAGTGCTATAGGCCAACCCAACTCAGAATTTGTAGCAGGTTTTGATTGATGGCCTTGCTTGGAAAGTATGATGGATTTCTCTTGTTCAATTTCACTTGCTGCTCATTTCCTTGTTTTGTTCCCTTCTTTCTTGTGTAAACTTTGGAATTGTTTTCTGGTTTATCCACCCTAGTTTTAGTATCCTTCTCCTTATCACATTCACCGTTTTTAGTGGAATTCTTATATAGTTAAGGGCTGGGATCATCTGTTATAGTGGACTCAAAAGGGTTTAGTGGCCTCTGAAGTGAAAGTATCAAGTCTGAGATCATCTGTTTCAAGATTTTCAGGTCTGATTTGATCATAGTTAGGTGCAAAAGGTGAAAGAGAAAGTATATTTTTTTGGGATAGTGTGTCTGTTGTGCCATCATTTACTGAAAACAGCCATTCACCCTCACAACTCTCCCCCTGAATGGGGTTTTTGGATAATAGGGTTGATTTTCAAAAAATGTTACATCCATTGTCACAAAGAACCGGTTGAGAGTGGGAAAAAAACACTTGTAACCTTGAGTAGAAGAGTAGCCTAAAAAGTTACTCTTATGAGTTTAGGTTTGCCACCATGGTAATTATGAACAAAAGCAACGCAACCAAACACTTTATGAGGTAGTTGATTAAGCAAGGGAACCAAGGGATAGGTTTCAAGTAATTTTTGTAAAGGTGTTAGGAAACCCAATGTCTTTGGAGGCATTCGATTTATTAGATAAGCGTAAGAATAGCCTCCCCTGAAAAATAGTTTGGAACATTTGTAGTGAGCATAATAGACCTTGCAACATCAAGTAAATGCCTATTTTACTTATCAGATACACCATTTTGTTGTGGTGTATTGACACATGAAATTTGGTGTATAATACCATTGGTGATAAAAAACTGATCAAAAGCTTTACTTAGGTATTCTTTCTCATTGTGACTTTTAAAAGTCTGAATTTTTGCATGGAATTGATTCAGCATAAAGGAGTAAAAGTCCTTAAAAATCTGAAAAACTTCTGCTTTATCTATCATGAGACAATCTCGTATGATCATCTATGAAAGTTAGAAACCATTTGGCATTTTTCTTAGTTTTAATCCTTGATGGCCCCCAGACATCACTATGTGTGATAGAAAAAGGTTTAGTGGGTTCATAAGCACGGGTTAAGTAGGAAATTCGTGTGTGTTTAGAGAGTTGGCAAAGTTTACATTGAAAAGATGAATCCTTATTATTGAAAAAAGTTGGATATAATTGTTTCATGTAAGATAAACTAGGGTGGCCTAACCTATAGTGCCAAAGTGCAATTTCATTATTGGATGACATAGTAGCATTTGCTTTACTCCCATTCGAGCTGCCAATGTAATATAATCCGTCAAACTCCCTAGCACTGCAATTCTCTTCCCCGACTCCAAATCCTGGAAAACACACCCATTAGAGTAAAAGTTAGTCGTGCAATTATGCTCTTTAGTAAGACTCTTCACAGACAGCAAGTTGCAATCCAGACCAGGTACATAAAGAACACCAGTTAAGACAAGTTTGTCAGCTATTATAACAGTTCCTATTCCTTCAACCTTAAGAACCTGCCCATTTGCTACCTTGATAGTTCTGTGACCTTGATAAGGCTGAATATCAACAAATAAAGGTTTATCATAGGCCATATGGTCATTTTCCCCCGAGTCAACAATCCAAATACCACAATTTGGGGTTTTAACGCCCAAGGCAGTGCATGTGTTACCTGTATTCACTATATGACTCGTAGATACAACCTTTTCAGCTTTTAGATCATACTTGCTCATAATTTTTCTAACTCGACCTCCTCCTTGCTTACCGATACGTTTTCACCTTTTGCCTTGTCATTACCAGCAGTTGCATAGCTTTTGCTCTTATTCTGGTTCTGTTTCTCATATTGGGTGGCTTGCCATGGATCTTCTAGCAAGTATCTCTTGTATGCCCATTTTTCTGACAGCGTTCACACTAAAGCTTACTTTATTTTTTCTTTGATTCTGATCCAGTAGTTCCCTTGGCAGCCGTAACTGAGGATTCAAGAACCCCATTGTTGTTTAGAGTCCCATGAATCAGTTATCTCCTGCTTTCTTCACACTTAACAACATTGACTGCTCCCATGACTGTTGGAAGAGGACTGGTAGCCATGATTCTGCCACGAACATAATCATAAACTGAGTTTAAGCCCAGCAGAAACTCAATCACTCGTTCCCGTTCCACAATCCTCTTAGTAGCAAGTCAAATCTTCATTGCACATCCATTGGTGAGGATCGTAAAGATCCAGTTGTTGCTATAACTTCACCAATGCTGTGTAATATTGACTCGCTGTCTTCTCTCCTTGCTTGGTCTCTCTAAAAAAACTCTTAGCAAAGCAGCAATATTTTCGACAGTAGCATAAGTTTGTTTGGCATTTTCCCAAATTTCGTTCGCAGATGTGGCCAAGACGAACTGCTCGCTGACTATGGTAGATAATAATTCTCATTCAGTCTGTGACTGACTATGGTGTTTTGGGGGTTATTGACACTGTTCGAGAGAGAGGATGGGTTCGATGTTGGTGAAGCCACACCAGATGAGCCAGCGGCAAAGATCTCCGACTTGACCTGCATGGCTCTGATCGATCCAAACGAAATCATTCCATGAGTGTTCTGCGAAGCTTTGATACCATGAACGAAAATGGGGAATAATATTCTGATATATTGAATAGAAAGTATGCAGCCATATATAGGCCATTAAAAGTAGAAATTTAAATTTGGAAAGTTATCTAAAGCTATGTAATGTAATCCGTTAATTTAAGGGATTTCAAACATATTCTATCTTAACTATTTACAGCCTATCTATATCTCAATATAATCTATTTACAGCTGTTTAGTATCTTGATAGGCATGTTATTCATAATGTTCCACTGACAAATTTGATATTGATTTCTCTTGCCACAGTAGTTAAAGTACACTTCGATCTATTCCATATTAAAATAGCTGAATACATTTGTAAATGCACATATTATACAATATGCTTAAGCATGTGTATCTTACCATCTATTTGCATTGTTTTTCGGCGGCCTAACCTTTTCACCTTTGTAAAATAGATTTTCTTTGTGTAAAAATGTTTTGACAAAAATGTCTCTATAGACTATGGTGTCATTTGGATTAAGTTTATGATGGTTGTTAAATATCATTCTTTGTTATTGTTAGTTTAGTGGCTTTCATATATATCATATAATTTTGTTAGAATTTTAATTTAATGACGAAGGAACCTAAAATAATGCTCATAGGATTCTATCATGCAAATTGGCACGGAAAATTTTATGAAAAAAAGGTTGACATGAGTTTCTTGTCAGGATTTGAGAAAATTAATTCTGAGTAGAATTTTTGAATGCACATTGCATAATGAAGTATGGTAAAATTAGGCTATGTTACATTCAAGGATGAGGAACATAACTAAGCACGAAAAGATTGAGATTAGTGATGTTGTATGCATAGAAGAAGACATATTGCAACCATGGAGATTTATCAATATGGGAATAGGTGGCAATTTAGTATAACACAGTACCTTTTGTTGATTTTTACTGTGATGAAAGGAGGAAAGGTATTGATTTCTCGTAATATTTTGTATAGAATAAGGTTACATATATATGTACAAGTAAATCAACACTAATTAGGGAATGTGTTCCCTATAATCAAGCCTGTAGTTAAGCCTTAAAATATTCTATCAGCTACATATTCTTATCTATATAATTTGTAATACTGCCCCTTAGGTTGGGGCATACATATTAATCATGCCTAGCTTGTTACAAATATAATTTACCAAAGCACTGTATAGAGCTTTTCTAGAAATATCTCCAAATTGTTCACTTGTTTGACATCATGTAGATATCAAGTTTTACTGGACTTTTTCACGAATGAAGAGATAGTCAATCTAAATATGTTTAGTTCATTCATGAAACACAAGATTAGAACATCATGCCTAGCTTGTTACAAATATAATTTACCCAAGCACCGTATAGAGCTTTTCTGGAAATATCTCCAAATTGTTCACCAGTTTCCAAATTTAGGGTGTTCGGTGATTGGTCTTCAAGGAGAGGTCAATCAACTGGTGGTGCTCCCAAGGAGCTGACGATGAGGGAAAATGGTCACCTAGGACAGGTGACCCGAGCCAAAGAATTTTAAAGTTTTTGCTCCCCTAGGTAGAATTGAAACTGAATATGGAAGCTAAGGTTACTGCTCATTGGGAAAAACGAAAGCTTGAAAAAAAAACTCAAGAAACCAAAGATTAGCTCTTATACCATGTAACAAAATGAGGAAAGTTATCCTTTAATACTTTGTACAGAGTAAAGTTACATATATATACAAGTAAATCAACACTAATTAGGGAATGTGATCCCTATAATTAAGCCTGTAATCAGGCCTTTAAATATTCTATTAGTTACATATTCTTCTGTCTACAATCATTAACATTTACAATTCTTCATCATCATCATCACCCAATCCGAAATCCCGCAACAAAGCGGAGTCTGAAGAAGTCTGATAGTACGCAGCCTTACCCCTACAGAGTAGAGAGGTTGTCTTCGGTAGACCCACATGCAATTATGACTTGAAGAAAAAAGTAGTATAGTAATAACACAAAAAAATACAAATAAGTAATGCAGGTTAAAAGAGTGAATAAATAAACTAAAACAAATAAATAAATAAAATTAAATACATAAATGCATAAAAAAATAAATAATAATACTAATAAGGCTAATAATAAATACTTAATAATAATGAAATACGTAAATAAATAAAATAAAATAAAACCAAAGAAGATATAAAACAAGAACCAAAAAGAAAAATAAAAGATAAGAAGATGCTTCCCTGGTTGGCTGTTCAATAGATGGAGAAAAGATTGCTCTTGTCGAGGATGGTGCTGAGCAAATCATAGTGCTGCACAGAACTGTATTAATTTGAATAAGTATTTTCATGAAAACATGCAAATTCAAACCATTTCTGCCTGCTAGGAATTTGTTTTCATCAATTTTCCCACTTGTGACCCTATTTATTTTATCTTGGTGGCTAGTGTATCTTATTTTCTCTTTGCCCTCTTTTTCCCTATTAGAGGCAGAGTTAAAAGTGACAAGGGACAAAAACATCTGAGATATGTTTTGATGGTGTTCCTTTTTTTTTTGTTTCTTTAACTCTTAATTTTCTTTCTGCACGTTTGTTATCTTATTATTAGTCGTGACCTCTCTGCTTTTACATTTAATTAGTGATTTGGCTGATTGGTTGGGTGTTGGTGAAGTTGGACTCTTCAATTTCAAACCAAGTGTCAGGCCTGTGCCTCTTGAAGTACATATTCAGGTAAGAAGCTTCAGTTCTCCATATGATTTTTCATCTGTTCCTGTTTTATGGTTCTTGTGTATTTCAGTTCAAAGTTTTATGGCATCACTTCCTAAATCTCATGCTACTTGTGTAACACTTTCTCTTCCATATGACCCTGTCCGTCTTCCTCCTTTCCTCTGAGTTTAGTGGGTATCTTTGACAGTGTTGAGCTTTTGAAAATTTCCTTGATGATTTCAAAGGTTCAACATAAACATATGCAAATTAGGTGCAAGAGAAAAGATGAAACATATTTTTCAGAACACATGTGGGTCTTAACTCATAACACCTTTAGCTTTCAAAACTAGAGAACATATTGTAAAACTGGGAACATATTGTAAAGATTATTTTTTGTCAAGCTTTTGGGTATAACGGTGCCATTTATGTGATGGTGCTTATACTAAACTTAGTTATAACGTTACACTAGAGGGAATGATGATCACTAGCTTTTGCTGACAGTGCATATCATTAATTTTGCTTCCTTCATACTCTTAGTGAATGCGTTTGATGCCAACATGTTGAGGATTTTGGACTCTGAAATCTCTTCCAAATGGAATGATTAATGATGGCACATTATACATCGGTCACTCTTGCTTCCATTAGTGTGTTTATAACATTCTAACGTCCTGAAGAGGGTGCTGGAAGAGGGAACTAGTTATTTACGTGAAATAATTACTAGCATGATCTGGAATATTGGTTCAGAAGACCTTCATAGCCATTGACTATTTTTGGTCAAGCAATAATCTACTCTATATTTTTGTGGTTTTCATGATTTCATGTACCAAGAAAGATCATCATTGTGATTTTTGTCTGAGCTTATTGATATTTCAGATCTGAACATTATATTTTTCCTGCTTGTTATTTCCTGTCTGTCGTCAAGCTCTTTGTACTCGCAGAATAGTGTAGTTTCCTCTTTTTTATTGAGTCCAGGTGTAATAACTTAAATCTAATCACAAAAGAAGGTATTCTTCGTTAAACCACTACCATCAGAATCTTTTGGTTTGGATAAAATGTTCGATGGATCTCTGGTACAAGATTTTGGTTTTAAAACTGCTATTACAGAAAGGAAAGTTGTGTTGTATGTTTATGCAACTTGACATTATTGAGGCTTTGAGGGGATAAGAAGTCCCATTTTCTTGGCAAACACCAGTAACTCCTATTGACAGCAGAAACTGCTATTTGAAGGTTTCTAAAAGGATGGGAATGTGTGAGGACTAATGCAATTCGGTCATTCAATCTTTTCTTTTATGTTATATGATTTCAATCTAATATTGCTTTGATGGACATTGAATAGGTTAGGTCTATTTGTTTACTGTTTACCCTTATTTTTTAAAAATCTTGTGGTTGATTTGAAAGTGCAAGAATTGGGAGCTTATGCATAATTTTTTTCTGAAACAGGGATATCCAGGGAAGTACTATTGCCCAAGGATGAACAGCATGAACAAACCAGCTTATGCTGCAATATGTACACACTCACCTACAAAACCTGTTCTGATATTTGTCTCATCCCGTCGCCAAACAAGGCTTACTGCATTAGACCTTATACAGGTCTGATGATATTTCTTTCTGGGAAAGTATTATTCCATATCATTTTAAATTATTTAAAGTGTTAGATTGATTGTTCTTTGTTTTCGTATGTGTAGTTTGCGGCTTCAGATGAGCATCCAGTGCAGTTCCTGAGTATGACAGAAGAGTCATTACAGATGGTTCTTTCCCAGGTCACTGATCAAAATCTTAAACATACCTTACAGTTTGGCATTGGGTTGCACCATGCAGGGCTGAATGACAAAGACAGGTCTCTGGTTGAGGAACTTTTCTCAAACAACAAGATTCAGGTATTTCCCTTGCCAAATTTATCTTATTGTGGTACGTTATGTGGTAAAGGATTCTTATTTGAGAAAATTTGTTTTTTGTTGCATCATAGGTACTGGTATGTACTAGCACTTTGGCATGGGGTGTAAATCTTCCTGCTCATCTGGTCATTATCAAGGTGAGTTGAATTATATATGGTACTTCGTTTCAGATTTTTTACAAAAAGATCTTTGGATAGGATAAGTATTGAGAAAATAGCCACAAGTATGAGTTTTATAAGATTTCACATGCATCATGGCTTTGTATTTGCAATAATTTTGGTATACACTACATACTTTAATAACAAATTATGCAGTTTGCCTAGGTCCTTCATATTAGTAGCTACACAGAAATGCAAACTTTTTGTCTTGTATATATAGACGATTCCTGGCCATGTATTAAATTCATTTGGTAAACAAGCTGTGTTTCAGCAGAGGTGAACTCAAGTCCTTTAGGCTTGTATGCTATTTTCTTTACCTGCTCATCTAGAGACTTGTCTATAAATTTGTATGAAGATTTATTTATTGTAACTAGGAAACTTTTTCTACATCTTAGTTTTTAGAGACTGTCTGTACAAACGCTTAAAACAATTAACCGATGGTTCTATTTACTAAGCAACTCCTGTGACTTTGTTCAACTCTTGCATTTTTTCAACATACTTGGCTGGATCATTGAAATTTTCATTCTGAGTTGAGCTCAGGTTGGGCTCAAAATAAATTCGTACTCGCCAATGAAACTTGATTAGGGCTTGAGCTTGAGAAAAAAATAAATAAATCAAGCCCGAACATGGTGAGAACTGGGTCACTTGACTCATGTACTCCTACATGGGATAATCTTAGCAGTACTATGTGGGATTGCATTATTTACTTTCATCAAACAAATTAAGTGCCTTACCTAGACTAGGAGTTCAACTAACCTGCTCGTGTACTCTCTAAATGTCCAATAAACCATGATAGACTTCATAGCTGAAGGATCTCATAAACATCACATTTTTTAAGTGAATTTTGAGGGCTTTTATCTTTATTAAAACAACTCCTAGGGAAAATTTCCAGCTTCAATTATGACTTTAATATAGAATGTACGAGGAAAAAACTACTCCCTTGAATGTTGATGAAATAATTTGTAGTTTCTGACTTATGAAGTGGGCACAAAGGGCTTGCACTTGGATTCACGAGGTACAGCGTGACAAGCAAGCTGTGTCAGATATTAATTAGTACTACTTAATGGAACTCGGCCATTGTAATCTATGCGTGCATCCTATTTCAGGGGACGGAATATTATGATGGAAAAACAAAGAGATATGTTGATTTCCCAATCACAGATATTTTGCAAATGATGGGTCGTGCGGGCCGCCCACAATATGATCAACATGGAAAAGCAGTCATTCTTGTTCATGAACCCAAAAAAAGCTTCTATAAAAAGGTGAAGTTAGATCCTTTGACTCTTTAATTGGTTCTCTTTTATGTATTCTGGAAATAATACAAACGTTTTCTGTTTGCAGTTCTTGTACGAACCATTCCCAGTTGAGAGTAGTCTGAGAGACCACTTGCATGATCACATAAACGCAGAGATAGTTAGCGGCACAATTTCCCATAAGGAAGATGGAGTGCACTATCTGACATGGACTTACTTGTTTCGTAGACTGGTATTATTTTTAATTTTTTATAACTACTGATTGATAAGGAGTTTGCAAGTTAACTTTTGCTAATCACTTATTGACTAGGTAATCAATAACTGAGGGATAATCCTTCAGTTTGCTATTCCTTCATAATGTTGTAGAATATTTCTTTTTTATTGATGTGCTGAATTAGCTATAAAGCATAGAGAAATTGAAAGTAAAATCGTAACATATATCACCGGTGTGCCTCAAACCATTTGGCTTATCTTAAGGTCACCCTCATATGTGCCATTCTTTATGTCTTGGGCTTTAGTTCCTTTTCTCGTATTAAGAAAATATTCAGAAGTTGTACCTTTATAGTAGCTGACTTTTCCAGCAAAGAAAACAATATTTCTTTTTCTAGACATATTTGCTTTAAAAAATGCATGCTACAGTTATTGAGGAAAAGAATTTTTTTCTGAAATTACTGAAAATTGTTTCTTGTGTTTGCTTATGTTCTATAACATATGAACTCCCTGCTGATTTGACCTTTTTTGGATATTTTTGTGATGGGTACCTTCATTCAGTCTTGTTACTTTTTCCTTCTAACCTGTATTGCTTTTCACTATTACATCAAAATTCCCCTACTCATGCTGTAACGTTCGTTCTAAAGATGGTTTGATATCTTCTGAAGCGAAATGCAAAAGCAATTTCTAAAACATGGAATGTAAATCATAAATTGGTTTGTTTAGGGAAAATCAATTGGTCCTTTGGTTGGCAATTAAGATATATACTGATCCTGTTATACGACTATGGAAACTGCAACACTTTGGGGTAAAATATTCTATTTAAGAATGAACTATATGTCCTATGGGGTAATTGAAATATACTGTAGATATGATAATATGCAATTATGCACCACTTTCCTATTAACAGATTTTCATTATCCCATGGTCTTTAGGAAATTAAATAGTCATCTTCATTAAGATAATGCTTGAATGGAGATAGTAAATTCCTGATATTAACTAAAATTGTTACTTGGTCTTGTGCTAAACTTTTCTTTTCTTCTTGTTGTCCCAGATGTTTTTAATGTGACATGAAAGTTAACCTGTTCATAATTGCTTGTAATCTGCCCAAGTATTTCCTTCAGGATGGAGGGGAGGGGGTTATAAACAAAACAAGATTGGAAAAAGTGGTTCTTTCTTGATTTACATTGTTTTCTAAATTTTGCTGAGCTAGATTTGGAAAGTTAACTTCCAACCCGTTTGTCCTTCCATATTAATAAATGCTCTTTCTAGGCAAAGAAAGATGGTGTTTGTTATTTAATAACTGTTCCATCCAGGATCAATGCTCTTTCATACTTTCAGCAATATCCCAGTAGCCAAAGTTGATGAATTTTTATTTCAGATGGTTAATCCAGCCTACTATGGATTAGAGAATGCAGAAACTGATGCCCTGAGCTCTTATTTGTCTAGGTGAGATGACTGCATTTATTCTAAATTATTTCATTTGGTTTTATCTTCTTCTGAGCATAATACAGTTCCAGGTTTGGATTGGTCAGAAAACATAATAGTCATGAATTTGGTAAAGGTTTTGTTCAAAAATAATTCATATTGTTTTTTATATGAAAGTATTTCCACTTATATGCTCATAGTATCTTGTAGAAATCAAGGCAAAAAATATCGCCGTTGTAGCTTTTCTTCACTAACTTTGCTGTTTAATTTATTGTGCGTACATAAACTATCAGAAATATTTTAGTCTGAATGAGTCCTGAAATGATTATTGCATGCATGTTTTTCCTTTATCAACTGTTTCTGTTGGTTTAGTGGTGACAATTCTATGACAATTCATATTGGCAGATTGGTGCAGCACACGTTTGAGGATCTGGAAGACAGTGGATGCATTAAGATGAATGAGGACAATGTGGAGTCTACAATGTTGGGTATGATAGCATCACAGTACTACCTTACCTACATGACTGTCTCGATGTTTGGTTCAAACATACGGTCAGATACATCTCTTGAAGTAAGTACTTTTGAGAAAGTTATGGTATGGGCTTTCAATTTTGTTATTATGGTTTTGTCTTCTAAGGTTTACTTTGTATAAAATAGGTGTTTCTGCATATTCTATCTGGTGCTTCTGAATATGACGAACTTCCTGTGCGCCACAATGAGGTAATTCCTTTGCCTCTCAATCTCTTTTCAATTCTAGCTTGACAGGGAGAGCCCTAGCTGTAGTGGGACGTATGTAGAATACATAACTATACAGTCCATCGACTTTATGCAGTTGTATATGTATTCTGAAATTGCTAATAGTATGAAAATTTCTGCTAGTTGTTTCTCTATATTCTCTTGAGAGGATCTTGATGGGCGATAATGTGATGTCATTTGTTCATCCTTTCTTCTTAGGTGCAGCAGCATGTCAGATCAGTCTGTTTGTCACAAGTGGTTATTCTAGTTTTTTACCCTTTGGTTATAAGAACGAATTGTGTATTGTCGTCTAATTTCTAGATTGATGCTTCAGTTGACCAGTTGATCTTTCCTGGAAATGGTGATATGCATTAGATGTGGAAAATTATTATGTACATATTATTTGTAAAGACCCTGTCAGAGATGTTTCCATTTCTTTTATTGCAGGAAAATTATAATGAAGCCTTGTCCAAGAGAGTTAGATGTGCGGTGGATAAAAACCGACTAGATGATCCTCACATCAAAGCAAATCTTCTATTTCAGGTCAGCAGTCATCATAATTTCTACCATGGAGGCTTCAGTTATCTGTTCTCCAAATTTCCGATTGTTTTGCTTCTACAATAATCTTATTTGTTCTATTTTCTTTTACTAATTTTCTTTACTGTCCTCTTCTGGACCCAGGCACATTTTTCCCAGTTGGATTTGCCAATAAGTGACTACGTAACCGACTTAAAGTCAGTATTGGATCAAAGTATACGCATTATCCAGGCCATGATAGATATATGTTCCAACAGTGGATGGCTTTCCAGCTCAATAACTTGCATGCATCTTCTGCAAATGGTCATGCAGGTATAAGCATGTTGATTATTAAAGAACTCTTTGGACAACAAAAAACAAAAATAGCAGTCTTACCGATCACATGCTTCTGTCAATGCTTATATATACATATATAGATATATCAGACATACTAGTTTATATGTGTAGAGGGGATGGAGTGAAAGTTTAAAATTCACAAGGAAATTGCTTAAGAGGTAAGTAAGCTTGGCAAGAAATAGTTCTGTACTAAGCAAGAAAATGGGCTTCAAAACCAAAACAATCGAAGAAGAATTGGAACATTGTTACAAAAGAGAAGTTTGAAAATACAAAAGAAGAAATCAGCTGTCACATAAAACTTTTTATTTCTGCCGACAAACAATCTATGCTAACAGTTGCATGTTTTAGAATGAGAAGAAAATGGAAAGTACAAAAGATAACAATAGATCTCAGAAGGAAAGAACAATAAGAATTATTTTATTGAATTTCCGAATAAGCTAAATGTGCAAACAGTCTATTTGTCTTTTTAATACGTAGTGCTTTGCAGAAAGAAACTGAGATTGAGGATTATACTAAAAATGATTGTAAAGAATTTATTCAAATGAAGATGCGCTATAATTTCATTATCATCATTTTGTTTTTTCAATTTTGCCTCTAGTTACTTTTATTTCAATACTATTCTTTACTCTTATGTGTTGTTCAATTCCTTTCGACAATTTTTTTTGTTCGTTATTGTTGAGTTTTTTCTCAAAGTAGGAATTTCTCAATTTTCTTTGCAAATGACTAACATTCTCTAGTACTCCAATAACATATATTCTTGTAGTTAGTACCAATTCCACAAGGAATTAATGCATCATTTTTCTGGGACTGGACACAATTGACTCAATTGTTCCATCAAAAAATTTGTGCATTTGAATATTCTGCAACAATAATCTCAGTGACAATTATATCACATCCCCAACTTCATCTAGTGTACTAACTCATAATGTAGGCTCATGAAGACCACTAGTGGGCAGTCTCCAAGAATTTTAGCTGGCATTCAGAGGAATAAACGTAACTGTGCCTGTAAATTATCAAATAGGTTTTTTTTTTTTTTATATTACAAAGAATGAACCTCTGTGAAGACGATGGCTTCATCATCCAAATTTATTATTTCCTAAACTATAAACATAAAGCAACTTAATGATTGAGACATTAATCATTAAGTTGGACCCACATATTTGCTTCTTTATCCACACATCAGCATGTGTTGTCACATAGGAAAGACGTGCGTGGAACATCAAGGTAGATTTAGGCAAGAATGCTTTTTTTTTTTTAATTATATACTTTTTCTTCCTCATTTGATGGTTGATTAGATGTGAAATGTTTTAGCCTGTCCTTTCTAATAATGGGGTATTTTCTCAGGGTTTGTGGTTTGATAAGGATTCTGCCTTATGGATGTTGCCGTGCATGAATTCTGATATTGCACAGTCGCTAAGTGAAAAGGGAATCTCCACTGTACAACAGTTGTTAGATCTTCCCAAGGGTACCTTGCACGCAGTGGTTGGATCTTCCTTTGCGTCAAGATTACAGCAGGTGCAAAATTACCCTTTAAATTTTTGCTTCAAACCTTCATTCTAGTCACTAAAGATTTCTTGATGTTCTACGGTTCTGTAAGTCCAAATATCATGCACTTATTGGACTAGAAAACTTGTCTTTTTCTTGCTTCTATATTTTATTAATCCATTTGTTTACTTGGTCGTTTGCCATTCTCTTTATGCTGAATTTTTGGTGTAGGCACATGGCAGAAGTAACATAATAGCATTCACATGCACTTGTAGACGTAGGGAAATGTAACCATTTCATATCTTTTGGTTGTTTTGGCAGGACCTGCAGCAATTTCCTCGTATTCAAATGAAGTTAAAAGTACAGAATAAGGACCTTCATGGAAAGAAACATCTTGCTCTTAACATCAAATTGGAGAAGATCAACTCCAGGCAAAATACTATGAGGGCTTTTGTGCCCCGATTCCCAAAGGTAAAATCTCACCCTCTCTTACCATTATATACAGTTGATGGGGAAAAAGAAATTTACTGAAGGTTATTCTTTTGCAGCTAAAAGATGAAGCATGGTGGATAGTGCTTGGTAACACAGTCACCTCGGAACTATATGCCATGAAGAGGGTTTCTTTCTCAGATTGGTTGGCCATTACCATGGAATTGCCATCTACTTATACGACTTCAAAGGTCAAAATTTCCAACCTCATATCAGTTCTCGTTTCTTGTCAGATGTGTAAGCATGTCTCATTTGGAAATCTACCTCCTATAGAAAAGGAAAAATCTTGTATCTATACATTAAGTCTAACTTGTGCATAATATCGGCGATAAGTGGCTATTGTGCTTATATTTTAAGGAACCTTATTCGGTATGACGATCCCTTCATGCATGTCTTTGACAAAAGAAAGCTAACATGTCACTTGAAAACTTCACTGATTCTGTCTTGTTTTCCAGGGCATGAAGTTGATGCTAGTTTCAGATTGTTATCTCGGTTTTGAACTAGAACATTCTCTTGAAGACCTTTTTTAGGTTTCAGTGGGTGGAACTTGCATTTACATTTTGAAGATAATAGGACCAAGCACACTCAAAAGATACCTTTAAACAAGTATCTGGAGGAGGAGTTCTTCATTCTTCCATAGAAAAATCCTGGAAACATCTTCTGAAGCAAATTCTCAGATAGGATACACGGTTTGGAGGAATATGATAGATATATTGTAAACATTTCTCTCTTTATGTTCAGTGGATCTATTTAAATGTAAAACGAACGCTTGGGCCAAATATACAGTTTTATTTCAGCTAGGGAGCCCAACGTAGAGAGTAGATAGTTACCACAAAAGAAATAATTGGTATCAATTAGTATATGTGTGTGACTCGCAATTTACAATTACAATGATAGGTATGTATGACTTGCAATTTACAATTACAGTGATAGGTAAAGAGAGTCAAGAGACATAAATTTGTTTTCTAATTTTTTTTAGCCCAATCCGAAGCAAGATCTGATTTGAATCTATGGAGTTAAAGGCCCTTGTCAGTTCCCACGGTCGAGTTGACGAATTAATCCCATTCAGCATCGAAGAACCTAGCATCTTTCATCTCTGAGCAATATGCCTTATCCAATAGAAACTCTTCCTCCTGTGAAGATGAAAAAATATCATACATGTAAACTCCTCAAGATTCCGATGAAAATTTTCCTAACACAGTCAAGAATCATAAATAAAAAAAATGTACACTCACCAGGAAAAAATCTGCAAAAAATTTCACATACAGGAAGGGAAGATAAAAACAGTGATAGCGTGTAAGTGTGAGGATATACAACCTGCAGCAGCAGAAAATTTGTCAAAACTTGGAAATGGCCTATGCGAGGGTAAAATGCCATAGTTTGCTTTTGCCAACTAACGTATTTCATTCTTACCAAATGCCAACACCAGCTCCAAGTCCTGCTAGCCCAGAAGCAAATAATGCCACAGCATTTATTATAATCATCACAATAACGTAGTTGTAAAATGCTGGTCTGGCTGCAAAGATGGGAAAGACCTAAAGTCAATCCGATAGCTACAAAGATGTAACAGTATGATTGTTTTACTCACGGGGCAACTTGTCTCTCCATTTCGAGAAATGCACAAATAATATATATCCATAAACTGCAGCAAGGAATAATTTGTGGATGATCCACGAGCCCCACTTCATTCTTTGTGTACTCTCAACAGCATCGATGAACTGGCACCCCAAATACAAAAACATATATAGCCTGAATAAGAATTGCTATAGGTGGTAAGATATATCTTCAGCATAGTCATAAGTTCGACCCACTCAAAATGCAATAAAAGATTGCCGCGTGATACATGTTAGGGAACGACTTTTCATCCAGTAAGACATCTGGTTCAAACGCTAAAGTGAAAAATAAAACTACTTAAAATTTAGGAATAACTTGGTGGAACACATTCACGGAATTGATCAATCATAACAGTGAACCCACAAATGTGCTACCAATAAAATATCATTGATTTTGATAATCCCCTAGCTTCATTAGAACAGCAAATCACACAGTTAAAAGTAGATAGAAAGTATCTTTTGGGCTGTGGAATTACTCCTACACTAATGAATGGATGGCACTTCCACCATGCAAATAGCATTTGTGCACCTAAAGAAAGTACCTATCATTCTTTCCTGCGTAAAATTGGCTTATATTCTCGCTTGTCATTTTATCAATTTGCGTTAAGGTTGATATCAGCCATTATGTACGTAATCAGAATCACAGAATTTAAGAAATCAGAAAAACTCAAGGTTAGATAACCATCACACTTATAAATAAATAAGCAAAGCTGGTGTAGATTAACAAAGCTTCCAACATGACCTTTCTATACTCTCGGCCTTCCTAGGCAAAATATACATGCATAAAGATCTAAAGTGCAGGCACAAATAGCTTCTTATTAATTCAGCCGCTATAATTATCCAAGTTACTTGATACGAGACACTTTTGAGCACATGAATTCTTTATGCAACTTGGGACACAGGAAAACAGCTCAAAAACAAGATCTTACCCCTCACCTTGCACATCCCGGTATCATTGATCCAACAACATATGGTCTCCATTGACAGCGCGAGCCACATATGGCCCAGAAAGCATTCATCATTATTACGAATTCACATTCGTTCATGCTTCCCCCTCCCTATCCACCTCTCATCAAGTCCATATCTATTTAGTATAAACCAGCATTCTAACAAATTTAACCTTTAGTTTAAATCGACAAGACAAGCATTGAACACTCTGAAATGTCAAGGCAAATTCACCATCAAGTACACGGAAGCGATATTAATGCCATGATTGTGCATTATCTCTCTAGCATCGAAGTGAAAAACACCATCCCAAAACTGGACAGTTGGTCATATATTTTCATGCCAACTACATCAGATTATAACCAAGGCTCTTTAAGTTTTCTTAAGGTATCATCATTGAGAAGTCTGAACAATTCGTGTCGATTTACACATTCACTACAAGAAAATCACGTAATAGTATCGAAATATTTTCGACGAAAAAAAATCCGTCACTATTTACCGACGGAGAGTCTATATTTCGTCGGAAAATAGAATGTTTTACTGAAGGACAATACCTCCGTCGGAAATACTGTAGAAAAAGCGTAAAATCTCCGACAGAAAATAGCGACGCCAAAAGTCACAGCAACGGGAAAAATGCAGGAATCGTTCCCGCGATTTAATTGCTTCACCGATTTACCGACAGGAAATATACTGTTAGTATTTAGCTTTCATTTACCGACGGTCGAACATTCCATCGCTATATCTTGAAACAATATACCGACGGACAGACCTTTCCATTGGTACATTGTTAACAGACGTCGTCGTGTCTATGAGTAAGGGACGATACACCTACGGCGTAAGGCTTCCGTCGGTAACTGTCGGCATCTTTTCGTTGATATAACTCTACTATACCGACGAAACGTCTGACGTCCGTCGGTAACTATTTTGTGGAGAAATTGTACCGACAGCGTTAATGTTTCGTCGGTAAACTTACCGACAGATACCGACGGCAGATGATTTTACCGTCGGTAAATGTCAGCAGCAAAACCTAGTTTGCCGACGGAATAACTTATCCGTCGATATTTGAGTTTTTACAGTAATAAAAATGCCGCGCTTTTACTGACGGAATGGTCTTGTCCGTCGATAATTGTTGGCGGACTCGTATTCTGAAAACGTAGATTGCCGAAGGAATGTTGTGTTCCGTCGATAATCCAGCGGCTACAAGTCGTGCCCGACCCCCTCCTCTCCCCTCATGCCTTCATTTCTCTTCTTTCCTTACGGTTCAGAGTTTTCCGACTCCTTCTCTCGCATTTTTCGATTGTGTTTCAATTATTGTCTTAGTCATCGTGCGTTGTTTGAGGTAAACTCCCTTATAAGTGTATTATTTTACAAAAAAGCATGTTTTTAAGTTTTAAACGTGAATGTTTGGTTAGGTTTAGATTATGCATATTGCGTATAAAGTGTTCG
>JANZXR010000006.1:29708735-29737993 GCA_027575705.1 Erythroxylum echinodendron
CATTTATTAGTGCTTTGAAGTTAATATATGGTGGATGTGAGGCCTATCTGGCACATGTGATTGATACTCGAGCTGAACAGAGTGTAAAGGATATTCCTATGGTTAAGGAATTCCTGGACGTGTTTCCCACTAAATTACCTGGTTTTCCTCCAGATCGAGAAATAGAGTTCATAATTGACTTAGTTCCATATACTACTCCTAAATCCATTACTCCATATAGGATGGCACATGTAGAACTAATGGAGTTGAAAGTTTAGTTGCAGGAGTTGCTCGAGAAGGGATTCATTATGCCCAGTGTTTCACCTTAGGGCACTCTAGTGTTGTTTGTGAAGAAGAAGGATGATACTTTAAGGTTGTGCATTGATTATAGGCAACTTAATCAAGTTGCAGTGAAGAATAAATACCCGTTACCTAAAATCGATGACTTGTTTGATCAATTGCAAGGAGCTCGAGTATTTACTAAGCTTGGTTTAAGATCTGGGTATTATCAGCTAAAGATAGCAGAGACTGGTGTACCAAAAAGTGCTTTCATATGTAGGTATGGACATTAGGTATGGACATTTTGAGTTCTTAGTTATGCCATTTAGGTTGACTAATGCCCTAGCTGCATTCATGGAATTGATGAATAAGGTATTTCAGCCCTACTTGGACCGGTTTGTAATTGTGATCATTGATGACATTCTAGTGTATTCTAGAAGTGATGAGGAACATTCTAAACATTTGAGCAGAATTTTGCAGACTATGAGAGAAAAACAAAATGTCTGCCAAATTCGGTAAATGTGAATTTTGGCTAAATCAAGTGGTATTTCTGGGTCACATAGTAACGGGGCATGGTATTCAGGTGGATCTAATGAAAATTGAAGCAGTAATGAGATGGGAGACACCAAAGAATGTATCAGAGATCCAGAGTTTCCTCGGATTAGCTGGTTATTACTGGAGGTTTGTTAAGGGGTTTTCTTTAATCTCATCCCCTCTGACAAAACTTCTGAGGAAGAATATGGCATTTAGATGGAATGATGAGTACTAGAGAAGTTTTGAAGAATTGAAACATCGATTGACTACAGAATCGGTGTTGACTACTCCTTCAGGATATGGTGGATATGTGGTATATAGTGATGCATCGCATCAGGGACTGGGATGTGTATTGATGCAGCATAGCGAGGTGATAGCCCATACATCGAGACAATTAAGGTCTCACGAGATAAATTACATGGTACATGATTTAGAACTTGCAGCAGCAGTTTTTGCTCTAAAGATATGGAGACATTACTTATATAGCGAGACATTTCAGATATACACTGATCATAAAAGCTTGAAGTATCTGTTAAGCCAGAGAGAGCTGAACATAAGACAGAGAAGATGGATGGAGTTACTGAAAACTATGATTGCACAATTGAGTATCATCTGGGGAAGACTAATGTAGTGGTTGATGCTTTGAGCAGAAAGTCAAATACCAGTGTAGCTCATATTCAATTATTGAGGTTACCAAGCCTAATTCAGTTGATAGCCTTAAATATAGAGTTAAATCTAGGGCATCATGAAGCATTGACAGCTACATTGAAACTGAGGCCAATGTTGCATGATCAGATCAGAAGAGTATAGAGTAAAGATTCTGAAATGTTGAAATTGATTGAGAAAGTTAAGAAGAATGTAGATTCTGAGTTTGAATTTATAGATGATACATTGTGGCTAAAGTAGAGACTATGTGTGCCTAATATTGATGATCTGAGGAAAGAAATTGTAGAAGAAGCTCATATGGTCGCTTATGCTAGGCATCCTGGTACTACCAAGATGTATAACACACTAAAACAACATTTTTGGTGGCCTAGAATGAAAAAGCAAGTAGCGGAGTTTGTTTCTAAATATATAACATGCCAACAGGTTAAGGCTAAGCATCAGACCCTAGTTAGAAAATTGCATTCATTACCTATTCTAGAGTGGAAATGGGAACGAATTACTATAGATTTTATAATGGAATTGCCTACTATAGATTTTATAATGGAATTGCCTAAGACTCCGAGGCAGAATGATGCAATATGGGTTGTGGTGGACCGATTAACTAAGTCAGCCTATTTCATACCAGTACGGGAGATCAACACATTAGACTAGTTGGTTTGGACATATGTGACTGAGATTATGAGACTGCATAGGGTTCCAGTGTCTATTATATCAGACAGGGATCCCAAATTTACTTCGAGATTCTAAAAGAGCTTACACTCAGCTATGGGCACACAGTTGAATTTCAGTACAACATTTTATCCTCAGACAGACAGACAGAGTGAGAGAACTATCAAAACTATTGAAGATATGCTTAGAGCATATGTATTGGAGTTTCAGGGAGCTTGGGATCAATACAAGGCATTGATTGAGTTCGCATATAACAACCATTATTACAGTAGTATTAGAATGGCACCATATGAGGCATTATATGGTAGGAAGTGTTGATCGCCTCTATACTAGGATAAGGAAGGTTTGAGAATGATTGAACGTCCAGAATTGATACAGGATACTATACAGAAGGTGAAATTGATCAGGATTCAAATACAAGCAGCTCAGGATAGACAGAAAAGCTACATGGATCATCATAGAAAGGATGTGGAATACAATGTTAGAGATAGAGTGTTTTTGAAAGTGTCGCCGTGACATGGTATACTGAGATTCGGTAAAAAGGGCAAGTTGAGCCCGAGATATTGGTCCTTATGAGATTCTTAATAGAATTGGACCTTTAGGATATAAATTAGCTTTGGCTAACGAGATGTATCAATTGTATAATGTTTTTCATGTGAGTATGCTAAGAAGATACAGATTTGATCCTAGTTATATATTACCGGCTCACAATGTTGAGATTGATAGCAACTTGAGTTATATTGAGGAGCTAATCAAGATAGTGGGCTCTAAGACAAAACAGTTGAGAAATAGAGTGATTCCATTAGTGAAAGTTCATTAGAGAAATCACTCGACTGAGGAAGCAACATAGGAAACTGAGGATCATCTGAGGCGACAGTATCCCCACCTATTCGAATTGTCAGGTAAGAATTTCGAGGACAAAATTTTTATTAAGAGGGGAGAATTGTAACATCCTGTCACTTGAATTTGGGTTAAATGGTGATTATTAAAGATTAATAAGAAATTAGGAAGCATAACTCATGTTTATATATAATGAGGCATACACAAACACGATATTATTGAACATAACTCATGTTTATACATAATGAGGCATACATATACATGATATTATTGATCTTGCACATTACAATTATTTGTACATGCATTCATCGACATTTTCTGGGTATTATTAATTGTTAAAGATGCAATTAAAATTTTGATTGTGAATTATTTACGTTAAAAATTTATTTGGAAACTATTAATATTATTTCTGAATTTTTGGTGAATTTTAGGAAATTTCCAAAAATTTGGGGTATTTTGGAATAGGAAAAAATTATTGAAATATGGACCAATAATAGTGTGACTTGTGGATTAATGAACTATTGAAATTTGATATCATTCAATGTGTGACATTTGGCAACTTACATAGAGGGAAAATGGGCATCTTGCATTAGGGACATGTGTTAAAGTTTAGTGAAGACACCTAGTAGCTTAGGTGTCAAGCCTTTACAAAGAAACTTCTACAATCTTTGTTTGGCTCTTTTCTCTCCACCGAAATGATCCGTCTTCCTTGCTTTGAATTTTATGTTGATTTTGTTGTACTATCACTCCTTGCCATATGCTGCATGAAGAAGCTATCTCATGCTATTTTCTAGGCTGCTGTATTTTGGGTGTTAGACTCACACTACATCTATCTTGATGTTGGAAGTGTCTTAGTTGCTTAGAAGGGACTGTAATAGTTGGTTCTTTAGAGTTGGACTTGATGTTTATTGAGGTAAGGGAATTATAAACTTGGTATTCTATTAAAACATGTGTTGTTTGATGTTTGAAATGGATCAATTGTGTACTGAATTAGGAAGGAATTGAGGTTAGATACATGCTGGAAACTGGTTAGGAAGAGTTCAACTAGATAGGTATAGGTATTTTAGCCATATCTTACCCCGTAGTTATCCAAATTGGATGATTTTCAATTCAAATTAAACTAGAAACTTATGTATACAACTTTAATGGAGGAGTCGAATTTGATTTCTGTCATAAAGTGTGTCAAAAGTTGGCTTGAAGCTGTGTTTTTGGATTCTGTCACTGTTTGTGAATAGTCTAAGTATTTTGGGGATAATTTTCAAAATACTGAACCAAATTGTATACAATTGGTGTCATTAGAAACTTAATTCGTAAAATAACAATTTTTCAGAAGAATGTTTGGCCTAAATCCTTCATTTTCATTGTCAAAAAGACTTGTATAAAATTGTCCCGAAAGTCCGTTTTGGGGAAGAGCTGGAAGAACTTGGAATAAAAGGGCATGCATGATCGTGTACAAGCACGATCATGTCTCTTAAGGGTTTTAAGGGGTTCACATGATCATGCTCAAGCATAATCGTGACTTAGAAAGGTCAATTGGAAAGTGCATGATCATGCATAAGCATGATCATTACACAACGAAGGTATAATGTTGTTTGAAAGTTTTAAACATCCTTCATTCTTTTAGCTAAAACTTCTTTTGACTTCCAAATGACTTGATTTTTGAACCAACAAACTCGTAACACATCTTTCTTCCTCTCCATAAAAATTTATAGCCATTTGAATTCATTCTGGAAAGATTGATTGATGAATTTAGGATGAAAATGATGAAGTGTACTGGATTATGATAAATGAAGTGTTTTCACTAAACATACTTCGATATTTGGGTCTTATTTTGATCTGTAGATTTCAAAATGGGTTGATTATTGATTAAAATTAACATAGAGACATATGGATATAAATTTTTGATGAAGTATATTTTTAATTCTGCCTATAACCATTTTAAAATCTAGCTTGAAATTGAGTATTGACTACATCTGTAGTACTACCCAAGAAAAAAATTATGTCCTATTGTGATTGAATAAACTATATTGATAGAGGTCGAATTAGACAAATTTTTCTTTACCAAAGTTATAGATTCTTCTCTTAGTTTTAAATTGGTATAAATTTTGTAATTTTTGGAGAAGAGAATTTAGAGATATGGGTTGTACAACTTGAATGCATAATCATACATTAGCCAAAATTTCAAAAGTGCACAGTTTATGGTATTTTGAGAATAAATCAAAGAGTAATGAACCAAATTGAATGATATTAGTATCAATAGAGATTTAAGACATAGGATAATAATTTGTTATAAGTAAGTATTCCTAAATTCTTTCACTTTCCTAATGAAATTAATTGTGCAAAATGGACTCGAAAGTGTACCTTTAAACAAATCTGAGTTAATAAATTGAATGTGGATATCCGAATGATTATTATGACTAGATTGATGATAAGAAACCCGAATCATCACGAACATGCATTGTACATATTCAATATACATGAATGTGCATAAATGAATGCATAATTGTGCAATATTGTGATATGTGAATGTATTGTCTGTATAAAGGAACACATTGAACGACAACATCCAGACATTGCTGATATTTCACAGCAATAGCTGTTTGGAGCATACAATGAGTAACCTAAGATGGTCTCACCTTATTGTTTTGAACATTATTGAACTGAATTGCTATCTTATTTAACTATACTGAATTGTGTTGATTGTGTACTGGAATCTGGACAATATTTTTCTGAGGCATTTTGATGCATGAGAATGATATTGGAAGTGTTAATTAAATGTGAATGTATCTGCCTAAATGATTTTCTGATTCTCAACTGAAAATTTGAATGTCGAACTTAGTTCGATGACCATTGCTACTATGACTGTTACTGTAATTGATACTAGGACTGATATACTGTTATATTATATGCAAATGAAAGTGATTGAATTTGATGACTAAATTGTGGCATGCACTTCATTCCAATGCATATAATATAAAGGAGTACTAGTGTTGCTTCTGATACTATTACTGATAAGAGCTTTAAGCTCCTGCATATGTGGTTTGAGCCTATGGCTCACTGTGATCAATGAGGCATAGACTGACTGACTGAGCCTGATAATTCGGGATACTATAAAAGCACACAGTCACAAAAATATAAAAATGAATGTGATCTCATACATATCGCATCCACAAATAATTTGAATTCATTGAGTGATTTGCAAAGCTGAGTGAATGTCGTATCTGATTGAACTGTTTAACTCAGAAATTATTTGTCTGTGATAGTATTTGATACTTGTCAACTGGATTTGGGCTATATGATTACATGTTATATTTGATCTTGTTTTATGACATGAGTGAACCATCAAGGATGGTTACTCTGCTGAGTTCGCAAAACTCATCAAAATTGCACCTTTGCTTTTCAGGTTCGAGAGTGAGACGACCTAGCTTCTAAGACTCTGCAAAAGCATATTTTGTACAATTGTTACAGTCAGATTTTTCTCAAAGGTTGGTCAGTTGGGTTTGAGGACATAGTTTTTTTTGAGATTATAGTGTTCGGTGTGTACTAAGTTGTTTATGTTCATAGGACAATGTTGTATAAACATAGATGATATTGTACTACATGAAACAATGTACATTATGGTTTTGTTATAATGTGATAACATTTTGGGTTTAGAAACTGTGTGATTGATGATTTGGTGTATGATTCCATGTTATGTACAGAGAAGGTGAGATAGTTAACATGTCATCTGACAGGCATGTGCACGTATACCTGATGGACACACGTGCATATGTCAGTTGGGAATGGAGTGTTACATCAAATTTATCAAGCTAAAAGGAAGGTTAAAGAAAGCTAGAAGAGAGTCAGAAACGAATGGTGGTAAAGTTTGACTAGATTGTGAAGAACCACGCTTCATCCATCCACAACTTGGAGGTACAGGTAGGTCAACTTGCTAATGCTTTGTCTTTTAAGAATACAGGAAGCCAAGCAACACTAAAGCCAATCAAAAGGAACAACTTAAGGTTATCACACTTAGGAGTGGCAAGCAATTGGAGAAGCCAAGTGTGCAAAAAAATAGCCAACAAAAGGAAAAGGTAGAAGACAAAGAAGAAGAGAAGCCATATGTACCACCACCACCCTACAAACGTAAGATTCCATGTCCGCAGAGGGTGAGACAACATCAAGTTGACACTCAATTCTCAAAATTCTTAGAGAAGTTGAAGAAACTTTAGATTAATTTATCTTTGGTGGAAGCATTGGCATGTATGCGCAAGTATATGAAGTTTCTTAAGGACATATTAACACACAAATGCTCTTGGGAGGATAATCTGATGGTGACCTTGATGGAGAACTGTAGTTTGTTCATCACAAGCACAATGCCTTCAAAACTATAAGATCCAGGGAGTTTTACTATTCTATATGTTATTGGTGATTTTGAATTTTCTAAATTCTTATGTGATTTAAACGCAATTATTAACTTGATGCCTTTGTCTATTTTTAGGAAATTGGGGCTAGGAGATGTCAAGCCAACATTTATGTTTATCTAACTTACAGATTAATTCATCAAGAGGCCATTTGGGGTAGTAGAAGACGTTTTGGTAAAAGTGGATAAATTTATAATTCCTGTTGATTTTGTTGTGTTGGATTTTAAAGAAGATATGAATTGTCCATTGATTTTGGGTAGGCTTTTTATGAATACTGATAGGGCATTAGTTAATGTTCATGAAGGAAAACTGGTTTTAAGAATTATTGATGAGCAAATTGAATTCAATATGAATAAATCTTTGAAGAAGCCAATGAATGGAAGTCCTTGTATGAAGATTGATGTTGAGGATGATGTGTGAAGGAAGTTGAGAAGGAAATTGAAAAGGAAATTGAGGAAGTTGTTGAAGTGCATAGGGATGAGAGGATGAATGAAAAGGAATTGTGTGAGGAGGGTTAGCAAGAGAAGTTAGAGAGAGTGGATGCACCCACACCACCCTCCATTGTAAAGCCTTCTATTGTAGAACTAAAATCCTAGCTTTCCCACCTGAGGTACATAGTCAAAAAGTGCCACCTCCACCGACCCCACCACCTTGAGCCCATCTTGCACTTAATCTCTTCTATTATTCTTCTTCTTGCGTTTTTGTGTTTTGTTTTTCATTATGTTGTTCATTGGTTTTGGGTGTTCTTCTTTTCACATTGAGGACAATTTTTTTCTCAAGTGTGGGGAGGTAGTCTTTGTATTTATGTTTACATTTTGCATGTCATTTAGGATGCATGTTAGGTTGTTAGTATTAGGTGTGTCATTTTCCTTACATTTGAATCTTTGTGATGCATGTGTTGCCATGAGATTCTATCATGCTAGTTGGAATGATATTAAATGCATGCGTGAACTCAAATTAGGCTACTTGAGTGGAGAGTGAGCCATATGGAGTGATGAAAGTAATTGGCCACATAAGCTTACTCAGAACTTGACACTTAAACAATAAGGTAATGTATAGAAGCATAATAGATTTTCACTTGAGCCTATGTGGGGAATTGAGCCTTTATGACTCCATTCTATAGTCATTTTATTTTCTTATTTGTGTGATGCTTCCTTAGGTAATTACTTTCAAAACTTGCTTTGAATCGATTTAAATTTACTGAATGCATGCTAGATGGAAATGATTAAGGCCTTATTATTTTAACATTTGGCTTAAATGACCTATCCTTTTATTATCCCTTACTAGCCCCATTGAGCCGTTAACCTTTTGTTTCTTGAAATCACCCAATTTTAAAACCCACAAACCCTATTAGTTTACCCAATCACAAGTTAATAGGGTGTTAAGTGATACTTTAGTGTGGAATCACAAGTTAAGAGCACATTGCATATAGTTACTATTTTCTATCCGTTGTTTCTTTTTTATGAAAAAAAGAAAAAAAAAAGAAAAGAGAAAAGAACAAAGAACAAAGAACAAAGAACAAACAGAAAACAGAAAAGAGACAAAATCAAAAAAAAAGGAAAAGAAAAGAAAAGAAAAAGGAATAACACGTAGTAGCTACAATAAGTATGAAGAAGTAGTCTTATCTATTTACATATCTTAGAAGTTTATCTTTGTCATCCTTTAGTACACTTAGTAGTTTATAAATTCTTATGATAAACCCGTAAAACCTGTTTAACCCACCTTAACCTTAGCCGCATTACAACCTGAAACAAAGACTTTTTTATCTATCCTACCAGGTAATCATTGTGGAGAAGAATTAGTATATTATTAAGCCTATGATAGTGTGGTTTCCTATAGGAAGTTTGAGTGAAATATTAATCATTAAACACTTGAGAGAAGTGAGTGAAATTGGTAAGGAAGGTCCATTTTGAATTTATACTTATCTTTGAGTGATAGTTTCATGGGTTGTGCACCAATGACAATTAACTGTGTAGTAGCTTGACACTTTAGTGGGCTAAAGTTTGAAGGATTGCATGCTTTAATCTTTGTGAAAAAGAAGTGATAGAATCTTATTGGTTGTATTTGATCTTTGTTTGAGGACAAGCAAAAATTTAAGTATGGGGATGTTGATAGGTGTAAATTGCATTGTATTTTTATAGGTAATTTGATATTTTTTTAATGGTTAAGTTGATTGTTTAGTGTGTGTTTAGCTTAAGAATTGTGTTAGTTTATAAACATTTGTGTTTTAAGTGTTTTTTGGGTGAGAACATGTTTTTAAGGTTCAATTATATATATAAGGTGTCGTGATGAATTTGTTAGTGTTTCAAGGCATTTGAAAGAGTTTCGGGGAAGACCCGAACCAAAATACAAGGCCACGAATATAGGGGACCTGCCATGATCTTGATAGAAGCACCAACATAGGACCACGATCGTGGAAAATATGCCACGATCATGACAGAAGCTTAAGCATAAGGCCATGATCATGGTGGATTTGCCACGGTCATGACAAAGAGCAGATAACCAGGCCACGATCATACACTAAAGGCCAAGATCGTGACCTGCGCGTAGACAGATGCAAAGTCACTTTCGGATTCAAGTTTTTTAGGGACATTTTAGAGATTTCAGACCCCAAAAGACACTATGGTTAGATTAATTGGAAAAAACTAAAAATGGATAACGATGGAACCCTGGAGGAGAGCCTACATTCTGCTTACATTTAGAAACCAAAAAGAGAGAGAGAAAAGAAGAAGAGGGTTTCGACGCCGAAGCTTCCCGGAATAGGTGATCTCCCAACGTTACTGCTCTCTTGAATCATCCAAACTGAGTTTCATTTCATCCCCATTTACCTTTTTATTCATTTAGTGTGTAAGATTGAGATGAGTTGTATGGATATGGATTTTAAGTTGTTTATGATTTTCTAACTTTACCTTTGGGATTTTGCTTATCTTTAATGTTAATCTAGTTGATTTGAGTTTACTTGAGTTGGGTTTTGTGATTGATTGATGTATTTTCATATTTCGATAATAAAGTGGGAGGGGGAACATGATAAAAATGATTAGATTAGATTAACGAGAGTTAGGCAATCTAATTGATCACTTAATCAATCTAGTCGATAATTTCATTGACAGATCCCGTGCGAGACCTAATTGTTTATTATTGAGCTTTAGAACTAATTAGAATTATGAGTAATTTGACAATTGAGAGATTGCAAGTCCATAATTTGATCAGGGTTTACAATTTAGGGAATGATTATAACTCGAGAGATAGTAATAAAGCCTACGATCATCTAGAACTGACACCCCATAAACACATAAAAGGCTAGATGAGTATTGATGATAGGTAAAATCCCCTCTCCCATAACTTGATTAATTCTCTTTATGAATTTCCATTATTACATTATTCAATTGTTGCTAGTTTGTTTAATTTAGTTTACTTTTCAATTTATTACTCAGATTTGAGTCTTAAACAATGCACAATCTAAACATAATCTCTGTAGGACGATATCTACTTTTTACTACAAGTAATAACCCGTATACTTGCCGATTTTTAACGTAAAACAAATAATTGGTTTTGTAATAATCATGGAGGCAATGCTAAACTTTAACTCTATAATTTCATTTATGCAAACAACATTGTTTTTTTGGGGCGATTTTTGATTCTTGCCTGCAAGAATGTTAGCTAATGGTGAGGTTGCCTTCTAAAGATTTTCCACCATGTAGGATACTAAGCCTTCATTCCCTATGGTTTTAGGGATTTTTTATTAGTTTATGCCTTGTAGCCAATCGGTTGGTTTCAATTTGTGGTATTACATTATTATTTAATTAATAAAAATGCATTCTTTATCTTTGTGTATTAATTTAATTACATTTGATATTTTAATAATAAAGATAAAATCCCTAGAATAATTACCGTATAAATGAAATTATAATGAGATCATAATTATAAGTTTTAATTTACATTTACGTATTGCTCTTAAATGTTCCTAATTATAGTTTCATCAAGACGGAATATTGTTGAAATAGTAAAACTATCACACATTATATTTCTTTCTTATGAAGAAAGTAAATGATCTCATAAATTAAAGTATGGAGATACTTAAACTAATATGTGGGTGTTTATTAGAGAATAAGTTACTAAATTGACTTAACTATGTGAATCCCAAATGGAATATTACTTATGTGTCTATGGTTTTCTTATAATGGTGATTGTATAATTAATCCTTAAACTTGAGATTACCAAGGTATCTCGTATAGGAATTACTGTATTTTAATACTACTTATGAATTGTCCTAAGATAATTTAATCGGTAGTATTTGAACGTAATATGAACCATAAGGAGATAGTTGAGTAAGTAAATAAAGGATTCGTCATTCTAAAGTAATTAAAGAGAATGTTCTACTATTCTTGATTAGTAGTGATTTATGGAATTCTCTTACTAGAGTGTACTAACGTTTGAAAAGGTTTTTCAAATATTAATTATAAATCAATTAATAATTAGCAAGAATGAACATGATCGAATACAAAGAGTAGAGATTATATTTATACTCTATCCAATTAGAACATTAGATAAAGAAAGGACTAAATTATATATCATAATCATGCATGGACAGATTAAGCCAAACTACTTTGACATTCTTGATATTTGGGTGGTCATAACATGCTGCTAACGTCAATCTTAATCTATAATTATAGATTATTTAACTGGAGAATTAAAGATAAATTAAAAGGAGTTTTAATTTATTGGATTCTAGTTACGAATTAGAATTATAATTTATATCATTATTAATATATTAGGAACCTAATGGGTCATACATTAAAGAGCAGCTTGTGAAGAAAAAATCAATTTTAATTAAGTTGGACTTAATTATAAAGTTTGAGAAACTTTAGGGATCAAATATGAGATATTTGATTTTATTAAAATTAAATTAATTATAAGTAAAGTTTGATTTTAATTATAATTAAGGAATTTAATTTAATAAAATTTTTAAAAACTTTAATGTTTTTTCTATACATAAGAGTAAGCATCAGGGAGCTAGGACTCCTACTTAATTCCTCTCAATTGTTGGGAAGTTGCTCTTATAATACCATTAGAGGCCAGACAATTAAACAACTCATAGTTGACAAGTCGAAAAGCTTTCAAAGGATTTCAACAGGAAAAATGAATTAAGTACGATTTCTTATTTTACAATTCGTGTTTTAATATTTAAGTTATTTAATTATCAGGATTTGATCAAAAATCGTAAAAATTTTATTTTTTTTCACTGCAATCATGATTCGATCACTGTTGGTTTCTAACATTTCTTCCTTTAGGGTTAAAGGCCAAGTGATTTATTTTTATTTCGTATTCTTAGCAATATGGTCCGACTAAGTATGCCAAATTGTTTGATGTTAATGTAGAATTTGAGTATGCCACGAAGGAATTTTTCTCAAAACTTATACCTAACTTTTTATTGACAATATAAGGGATCTTCAAATAAAATTTAGAAAAATAAAATTCTAAGCTACCAAAATGGTAAGATACGTTGAAATGAAATCTAAATTGAATAAAATAATTAATTGTTAAAAAAATCACAAACTACAAGAAAGAATTCAATATAACAATGGTGACTTCACAAAGTAAAGAAAATTGAAAAATGATAAAATGTGTTTGAAATAGGTTGATTGACTTCTCTAGAGAGTGAATTTTGTTGTATTATAATTAAATTAGTTTAGGAATGTGTTCTTTTTTTTTTACGGTAAATCGAGGAATTTTATTAATTCAGATCATCTCGAATTACATCCACAATACAATCAGGAATCATGTCCCAGTGTTGGAAACTCGTATAAGACAAAGCTTGCTTCACAAGAACGTGAGCAGCTTCGTTGGTTTGTCTCCTGACCCACGCTAATGAATAAGAATTAGCTTGCTGTAACAAATCTTTAATGTGAGCTATAACCAAAGCCCAGTCAGAATATGCACTAAAGCCGTAGAGAACAGCGTTAACTAAATTAGCACAATCAGACTCAATATCAACACGATCTAGAGCCATCTCCTTCAACTAAGAGAGGACCTCCAATAAACCCACCGCCTCTGCCAGATGAGGAGCCACTAAACCCAACTTATAACCTGAAATTGCAGTAAAAAAACGACCAAACTCATCTCTCACCACTGCAGCAAATGAAACAGCAACAACGTCGCCATGAACAGCGGCATCATAATTGCCCTTTAGCCTACCCTCGACCGGCGGTAACCATTTAACACCTGCACTGCTACTCCCTATCGATTGTAACCGGACCACATTTTTTCCTGTGCATCATACCATTGGCGATAACAAACATTAGCAGCAGTAACAACACCATATGGTGATGATAGGGAACCAGTCCAGTAGCACCTATTGCGATCATTCCATAGAAAATACATAAGAGTTGTCATGGATCCAAATCGTTCCTGAGGGAGAGAAGCGACTTGGGAAACCAGAAAATCCAACGGATATAGCAAGGTGTCTTAATCAAAATTGAACCCGTTCATAACCCAACAAAGTCTTGGCTTATCACAATGAAATAAACAATGCATAACAGACTCCTCCTGGCCATAAGCAAAACAATTTGCCTCTGCAATAACACCACGACGAAGGAGAGCTTGTTTAACTGGCAAAATATCTTTCGCGAATCGCCATAAAAAATGTTTAACCTTTGGCGAGAGAGACAATTTCTATAGCTTTTGTCAAAAGTAAGAAGGTGGAGCAGAGACATGAGCGAGAGAGCGACTAATAATGAACTGATAGCCAGTCTTCACATTATACTGGCCACTGCGAGACCAATGCCACATAAAAATATCACCCAAGTTAACTCCCGCTACAAGGATTTTCAATATATCACCAACATCTTCGTCACAAAATAATCCATTAAAAAATTCATATCCCACCTACGCCGCTCCACATCCATTAGATCATGGACCAATAACTCCTCCGTATCCGGTAAAGGGTGAGTCCGAATGAAAAAATTTCATCCGAAGGCAACCAAGGCTCATTCCAAACATTTACAGACTTGCCATCACCAATTCTCTACCTATACCCATCCTTTAAGCAGTCCATAGCAATAACCAAACTATGCCAAATCTAACTAGGATTATGTCCCACAACAACATCCATCAACCTCCCATTAGAGTAATATTTAGCTTTAATCGATCTACTGACCAGCGAATTCGTTTCTGCAATTAAACGCCAAAGTTGCTTCCCCAAAAGAGCTAAATTAAAAGAACGAAGATGTCGAAAGCCAAGTCCACCATCATTCTTCCGTAAACACAACCGTCCCAACTATACCAATGCATACCTTTACTGTTTCCATTCTACGATCCCCACCAATACGAGTTCATAATTTTCTGGAGCTCGTCACACAAAGAGACTGGAAGAAGGAAAGTACTCATACAATATGAAGGAAGTGCCTGAGCAACAGATTTCAACATGACTTCTTTGCCAGCTTTAGATAGAAAACGAAAGCTTCACTTAAAAGCACATCGTCGTAGCCTATCCCGCAAAAAGCTAAAAACTTGTTTCTTTTGATGGCCAACCAGGGAAGGCAACCCAAGATAGCGCCCATGATTAAGCGGAAGAAATACACGCAAAAGAGATGAAATACTATCTTGTAGACTGGCATCAACTTTTGCACTATAATGAATTCCAGATTTTTGAAAATCAATTCCCTAGCCCGAAGCTTTCTCATACATTGCAAGCAAATCATGAACTATTATAGCTTTTGTAATAGTGGCATCAAAAAAAAAAAACTATCTTCAGCGAACAACAAATGCGAGATTGCAGGTGCAGCTCTACTTAGACGAAAACCATGTATAAGGCCTGCTCGTTCCGCTTGGCAAAACAAAGCACTAAGCCTTTCCACACAAATAATAAAAAGATACGGAGATAACGGGCACCCTTGCCTCAACCCTCTAGTTGGAATAATAGGTCCAACCTGATCACTATTCACCTGTACCCAATAATTCACATTTCTGACACTCATCATCAACAACCGCACAAACTTGGGATCAAAACCAATCCTATGCAACATGGCCTGCAAGAAAGTCTAGTCGACCCGATTGTAAGCTTTATTCACATCCAACTTAAGAGCAACACTTCCTTGGCCATAATGTCTTCTATTCTGCATTGAATGAATAATCTCAAAAGCAAGGATGACATTATCAGTGATAAGTCGACCAGGAACAAAAGTAGCTTGGAAATCAGAAATAATCTTATGAAGAACAAGTTTTAGCCGATTAGCTAAGACTTTAGCCACAAGCTTGTATAAAACATTGCATAAGGAGATAGGACGGAGATTGCTAACTGTGACCAGATTGTCTAGTCTCGGGATTAGAACAATAGTAGTTTCCTTAAGCTCATCCGAAAATTTCTCCGCACTTAACCAAGTTTTGATAGCAGTATAAATATCAGATCCAATTAGATGCCATGTTTTTTGATAGAAGCATGGATTAAGACCATCAGGCCCTGGGCTTTTGTCAGGATGCATCTGGAACATAGCCTTCCTAATTTCCTCATCCCGAAAAGAGTTCACTAACCCCTCATTATCTGCTACAGTTAAGGAAGACTGCACTGCGTCAATAACCGGCTCAATCACAACGTGTTCCACCTGAAAAAGATTAGCAAAATAATTTCGCACTACCTCATAAATAGCTTGCTGTTCCTCCTGCCAAACACCAAAGTCATTATTAATACCCAAAAGACGATTACGTTGCTTCCTTTGAGTAGCAGCTTTATGAAAGTATTTAGTATTTCTATCTCCGAACGCGAGCCACAAAGACTTAGAGCGTTGACGTCAATACTGCTCCTCCTTAGCTAAAAGATTCAAGAGTTGCTTCTGTAAAGTATGAAAATCGGCATCACCGTCCAATCGAAAATTACGCAATTGGTTCTGAAGTAAAGTGATATCCTTACGGCACTTCAGTCACAAGGAATTACCCCAATCTTGCAGCCTGTCATGACACTGTTTCAACTTCTCTGTAAAGATCAAGCAAGCATCAACACGCCAACCAGTAGCAACTAAATCAAGAAAGTCAGGTTCGCCAACCCAACTATTCTCAAACCTGAACACGTATTTCGACCGAGTAGAAATAGAAGCACATTACTTAAGCAGAATTGGAGCATGGTCTGAAGAGGATGCAACTAGGTTACGAACAGTGGCTATAGGAAAAATCAAATGCCAGCCTTCATTTGCAACTGCTCTATTAAGGCACTCTTCTTTTCTATCGACTCCCCTACCATGCCACCATGTAAAAGGATAACCAATCATGCCCAAATCCTGTAACCCACAATCATTAAGCGCGTTACAAAATCCATCAATAAAATAAGTAGGATAAGGGGTGCCACCGATCTTTTCTTCCTCTGCAAGAAGATTATTAAAGTCTCCCATACAGAGCCATAGCAAGGTATTCACACCAGAGAGCTGACGTAAAAGACCCCATATAACTCTACTATGGTTGCGGTCTGGAACTCCATAAATACCATAAACTTCCACTGGCACCCATTATTACTACAAACTCTCAAATCAATATGACTAGGAGAAAAAGATATAAGATCAATCACAACATTAGATGTCCATAAAACAGCATTGTCACCACTTCTACCGGAACAATCCATACTAAAACAACCAGAGTAACCAAAACGAGAAGAAAGTTCAGTAATTCTAGAACGAGTACATTTAGTTTCAAAAATAAAAAACATAAATGGTTTATTCAATCTACTAAGCTCCTGCAATGTTAATACTGCCCGAGAGTTGCTAAGCCCTCGGTAGTTCCATCCTATTATACTCATGGCTGTAGGCGGGCTTGCTGAGCAGACTCCACCTCTATAAGAACAGTTTCTGTAACAATATAAGAGACAACAGTTGAAGTGCTCCCAATTATGACCAGTTGCATGCCTGCCAAAGGCGTAACTTCCCTTTCAAGTAAACGAGCTCGCTTCTTTCCTTCTGCCACGTTCACAATCTCATTTTCATTTTGATCCGGCCTATATTCAAGAGTCCCCTAATTTACAATCATGCCAGCACCTCTAAAACCCAAGTAATTAGGCCCCGCAATATTTCCATTCGGCCAAGAGCTATTACCTCCATAAACCCCCATCATTGACTTGACCCACGTGCAGGGGATTATGTGAATTAATAGGCGAGATAGCCCTATTTAAACACCCAGCAGGATTATGATCACTTTGCACATCTGATTTCGAATTTTTCTGCACACAATCCGGAGATAGTCTTGCCTGGATTGAAAGCAAATTTCCAAATCGATCGCCCAACCACCTATAGTTGTCGGACTTCGCCAGATTCTGTCGTAGAGGAGCTCGCAGCCATGGTCCCCACCCTCGAACAATTTCCAATTCATTGTTGTGAAACAGAACCTCACAAACTTGGTCAGAGTGCCCCAGTTTTCCACAGATATAGCAAAACGTTGTCAGCTTCTCATATTCAAACTCAATCTGAAAAATATCTCCATTAGGTTTCCGGAACTTCTTCCATCTCTTTAGCGGAACTCGAACATCAACAGCAATCCGAATCCGCATAAACCAAGCCGAAGGATCTTGACCATTACGAGGATCATAGTCAATAAACTTACCAATAAAGTCCCCTATTTGGCGACCGAACGATTCCAACATCATACCAGGTTGAAGCTTGAGAGCTTTGACCCAAAACATGGCATGATAGAGATTGATAGCTTTCGGGTCTTTCCTTAGAGGAACCTTAGATAGCAGCAATAAATAATTATTGAACACCCAAGGACTGCCATTCTAAACACGATTAAAATCAACTTTGTGAAAAAACTGGAACAGAAAAAGTCGCTGATCAATCTCAGATATATTAACTCCACGACCCGGCTGCCAGACTGCTACCGAGGTGGACTTCATAGCCTCATGATTTACTCTCCGATTAGTCAATAGACGGCCCACCATACAGAGATTATAATCAAACACCTCATCCTGAACCACAAGGACATCAACAATAGCATCCTCTTCCTCTCCAAGAGAAAGATTGTGAAAGCCATCAACAGTAAAATTTATTTATTATAGATTATTTTGGTAAATCTATAGCCCTCTTATCCTTAAGTGGTTTTTTCCATAACTTGCTGAATTTATACTCCTTTCATCCTTAACCAATTTTTGCCATAATTTGGTTAATTTATAATCCTCTCATCCGTAAATAAATGTTTCCATAATTGTTAACTTCCTTGCATTTTAGCTCCTTAACTTCCATATCCTATAATTTAGCTATGTAACTCCTTAACTTTCGATCTCCGTAGTCATATTTTTTTTATAAATTCCTTAAATTTTTCTTAAATCTTGTACGCTAGTTTTGCGTGACTAATAAAACAAACGAAACATTCTATTATCTTTGTTACATATGACATTATTTTTGACATAATAAATTTTTGTGTGTCAATTGATATGTAATGGTGTAGGTATTAAATAGATTTCTTATAAAACTAATAAATTTTAAAGTGTTTAACTTCTTATAATTTTTTATTTAGTATTTAAAATTTTGAAAGTTTTCAATTTAGTGACATATTTTTTAAAATTTATACAACTCAAGTAAAAAAATTATTTTTATTAGTTTTTAGTTGATGCAGCATGTACAACAAAGACTAGGTGAGTGTCCATCTATTAATCACATCAATTAACAACTAATAACAATAGCGTTTTGATTTGAATTGTACGAATTTTTAAGAGTTAGCTACAAAATTAAAAAATTTTAAAATTAGGTATTGAATAAAAATGTTAAAAGGTTAAATAGTTTTAAAACTATTTTTTTATAATTGAATATTACGTATTAAATAAACTTTGTACATAATAACTAATACTTAACACGTTATAATTCAAATGAAATGTCTTCGTAAAAATTTGATCTCGAAACCTTCAATTCACTAAATTAACTTCAAACAGCGTTTCGTCGGCGTTAATGTGAGTGGAAGTCAGCTCTGCAACCTCTCTCCTTCACCGACGTTTTAGTTGGCAAGTCCACGGGAGTATATTATGGATACCTACACCATATTCGAGGACAATAATGCAGAGGAATTAATTGTTATATTAGTGAGAAATATATAATATCTTATTCTAAGAAGATCTATCAATCTCGTACAATTTAAAACAAACGATAAAGTGTTTCTCCGGACCTCAACCGCCGTCGTCGCTACCTATTTAGAGCAAGCATGTGCCCCGAGACGCGTGAACACCTCTGTCCATTTCTGATTCGAAGTTTAGGTCATCGGTTGAATGTGCCGTTGCTGTTATCAATGTTTTTTGTTACTTCAATTCCAATATAAAACCAATAAAGATTTTAAATTGCAAACGACCTTCATTAGTTATCACGTTAATTACAAATGATGCAAGTGTAATTAAATAACATATGATTGTAATTACAATAAATTAATGTAAGATATTCAAACTTATATTATAGCGGTAACTATAATTGTGTTTCACAATTTAAAATCTTGATACAAATCTTCTTTTGATTTCTATCAAGATTGCAATAATATTTATTCTAATGTGTTCCCAATATTATGGACGCAATTGTATACTGTAATTTTAATTATTGATATGAAATTTCATTTCAAATTGTCCTCTTAATTTAAAGAGGTAATTGTTGATTCTCTGTAATTTAACATAACAAATCAAGGTGACGTATCATCTCCTTAAATGCGCAAAAGGTAAACAAAAAAAAAAAAATGCAGAGACTATTAGATTTAAGTAATAAAGTATTCGCCATAACTTCAAATAAGTGTTAACATGCCAAGTTTCAGTAAGCAAGCCTCGGTGTCAGATAGACAACCGCAAATTGTCTTTCTGGAGAAAAGAGGAACTCACGCTCGAATGACATATTCTTTGGTTTTGGACAACACACATCCAACTTTTCTACTTACCAAATCTTCAGCCATGGACGGGTCAGCAAGCATGTGTGTTTAACAAAAAGTCATACGCTTAACTTTCTATTCAAACAATTCAATTAGACAAAAATCATCATATTTGGTATATACTTTGAAGTGGCAAAAAGAGCCAAAACTTAAAGTCAACAAATAAATTTTAATTTAATAATTTTTATTAAATTACAATTTAAATAATTTTTTAATTTTAATTTTTAAATTAAGAATTTGTTTTGACTCAATTTTAATTTAAAATTAAAATAAAACTTAAAATTTGACGAAATCTTCAGTCCACTTTTCATCATATTATCAACTCAAATGAAGATTTCAATATGCGAATTTGTTATTTGAGTTTTACGTACTTAAATTAATATGAGATGTTAGTTAACGGTTATACGGAATGTAAATGTGCAAGCATTCAGAAATGTAAACGTGTAAGTATTGAGAATGTAGAATTGTCATATGGTCCTAGGAAATCTTCATATTGTTCTCAACCATGGCAGAATGGGCACATCCACATCCATAGCAAGCCATGTAAGAAGAGTCTAGCGAACCGCACTTAAAATAGAAGGAGCTAGTAAAATAGGGGAGAATCGCATTACATTTGGTTGCCAGGAACTATCCTTGTTAAGAGATTGATTGTTTGATAGCATCACGTACGGTTGAAGTTTAAATGGATTACCTTTTGCTCAGCATAAAGTTAATTGGGAGATGGAGGCCGGCTGGATCATGTTCGTTATAATAGTTAATGTTTAGCCCTTTCCATAAAACAAATGATCATATCTTAACAAAATCTTTAACTACACTTGTTAATGTCATACCTGAAAATATAAGTATGATTATAGATGAAAGTTGTTCTCGAGTTATCATCTAAATTTCTTTGGGTTGTAACAAAAAAAGGCTTAGTGGTATTAGAAGCTAACCAAAAAGGATGATAAGGAACAAATATTTAGCCGCTTATGAGTTGAAGAAATCAGGTGCCAAGACAGAAGACGAATTAGACAAACCGGAAACAATCCGCAGAACAAACCATAATAATAAGGATTTTATTTTCAATGGGTTAGTTGAAACAACTATACAGGTCATTATGAAGATTATTCGGGCTTTGATCCAATTGGTTTCTGTGTATTTTGTTAACGGAAGTTTGGAAGGACAGAGGCTGATTCCGTATAACTATGGGATGTAATCTGGTATGGTACTTACGAATTCAGATTACATTAAGTCTGATAAGATTAAGTTTGATAAAACAGCATAAGAAAAGGAAATGCTACATGCTGGATGTCAATTGGATTCGATATTTCTGGTGACTCACAGCTGTGAGCTCAATTATTTCCTTTCACTTTCCCCTTTCTCAGGACAATTACTGTTCCAGTACACCTGCTTTGTTTTTGTGGGAAGCATGCTGCATTAGATTTTAAGATCTATTTCCATAATCTAAGTCAAAGTCATAGTAGGGCTAACGTGTTCAATTTTTGCGAACAACTCAACACAGAAGATCAAGTCCCCAGATAGAAGCCCCCAGATAGAAGGGATTTACCGATTTGGATAGAATTTTTATGACGTGGGATACTTTTGTAAATGCCTTTGGCTTTTACTTTATTTAACTTATGTGAAAAACATTTTATTTAAATATATCAAAATATACAGACAAACCAACATCAGCCCTATGAGCTAGGGATGCTTCTGGATCTAAACAACATCACAGAAAATTAGATCGAACATTAGAAAAAACACAAGCCAAATGAACTCCCATCTTCCTTCAAACAACGCCATCCAACTGATTCTCTCAACTGGAAACCTTGTAGGCCTCTGGGAACAACCTTGTCTTGGGATGCACCATCAATGGCACAGCACGTTGTAGAGTCAACCCATAAGCTTCCTCCATGTTCAGCTTCTCAGGAATCAACCCATTAGCCAAGTCCCAGTCGAAGGCATGAACGAGAGTCGCACTCAGCAACTGAACCATGCGCAACCCCAAGCTCATGCCCGCGCAGATTCTGCGCCCAGCCCCGAAGGGAATGATCTCGAAGTCGTTACCTTTCACGTCTGCATTCGGCCTCTCTCCTCCGGGCAAGAACCTCTCGGGTCGAAATTCCATCGGCTCCGACCACGCTTCTGGGTCGTGGGATATGGCCCACACGTTGACCAAGAGCGTGGCGCCCTTTGGTATGTGGTAGCCGTTGATCTCGCAGCTCTCGGTAGCGATTCGGGGAAGAGAGAGCGGCGTTGACGGATGGAGCCGGAAAGTTTCTTTGACGACAGCTTGGAGGTAGGGGAGTTGTGGGAGATCCAATTCGCTTACGAGTCGGTCGCGCCCTACAACGGTGTCCAGCTCTTGTTTGACTCGGGTTAATGCTTGTGGATGTCTGATTAGTTCCGCTATGGCCCACTCCGTTGTGCTGGACGACGTGTCGGTTCCTGCCGTGAACATGTTCTGCAAAGCGCACAGCTCCTTACCGGTTAAATGATTGATAAGTAACTTTTCTCTTTTAACGAAGCTTGAAGTAAAAGCAGTTTATTTCAGACTGAGACATAAAATTATAAAAGCAAACTTAGATTATGATGACTGGCGAAAAAGAAACGGAATTATTACCAAAAGCAACGCTTTGATTTCGGTATCGGTTAGCTTCCCACCATCATCATCAGCCACATCTTTCAGCGAAATCAACGTGCTGAGCAAGTCCGTGTGATTGCCACCAGCCGCACCACCGTTTATCTTGTGCTCCTCCACAATGTTACCCAAGAACGTGTCGAATTTCTTGTGTAGCTTCTTCATTTTAGCAGCCACACCCTGTAAGTCTAGCCACTCCAGTGAAGGGATAAAATCCCCAATGTTAAAAACGCCAGCCAGAGCCATCAACTCGACCACCATCGACTTGAACTCGTCGGCCTTCGGATCTGCACTACCGCTACCGTCACCAAACACCCGCCGGCCCATCATCACTCGCGACAACGCGTTAGTGGTGCACACGTTCAGCAGTTGTCCCAAGTTAACTGGCGATGGTCCTGCAGTCGCCAGTGCACGCGTGAGGATCGCTACTTCTCCCTGCACGTTGAGCAAAATGACAAATATCTCGTGTTGGTTAAATTAAGGGTTTATTAAATTATCCTAATCCAAATCTAGTATTATCTGTACGACATCAACTTAACGAAATTCTGTTTTCTTGACATAAATGGGAAGTCTGAGCGCACATCCATATGTGCTTCTTTCATATTTGTACCCAACAGCATCACCAACAGTCAAGGTGAAATGCTATGAATAAAATATATTGTGTAGAATGATAGAATTCTTTTAAAAAAGTTCTTCAATATATTTAGTGAAAGAGTCTACATTACTGCAAACAAACAGCAAAAGGGTCAGCACTTGAACGATGCAGATAATAATCACTTATTTGGATCCTTAAAGAGCTATACATAAGAGTTTTGAGGCCATATTCACTACGTCAAAAGAGGGCCGACCTAGGTCATTGATTAAGAAGGGTAAAAATTAATAGTAACCTTAGTCCTTAAGCAAACACAAATCTCACAATAAACCTAAAAAAGATTGCGTTGGCTCAATTTTAAACCAAGTGGATGCCAAGTCGAGAAAAGAAAAGACGGAAATAGTGGCAATTATGAGTTCCCCTGTAAAAGCCGGCATAGTTTGAAGACCCAATAAAGTTGGTTTTTATGTAGGCCCTTCTGCAGCATCTCATGAGGCATATTTATGAATGAAAGGCGCATAAAGGTTGTCGAAACTGATTTGGACGTTGCTTTAAGGGTTGGCGGTAACATAACCACGATTAAATTAATAGGTTAACCCCTCCTAGACCACTCACAAACAACGGTTAGGTTAATTAGGTTCATTCATGGCACAAGTATTCACTGCTGAGGGACGGGTAAGGTTTCAGATCATTTTATCACTGCAGTTAAACACATCTTCCTATCAAAGAGGGGACTTTTCCAGAGGCTTGTTGAAGGGGACGATGTTGACCTTCTTCATCTTTTAATTAGACGTCTAGTAGTAATTTAGTATAAAAACATTCTTCAGAACCGAAATGACAAAATCAGACTCAATTTCTTGGATTTTGTTCCATTTGCAGTTAACAAGTATTAATTAGGTGGCTTCATTCATTACAGCTAGAGTGCATGCACTGTACGAACCACAGCTAGATAAAGATCGTTAGTCATTAATAGGGATTGGAAACTTAAATAACCTGTCGAACTTGTCTATAATCTTCCAACGCCTTGCCAGAAAATAGATGAGTGAAGGTGATTTTCCGAAGCATACGCCACCGAGGTCCGTAAGGCGCAAAGACAAGGTCTTGGTAGTTGTAAGCAATATGTTTGGCGCCGGAGTTGGGTGGCCGGCTAGAGAAATTGGCGTCATGAGTCTTCAAAAACTGAGCTGCGACGGAGGCCGACGCCGCCACCACCACATCGACGAACCCAAGTCGGAGGTGCATGAGAGGGCCGTAGGTTTTGGCCAAAGCAGCGGTGGAACGGTGAGGCATAGGCCCCAAGTGGGGTAGGTTTCCAAGCAGAGGCCATGGCTTAGGCCCCGGCGGCAGAGGCCGTCCATGGCGGTGGCGTAGAGGCCGGAGGTTGAGGAGTAAGTACACAAGAACCGCCGACAATATGGAGTACAGAACGAGAGGAGACATATCAACGCGGTAACGACTTCTCTTACGACGTGTAATTTTAAAATTTCGAGAGAAATGACATTTACTGTTAAGAAGAGTGTGCTGGGGAGAGTTATTTAAAGACTTTGAAGCGTGAGGAGGGCTTGAACGGGGAAACTTGAGTGTCGTATGCTGGTGGTAGGTAGTGTGACTTAGTGGTTGGTAACGGCATGGCTGACCGTTAGTTTCCAAAACCGGTTAGGTACAGGTTTTTTAGATTTTTTCTTTTATTTAAGAGTCCACTTGATCATATTTTTATTTCTATTTTTCGGTTTTTATATTTTAAATAAAAATAAGAACTTGGTTGGTTATTAACATTAATTTAGTTCTATTTTATTATTACTAATAATTACATATTAAATAAAGTTTAAAGATATTAAAATAAATAGTTTAAAAATTAACTTTTATTTATAATATCTTTAAATAAAAATAACCACCTCTGGAAAACCACCTGTACTAGAATTAAAGTCCTTACTTGCACATTTAAGGTACATTCTTAGGTGAGGGAAACACACTTCCAAGTATTATTTCAAATTTGTTGGATATAGATCAGGGTAAGCAGGAGGTCGATACAATTCAAAAAAAGATGAAAGCATTAGGATGGTAACTTTTAGATATCAAATGTATTAGTCCCAGTGCAGTAATGCATCAGATAAACTTAGAAGAGGGATGCAAAACAGTGAGAAAGAGACAATGAAGATTAAATCCAAATATGAAGGAAGTGGTAGAGACGGAAATTGTAAAACTTCTGGATGCATGCATCATCTATCACATTTTAGATAACTAATGGGTGAGTCCCATTCAATGTGTTCCAAAGAAAGGTGAGATGATAATAATAAAAAACGAGAAGGGAGAAATGTTATCAAAAAGAATCGTTATAGGTTGGTGGGTTTATATAGACTATCGAAAACCCAACGTTGTAACAAAGAAGAACCATTTTCCTTTACCCTTTGTAATTCAAATGATAGAAAGAGTAGCAGGTCATGCTTACTACTGCTTTCTATATGGATATTCGGGCTACAACCAATTATTCATATATCCAGAAGATCAAAAGAAGATCACTTTCACATGTCCCTATGGTACCTTTGCCTACAAACGGATGCCATTCGAATTGTGCAATGCAACGGTGAAGTTTTAAAGGTACATGATGACTATTTTGCAGACATGATTATGCAGGTCATGCACAATTCAAAGGATGCCATTCGAATTGTGCATTGATGTCCACAGAGAAATCAATGCATGCCTACTCATTTGTAGGATTATGTTGTTAGCACTGCTTGTGATTCTTTAGTTGATAGTGATGATACTGTTCACTATGCCTTGTTTGTAGATTGTGATCTTTTGTCATTTAAGGATGCTGTTCATAATGATTGTTTGGTGGAAGCCATGGATGATGAGATTCATGACATTGAACAGAATAGTACTTGGGAGCTCACCACACTTCCCAAGGAAAAGAAACCAATTGGTGTTAAATAAGTGTGCAAGACTAAGTATAAATCTAATGGAGAGGTGGATCGCTTTAAAGCTCGCTTGGTAACTGAAGGTTACAAGCAAAAGCTAGGTATTGATTATTTTGAGGTGTATGCCTCTGTTACTAGACTTGATATTGTGCGAATGTTACGTTCCCTTGCCACCTAAATAGTTGGAAAAAGTTCTAAATGGATGTAAAGTCAGCATTTTTGAATGGTTTTCTTGAGGAAGAGGTGTATGATGAACAACCTTCAGGTTATGTTAAAAAGGGGGGAAAAGACAAGGTTTATAGGTTGAATAAGGTCTTGTATGGATTAAAACAAGCACCTAAGGCATGTTATACTTACATTGATTCTTATTTTGTTAATCATGGCATTCAGAGGTGTCCTAATGAGCATATTTTATATATTAAATCTAATTCATAAGGTGATCTTGTCATTGTATGTTTATAAGTAGATAACTTAATTTTCACTAGTAATAATCAAAAATTGTTAGTGAGTTTCAAGGAAGCTATGATTTCTCAGTTTGAGATGACCAATATAGGCTTGATGTCTTACTTCTTTGGTATTGAGGTGAATCAAACAGATGTTTATTTCCTAGAAAAAAGATGCAGGTGATATTTTGAAGAAATTCATGATGCAATCATGCAACTTTATTTTGACTCCTGCTGAAGATAGATTGAAGCTTGTGAAAGATGGCAGTGGTGAATTAGTTGATGCAACTAATTATAAGAAAATAGTTAGGAGTTTGCAATGCTTGACTATTACAAGGTCAGATATCATGTATGATGTTGGGATAATTAGCAAATTTATAAAGAGTCCTCATCAATCTCACTTGTAGGCAACTATGCATTTCTTGATATACATTAAAGGTACACTTAGTGATGGTATTTTCTACTCTTGTAGTAATGATGTAGAGCTTGTTGGTTATACAAATAATGATTAGGCAGGTGATGTTGAGATGAGGAATATTACTTCTGGTTTTTTTTTCGTCTTAGCATTGGAGTGTTTTTATGGTCATCTAAAAAGCAACATGTGGTTGCTCTCTCTACCATAAAAGTAGAGTATATTGCAGTAGCAAGTTGTGTCGCTTAAGCAGTCTGGTTGCAAAGAATGCTTAGTGAGTTGAAGCATCAACAAGTCAAGGCTGCAAAGATTTTTGTGACAACAAGTCGACGATTGCAATGAAAAAGAATCCTATAGTCTATGGTCGCAGCAAGCACTTTGATTTCAAGTATTACTATATTCGAGACTTGGTGAAAGATAATGAAATTGTGTGGTCGAGTTTTGCTTATCTATGGAGCAAGTTATTACAGATATCTTTACAAAGCCATTAAAGACTGATGTGTGTTTGAAGCTCAAGAGGAAGCTTAACATGGTAAAGCTTAAAGACTTGGTTTGAAGGAGGCTATGTTAGAAATTAAATCAAGTTGGTTAGGTGTCATTTATCTATTGGTTATATTGGTGTGGGTGTTTACATATAATAACCTTGGTATATATAAGTTAAGTGTGTGCCATTTGGGAAAAAAAGAAGAGTGAATGTCAAAAATAGAAAAAATTGTTTGGTTTTCTATTTTGTAAGCCGAGTTATGGTTATGATTGTTTTGGTTTGATAAATCACAAGTTTGATTTGTGGTTACACTACAAGAAAATCACGTAATAGCGTCAGAATATTTTTGACGGAAATCATTCCGTCGCTACTTCCCGACAAAAGGTAAATATTCCGTCAAAAAATATGGTGCTTTAGCGACAGAAATTACATCCGTCGGCAATACTGTAGGGAAAACTTTCGCGCAAAATCTCCGACAGCATATAGCGATTCCAAAACTCACGGCGTCGGGAAAAATGCAGGCACTGTTCCCACAATTTAATTGCTTCACCACTTTACCGACGGTTAACTTACCGTCGGTACAAAGCTTTCATTTACCAACGGAAGTTTATTTCGTCGCGATATCTGGTAGCTTATTTATCGACAGATAACTCCTTCCATCGGAAAATTGTTAACAAACGTCGTCATTTCGATGAAGACAAGACGATAAGCGTTAATCACTGACAGAATAAAGTTTCCGTCAGTAACAGTCGGCATCTTTGTCTACGATTCATTGAGATAGCTCTAGCATACCGACGAAATGTTTTGTGTCCATCAGTAACTATTTCTAGGAAAACCTAGATTACCGATGGAATTATTATTCCGTAGATATTTGAGTTTCCACTGGGTTAAATTGCTGCTCTTTTACCGACAGAATGTTATGTGTCCGTTGGTAATTGTCGGCAAGAAAACCTAGATTACCGACAGAATTATTGTTCCATCGGTATTTGAGTTTCCACCGTGTTAAATTGTTGCTCTTTTACCGACGGAATGGGCTTGTCCGTCAATAACTGTCGGCGGTTGCGTCGTCTGAAAACCTAGATTACCGACGAAATGTTATGTTCCGTCGGTAATCCAGCGACTATAAGTCGGACGCCGACCCCTTCCCTTTCCATCGCGCCTTCATTTCTCTTCTCTCCTCACAAACCATTCGGTCTAGAGTTTTCCGACTCCTTCTCTCGCGTTTTCCGATCGTTTTTTATTATTGTCTTACTCATCGTGCATTGTTTGAGGTAAACTCTCTTATAAGTGTATTATTTTTACCAAAAAAAAGCATGTTTTTAGTGTTAAACGTGAATGTTTGGTTATATTGAGATTATACATATTTCGTATAAAGTGTTCGATAAAATGCTTTTTATGATATTTGAAATGTTTTTTGTAATTTTTATGTTAATTTGAGAATTTGAATATGTAATTTTGACAAAATGTTTAATGTAAAGTTTTAATTTATCGAATTTAACATTTAATTGTGAATTTATTGTATATATGAATATTGTCTTTAATTATTAATAAT
>JANZXR010000006.1:29745986-29761672 GCA_027575705.1 Erythroxylum echinodendron
TTGCACGTAGCGCTCCCTAATCTTAGGATATGTGTCGGAATGACCTACGGGCGTTCCGGTGCGTACCCTAGGGTAATTGGGTGTTACATTCATAATATATTAGGTTAGTGTTAAGGATAGTTAAAATCCTCTCTCTTAATTGATAATTCCCTTAGGTTGTTTCTTGGGTGTGTGTTGCAATTGCTGAATTATTAATATTTTCGTGATTGATTCTTAATTTGATTTGATTTGATTGAATTGAAGTCTCATTTTAGTTTCATATATTTTGAATTTTTACGATTTATTCTGGCCTTAGATTTTAGGATTAGGTTATCCCTCCTCATGGGATCGATATCTTAGATACTACGTGGATGAACTGTGTGCTTGCAGATTATCAAGGGTATTTATTAAAACTTACATATATCAAACATCTGATCAAGTTTTTGGCACTGTTATCGGAGAGGTGATTAGTTTAATTATTTAGTCTAAGGCTTTTCACTATCTTGTGTTTAAACAAAAAGTTTGGGGCATAAGGTATAGAAACAACAAGACATCCTGGAGTGAGAATGAGACATCTGAAGAGCTAGATACCAAGAAGAAACGGAAAGAACAATTATGGAAGATAGATAATATAGGGAGTAAGGAACTTTCGCGAGCTACAATGAGGCACAGTATGGTTAGGGAAGTAACGATTTTTATTAGAACATGTACACTTCGGGTGGCAGAATCACCCAAATTTCTATTGGTTTAATAATGCAAGGACTCACTTAGGACATCAAGACCTATCAGGATTTTAGCAAGATGAGTCCAGTTCATGGGATTCTAAATTGGACAAGATCCTGGATAAGCTCACAGACATTGAAGAGGACTAGAAGAAACTAGAAGAGCAAATTAAGCAAGTAATGATAAATCATGCCTTGTCTATTCACAACCTAAAGATTTGAGTGAGACAACTTTCCCATATAATTTTTAATAGAAATGTGGAAGACTCTCTAAGTAATATAGATATACATCAAAGAGAGAAATATGAGGCTATCGAACCTAAGAATGAGGAAGAGCTATAAGGACCAATGGAAAACTAAACTAAACCCTACCTTAGTGAAGAACAAGAGACAAAGAAAGAGGATGAAGAAAAGAATGCCAACTCTCCCTATTATTTACCAGTTTTTGATATGCTATGAACGTCAAAAAATCTTTGGTAGATGTACATGAAAAGAACCTTATCCTTTAGATTAATGATTATCAAGTGACATCCAACATGAATGATGTATTAAAGAATTTGAAGGAGAGTAGCTCATTCAAGATAATTGATGTGTTTGAATCTTCCAAAGAACAAGAGGAAAAAGAACAAATGACAACGGAAATCAAGTTTGAAGAAGCTGTGAAAGTCTTTATTCGTGAAGTGGAAGAAGCAAAGGAGACAAAGGTGATTAAGGAAGAAAGAAAGAAAATCACCTTTTTACAGGACAAACTGTTGGATTCGATGGAAGATTTAGGAAATTTTATTATTCCTTATTTTATTGTCAGTTTATTAAAAAAGGGTACATTACTAAGCTTAATTGATTTTCATAATGTTATCAATATTGCCCTTCTAATTATTTTGCAATTTGTAGCTTACTTAAAGGCTACAAAACCGATGTTAAACCAAAATGGTAGAAGCAAGCTGCTCATAATTGATCTAGACTGAGTTTTCTAGGATAGAGAATCGAGTTACTGATGTTAAAAGAAGTGTCACATGGGAGGCAACCTATGGATTGTGAATTTCATATTATTTCCTTTGATTTTTAGATAGTTTGAATTCCATAGTTAGGTTGTTTCATTTTCCAAATAAAATAAGGAAGGCATAGGACTTCGACATGAATTAGATGATCAAAAAAGTCAGCAAAAGAGATGTGAAAGAGCTATAGATAGTTAAGAAGTGATCTCGAGAAGGTGTAGAATGAAAAAAAAAGCAGAAATTGGTGGAAATATTGTGGCCTGTAGAAAAGTAAAAAAGAATACACAAATTTCAATTCAATTTTTTACTATTTTACCCTTCATTCGCCTTTATATTCATTTCTTACTTTTTCACTCACTTTCATTTTAACTTTATCTCTCTAAGTTTAGAACCTCAAAACACTCTCAATTCTCTCTAACCAAATTCCAACTTCCAGTCTCCTCCAACTCCTACATACTTGCAAGCCAGTATGTCACGCATTAAACAGTCAATAAAACGTGATCAATCATTAGGACGACCCCAAGTCTCAGGAAGATGGTGAAGGAATAAGGCAACAAACTTTGGAGCACCCTTCCTCATTTATAAAGAAGAGGAAGGTATTCGTTTCTAATCCCTCAATGCTAAACAAATTGTAGTCCCGAAATATTTTGATTTTGATACACTTGATAGGCTAGAACTGTGGGATAGGGTAGAAAACTTAGCAGAAAGAATTCAGTGGGCGAAGTTCATATATTTCCAATATCTTGTCTACCGGGAGCTCACTTTAGAATTCTTCACTTCCCTTTATTATTGTAACATCCTGTTTTCACATTAAGGGTTAGATCCGTATATTTCTGTAATTGAGAAATAGCACTGAGAGATTAGAAAAAAATTACATTTCAAGCTCATGCATAAAATAGCATCATGTATGTGACATTGATTATTGCACACAGTACAAAAATTTGTTCATGCACTCAATTGACATTTTCAGGTATAAATGATTTATTTAATGTGATTATGATATGGATAGTGAATATTTTGTTCTAAAAATTGAGTTGGTGTGTTTTATTAGTGATTTAGAATTTTGTTTGGGAAATTTTGGACTAGGAAAAATGCCAAGTGGCGAGACAATTGCTGAATAGACAATTGCTGAATAGTGGTAGAAATAAGTGTCAGATGGTAATAGAAATTTTTATGAATAACGTTGGGACTTAATGATATATGTCATTGAAAATTGGGAGAAATTTGGGTTAAAAATTGGAGGCAAATGGACTAGCTTATTAAAAGATCAAGAAGAGACCTTGAGAGAGTGACATGTGGCATTTGCCATACCACTTGTTAAGTCACATTTTTATTAAGTGAAAGAACATATTTTGGTCTTTCAATTTCCAAAAATGACACATGATTCATTTTTGTTCAACTTCTTCATTCCTCTCCTTCACCCGCGACATTCACTCTCACCCCCATTATGTTGACTTTTGTTCAACTCTTTCACCTTGCTTCTTCAAGATTCATTGTCTCCCTCTTTTTATTGCTAAAAGACCCAACCATTTCACCTTGAAAGTTGATTTTCATGGATGTTGATGGAGTTAGGGTTTCTTGGAGACTCTTGAAGAAGCTTTAGTTAAATCAAGTAAGTGATGTTTTAAACATCATGAGTATGGTTAAATGAAGCTAGAATGATGAATATATTGAGATTGATGACTTGATTATGCCATTTTTATATATGTGTCGTGAGTGTTGAAATGTGTATGTAAATGTCTTGCTTTTGTATATGTGTATGGTGATTAATGATCTTTAAAATGGTGTTGGATGAGTGTAGAAAATTGATAATGAATGGGTGCATGTGTATGTTCTTTTTTTAGTTAATGATCAATTATGGATCATGAGGTGTTTGTGAATGATATTGAACTGTAATTGGGGTATAAATGAAGAGGAAATGATGTAGATATAAGTTAGAAATGATATATTAAGCAAAAGAGATGAATTAGGATGAAGTTGATGATGAGGAGTGCCGGAAAATGAGTTCAGTTAGTGCTTTTTGTGAAAGTTCGCCGCGGCCAACTCTTTAGTTCATTGCGGCCAAATTGTAGGATTTCCCTCTAGAAAAGTTTTTGGTGGCCAACTTCTTGGTTTGCTGCGGCTAACTTGCAAGATTTTATGAGTATTTCTCTCATGAAAAGTTCGTCACGGTCAACTCCTAGCTTCGCCGTGGCCAATTCTCCTACACAACTTAAACATGCTCCGGTATTTGGATCATAACTTTTTTATAGTTATCCGAATGGAGTGATTCTTAATTTAAAATAAACTAGAGACATAGAGCTATAATTTGTCAGAAGAAATTAAATTTTAATTTTGTCTCTAGAATGCCATAATCTGACCTGAAAATGAGCATAGAATACTATCTCAGTTTAAGAATAGTCCGAATTATTTGGAGTATAACTTTTGGAATACTGAACCAATTGAATGATTTTGGTGTCATTAGAAACTAATAAAATGGGAACATTCTTTTGGAAAGTTTTTCCAAATTACTTCATTTTATTTGTTAGAATGAACAAGAAAAATAAACCCGAAGGTCTAGAATTTTGGAGAATTTCTAAAAAAAGAATGAGAGTTTGGATATTGTGTGATTATATAATGTTAGAATAACATTAATGAATAAATTGTTAGTATTAAAGCACTAAATACATGTGTATAATGGAAATGTAGAGGTTCATGTGATAGTAGTTGTGTTTCAAAGGAAATGAGTAATGGGTATTAAATAGAAGTGAACGAGAGTTGGATACTGTGAGAGCTAATAATACTAAAAATAGAATGACGAGTAATTGAGTTATAAAATGAGAATGTAGATAAAATGTGAAATTTAATAATATTCTCAGGATTGTCATTTAGCATACATTGTAAATAGTCCATATACACATTTGTGCATAAATGAGTACTTAAGATTGTGCAATTATTAATGTGTGTGTAACGTGTGTATTGCATAATATTGATGTGTACGATAAAATGTCCACATCTAGACGTTTCCAGATCTTAGAAGTAAATGCTAATTTGGAGCGTATTGTGAGTCAACCTAGATGGTCTCATTTCGTTGTTTGTTCTTATTTTTAATTTCTACATTGAATGATTACGGTTATGATTATTATGCAATATGAATATGATTTGCCTATGTTGATGTCGGACAATGAGGGTCTGAGACTTGATGCATGAATGTGATATCTAGTTTGATTGTTAAATGTCAGACCTAGTTCTGAAGGAACATGTGAATATGCATGTGATTGAAAAAGTGTTTCTTAACATTTATGTTGAATGCTGGACCACGGTCCGACGATGAATATGAAAGTGATGGTAAATCTGAAATCATATGATTGGTTGAAGATATGAGAATGTGATGCATTCCATTTCATGAATGCATGAAAGATAAAGGCAGTTGTGACTGGAGTTGCCACCGAAAAAGAGCTTAAAGCTTAGAAAGTGGAAAGAGCCTTGGGCTCAGTTGTGAATGTACCCAGTATCCACTAAGGGATATGGGACATTATCAGATACAGCTCGATATCGACTAAGGGATATGAGCTAGTAATTAGGCACTCGGTTATAACAAAGTAATAAATGAAAGTGAGTCTCATGCGCATTGCATTATAAGTGATATGTGTATTTTAAATAATTGAAATGATTAATTTGACTGTTTTGAATATGATCCAATATGTTAAATGAAGTGATGTAAATTATGTGAAAATATGTGAATTGTATGTGTTATATGATTGAGTAAGCCATCGAGGATGGTCACTCACTGAGTTTGTAAAACTCACCCAAAATTTGCAATAGTTTTTCAGACTAAAAAAGAGTTATCCTATTGGGCAAACAAGAGTATAGCCACTGCATTCAAGTAAAAGGTAGAGGTCGGGATAAGTTTGCGTCTGCATTTGTATTTTCTCTTTTTTAATTAAATTGATTCTTTCGCAATTATTGTAATATGAATATTTGAATTGTTTTGTAATAACTTTCCAAAGTGGAAAGGTTGGTAAATGAGAATAATCTTAAATCTAATAATAATAAATGTGGTTTGATTTTATGAAAGAAAAGAATGGGCTCGAATTTGATTACTGATTTCCTCATATGTGTATGATAAATTTGAAAAATTTTCACCAAGTTGTGAGTGCTTGACTGTTCTAGCATGTCACCCTTGCGGGGTATGCACTTGGACATCATTCAGGATGTCGGGTACATGTCTGACAAGGGTGGGGTGTTACAATTATGAACCTAGTAACATTAAGGAAATGTGGTTTAAGTTACAGGGACGAAATTATGAGCTAAATGTCAAAATCATGTGTGATATTTGTGGGTTCCTCGAGTATTGTATTATTAATCAACATGATGACTATCATGCTTCTCACTATTAGAGTGAGCTCACTGGGTTAGAGTGATTCGGCACTAAAAATGTCCATAATAATATCATAAGAACCTATGAGCACTTGTTATTGCACAAATTCATGTGTCAGATGGTTTTTGATAAATAAGAAATAAGTGCTCAACAAAGGAACTATTTCTGTTGTGGTATATGGATCATAACACCCCAATGTGCACCTCCACACATGTGCTGAATGCTGTTATTGCAACTCTACGTAAGAGGAACAACAAATTGGGTATGGGGTATTTGGTTTCCACCATTGCTGAGTGTTATGGAGTGGATTGTAGTGGTTTAACCGTCCACCTCCTAGATTTTCTAAATTGCCATCATCTATGGCATACTGAAATCCTTAAGTCCAATAATATGGAACTCCGGGATATCAACCAAAAGACTCATGTGAAAATCATGGCTATTTAGGTGAGTTAGAGCATAGCGCCGCCTCAGTAGCTGGGAGAGGACTCAATTAGTGAGGAGTCCGAAGAGAAAGAAGACACCATTAAACCGGCTGGAAGAAAGTGCTCGATACAATCGCCGCGAACACCAAGGTAACTACAAATACACTTGCGGAGAACTCTAGAAGAATGAAGGAGATGGCCCAAACACAATGACATCAGAGCCAGGATATATATCATATCCACTTTTACTTTGAGGCTTAAGACGTCCAACTACCACCTCCGACAGTATCCCGCCTCCATCACCATGAGGCTTTGTTTCTAATCATTTTCTTTTTAAATTTAATCCTTATTCTATTCTTGTTTTATTTTAATTTTTGTTTCTTCTTGCCATGCGTGTTTGTTTACCTCCTTCTCACATTGAGGACAATGTGTTATTCAAGTGTGGGGAGGGTTATGTTTTTTGCTTTGAATGTGAATCTTGCATATTGTATAATAGTTTGCTAGGTTGCATTTTGTGAATTGTGTGAATGTGTTAATGGCTTAGATGGATTGAAATTGATTTAATTTTGAACATAATCTATTAGGTTGTGAAGAGTTATTAGCTCGCAAAATTAGTTAATTGAGTTCTTTGGCTAAATATGCAAATTAATTAGGATATAGTGTGAGTTTGCCACCCTCTAATTTGTCACATTCATTCATAATTTTAGATCTTTAGACTAAAGTATCTCTGCTAGTATTTTTTTCATGAAAACGAGTAGCTTAAGCAATAATGTGTTCAATAAATAAAAATGTTAGTTAATTTTAAATAAATAACTGTTCCACTGACCTTCAAGTTATGAATAGAGCGACTAGCCAGTTAAGAATGTGATGTAGCTGAGTAACCAGATTGACAAGCATCATAAATATGGACCTTCGTGTCAAAAGGATATAAAGATGTTTCAGCCAAGCAGCTTAATAAAAAAACGACTCAGTTGAGTAACCTGATCGGCATTCATCACCAATGTTTTCCTTCGAGTAAAACACTAGGTCCATGTTCAATAAAAAATAAAAAAATATGTTTTCTAATAAAATCTACCAAACTTGTAAATAGCTTGACATTTGGATTTTGATTAATATGTATGTTTAGTCTAGAGCCCCAAGATGCAGATTTTGCATATTAATGATTTTAAATAACTTGAATGATTGTATTTAAAGTTAAATTTATTTCATGAAGTTAAAGCCATTGTCACATTATTGCATTATGTGATTTGTGATTTTTGTGTGTTTGTTGTTTTGTTTGCTTGAGGACAAGCAAACATTTAAGCGCGGGGATGTTGATAAGTGTAAATTGCATCATGTTTTAAGGTTTAGTTTAATATGTGTTTAATTGTTAATTCAATAGTTTAGTATGTGTTTAGGTTAGAATTGTGTTAGTTTGTTAATTATTTATATTTAAGTGTTTTTGTGGGTTAGTACAAGTCTTTGAGCTTAAACATTATGTTTTTATAGTACCTTGAAGTGTTTGTTAGTATTTCTGGGATAACATTGAAGAACGGAGAAGTTTCGAAGACATGAGAGTTAAAACAATGACACATGGTCGTGGCATAACCGGCCACGATTGTGACAGAAGCACTAGAGTTGACCCACGATCATGGCCCATATGTCATAATCATGAAAAAAACCCAAGATATGGTCTATGATCATGACAGAAGGCTCAGATGTGGCCCACGATTGTGGCCTATGATGAATAGACTCGTAGACACTCAAAACATCAAGTTTTGAGGGATTTTTCAGATCTTTCGGACCTCGGGAAAACCTTAGGGCTGCTCAGAACACAAAGGATATTTAAAGAAAAAAACAAAGAGGCAAAGGGAACTTTTGTATTAGCCACTTTTGAGAAACCCTAGAGAGAATTCATCAAGAGATTGAGAAAGAGAAGGAAGAGAGAAGTGGAGAAGAAGCGAACTCCACGTACTTCTTAGATAAGGAGTTTCCAAACGTCACTGCCTCCCATCATCTGTTCAACTCATATTTCCTGTTTATTTTCCATTTTTATTATTGTATAGAATTGGGAATAACAGTTTGATTATAGGATTTTGAATATTGAGATGTTTTATACTCAACTTCGGAGTTTGTCTTTGAATTAATGAAATTTGATTGTTTACGTGTTCTTGGATATGTTGTGGTTTAATTTTGGACATGTATAATTCGATAATAAACCGTGAGGGTGAATTGAATGAAAAATAATTAAATTGGGCTAACAAGAGTGAGGTGATTTAATAGAACAAGAATTAAATCAAATCGATAAATTATACGAAAAGAGATCTTATATAGGTTTTCGATAGTTTATTAGACAACTTCAGAACTAATTAGAGTTTTGGATAAATTGTTAATCGAGAGATTGCAATTTTCGTAATCTGATTAGGGTTTATGATTTAGGGTTAATGGTTATAATTTGAGAGAGAGTAATCAGCCCTAGGACCATCTAGAACCAATAATCCAGTAATTCACAATTGATTAGGTTAGCGTTAAGGATAGATAAAATTCCCTTTCTCTTAATTGAAAATTCTTTTAGATTGATTCTTAGGTGCGTTTTGTAATTACTGAATTATTAATATTTTTGTGATTGATTCTTAATTTGATTTGGTTGATTAAATTAAATTCTCATTTTGGTTTCATTATATTTTGAATTTCTGCAATTTATTTTGACCTTAGATTTTAGGATTAGATTATCCCTCGTCGTGGGATCGACACCTTAGGTACTACAAGAATGAACCGTGCATTTGCAAATTATCAAGGGTATTTATTAAAACTTACACAAATCAAACAACTGATTAACCAACTAAAGTAATATAATGGTAAAACCATCAAATTTTGACATGGGTTTTATAACACAAGTCTTCCTAGAATTAAGGAATAACTCCATCGTTTTAATGCCACAAATAAGGCATGTGACTTTCTACGACCATAGTGTGGTGGAGGAGAAGGTACAACGATATCAAAAAGGGGACCTGAACTATGAACATATGGGAAGTAGCAAGAAGGGGACCTGCACCAAGAACATATAGGATGACTTTAAGAAGGAATTGAAGAAGCAGTTTTATCCAAAGAATGTATAGAAGGAAGCCCGAGCCAAGTTAAGAAGGCTCACACACTCAAGAATCACTCGAGAATATATTATGGAGTTTGAAATGGTGTTGCTTGAAATTCTCGACTATTCAGACAAGGAAGCATTCTTTTCCTTTCATGATGACTTGCAACTATGGCCCAAGACAAAGTTAGAGAGGCGAGGTGTGCAAGACCTTACTAATGCCATCGCGGTAGCTGAATCATTTTATGAAGTAAGAAGGGAGTCCACCACTTTAAATACCAAAAGATTGAAAAGGAAAAGGGTGGGGAGACAAGTAGTTAGACAAAGATGGAGCTTCGAAGAGTGGCAAGAGGTAAGAAAGGGTCACAAGGAAGAAAGGGTGGAGAACGTCCCTCATTGAAGTGCTACCTTTGTAATGGACCTCATTAAATTAAGGATGTCTAAAGAAGAGCAAGCTTGCCTCACTTGAAGGGGAAACCTTGAAGTTGGTAAAAGGAAGGTATAGATCCTTAGATGTCCTTCATGTCATTGACACCAAAGTGGGGATGTCAAAAAATAAGAAGAAGGGACAATTTTTTGTAGATTTGAAGATTAGTGGACAAGGTACGAGAGCCTTGTTAGATAACTATGCTATAAACAACTTTATAAAGGAAGAAGAAACTAAATGGTTGGGTATCAAGTACATTCCATCTGAGGTTTGATAAACGCAGTGAACTTGGAGGCTAAAAGACTGGTGGCATAGTAAAGAATATGGAAATTCGTATTGGTGAGTGATATGGTTTCATAGATTTTTCTATTGTTCCTATGGGTGATTTACAAGTGGTACTGGGTATAGAATTCATAGACAAGGTAAATGCCTTTCCAATTCCATTTACAAAAACCATGTGCATTATAGAATAGGGAAACAAAAACATTGTACCTTTGTCCAGAGAGGTATTAATTGTAATGCCCAACTTCTACTGAGCATATACCTGACATCCCGTGGATTTTCGGGCACACACTCTATTAAAGCCGCACGTTAGAGCAATCACATTCACTAATTAGGGCATTATTCATAAAAGACCATATATCTCAAAGATTCATTCTTCCTTCCATTAATAAAACATAATACACTATAGCTCTTCATTTATATGATCCATACATATATACTCTAACAAAAAACATTTGAGTGTTTACCATACTTACAACATGTTCTATATGATATAAGATCTAGACAAAAACACTTGATCTAAACTCTATAGACTAAGTTGATAAACCTTTGATTCATTTCTTAAATCAAAAAATGTAGTACTAAACTTCTTCTAGAACGTCTTAATAGTTAAGTCTCCTCTCTTGTACCTGAAAAGCCATGTTGCAATTTTGATGAGTTTTGTGAACTCAGTGAGCAAACCATCATCAATGCGCTCACTTATGTCAAATCTCACAAACAGTTTAAAGGCAATTCATATCACCACATAATGCACATCGTTTCACTAATCATCATATTGCATCAAATATCATTTTGTTCACTTATTTCACATTTCCCATTCAGAAAAATTTAAACAATTCATCTCCATCATTTAAAACATACAATTCAAAATGTATATGCAATACATATGTGACTCTCATTTAATTATTACGTTGTTATGATCGATTGTCTTTTTAACTATATCGTATCTATTGTGGATACCATACTCATTGATAATTGTCGCGTATCCTTTGTGGATACTAGCTCATTTTACTAGTGAGCCTGTGGCTGTTATACACATTTTGAGCTTTAAGCTCTTTTTTCCTCTGATCACAACTGTCTTTATTTGATCATACATATAATGTAATTAAATTCATCAATTATCATGTCATATGCAATCATTCACTTTTATTTATCATATAACATCACTTTCACATTTTCATTAGACCTAAGTCCGACATTCAACAATCATGTTGATGCACTTATTTCTTTCTCATTCACGTTCAATGAAGCATTTCCAATACATGCCCAATTATCAAACTCCTCGAACCATTAGTGTCCAGAATTAGCACATACACTTGGTTATCAGTTTAATAATTGAAATTTATGCAATTACAATCAAGTCTAGTGAGAACTTCTAGGTTACTCACAATATGCTCTAGATAGCTATTGCCTCGATGTCCTAGTAATGTCTGGATGCAGTCATTTTATTTATGCTTCTATATCATGCAATACACATTTACACACATTACTAATTTGCACAATCATATAAACATTCATTCATATACATATGTATATGTATCATGTGTAATGCATGCTTAATTTAACTATTCCAAGTATATTTCCTTAATTCACATCTTATGATCATTTAACATCATCATTCAATCATTATTTTATACTTAATACACATTACTAACTTTAATCACCTAATCCATCATCAAACTAGGTTCATTCTAGGCATCATTCAAGCCTAAGTACATCATAACAAAGTACCTTAGCACTAATTGTTTCACACATCACTTAAAAGAAAACATCTTTCTCTTTATGCCTATCTACGATCGTGGTAGACCTTCTCACAATTGTGAAAGAAGCTTGTGGAACTGACCATGATGGTGGGGACTCTGCCACGATCATGAAAAAACTTGATTTTTCCCAGGCCACGATTGTGCCCTGTCTGTCTTCTTACATTCCTCCACGAATTCAACATACATGGTAACATCATTTACACTCCAAATTTTCCAGAATTCATATGCATTCATACAAGTTCATTTTATACAAATCTAACTACCATATTGATAGCATTAAAACTCACAATACTCTACTCAATTGGTTCTTTATCATTCACTTAATTCTATCATACATGCATTTTTAACTCTTTCCATATCTTATCTCTTTCATAATACATTAAACAAATCATCTCCATAGTTCATCATTTAGAATTCATAACCTCTTTATTTTTATCTCAATTTCAACTCCAAATCATTCATAAAACAATTCATAGCTTAAGGTTCATCAATCATACAAAAATAGAACATATCATCTATCATTCACTATTATATCTAATCCTTATTTTTTTCTTATTTCAAGAACATTACTAAAAACCTTTCTTAAGCATAAATTTGAGCTTCATTATACCCTTAATTCATAACCTATTTCATATACATAACAACTTATAACTTATGGATTTCACACTCTCGAAATAAAAACACAACAAATACATTCATCCATCAAATTTTCCAGCTCTCATTCATCAACCTTAAATAGGAAATATACATACACATTTATTCATCAACTTTTATCTCTCATTCATCACCATTTTTACTATCAATCCATTTCAAAAATTATCTATATAATATTTATGAATTATCACTCATTATAACACAAAAACAATATATGAATATGTCTATCTATTCATCCACGATACACATATATTCAACACCTTTTTCATAATCATTAATAACGAAATAATTTCCATATTTATTTCATTTATAACAACCCATGAAGATTAATTTATAACTTACTTGATTAAACTCCAAGCTTCTTCAAAATCACATAAACCCTAACTCGTTATGTATATACGATCATCATTTTTTATAGGGTGGATTAGGTTAGGTTTTTTTAATACAAGATGAAGAAGACAATGACTTTGAAGTAGCTAGTGATGAAAGATGAGAGCAAAGATCAACGTGAAATGGGTCAAAAGAGAGTCTCATATATGAGAGATCAAAGAAGAAGATGAAGAAGAGAGGGCTTGCAATGAAAATAGGAGTGAAAGATAATGAGATGTCTTGCAAAGATGAAAGTATCGAGAGTAAGGTGTGTGGCAAGTGGCATGACACTTATCACTTGCTACATGTCCTCCTCTTGTGGTTTCCAATTGGTCCTTTTTAATAACTAGTCTATTTGTCTCCAATTTCTAATCCAATTATCTCCCAATTTTCTATGATACTTGTCAAATAATCCTAAACCCACTTATTAATAATTTCTATTGCCACTTGTCATTTATTTGTATCACTATAAATTAATTGTCTTGCCATTTGGTATTTTTCCTATTTCAAAAATACCCAAAATTTCAGAAAATTTCCAATTTTCACCAAAATTCCTAAATCACTAATTATACTCACCAAATTAATTTTCAAGACAAAATATTCACTATTCACATCAATATCACTTTAAAACAATCATTTATATCCCAAAATATGTCAAATGAGTGCATGTACAGTCTTTGTAATGTGTATAAAAATCAATAATCACGTGTGTGTATGTTAATATTATACATAAGCATGAAATGCATTTCCTTAATTTCTCAATGCTAATTTTCATTTACAGAAATCTAGGGTTTTAACCTTTAGTATGGAAAAACGGGATATTAGATCAATGAAGACCCTTTCGGCCATGCAACTCTTCAAAGGAGTAAAAAAGGTAGAGCCAACGTTCTTAATGGCACTCAAGGAGGAAAATGCCATTACTCTTAAGAAGTTACCTAAGAAGATTAACTACGTCCTTGAGGAGTACAAAGATGTCATGCCATCTGAGCCACCAAAGAAGTTACCTCCAAGGAGAGAGGTGGATCACAAAATTGAGTTAAACCTGGGTGTCAAACTCCCTGTCGCAGTCCCATATTGCATGGCACCATCAGAGTTAGAAGAGCTAAGAAGACAATTGAAGGAGCTCTTGGATGCAGGGTATAACCAACCCTTTATGGCCCCATATAGTACATCGATATTGTTTCAAAAGAAGCACAATAGATCACTTTAGTTATGCATCGACTACCTGGCACTCAACAAGATAACTGTGAACAATAATAGACAACTTGTTTGATCAACTTGGGGATGCTAAGTGATTTTCCAAGCTTGACTTGAGGTCGGCTACTACCAAGTGAGGATTGCCAAGGGAGATGAGCTAAGGACAACTTGTATGATGAGATATGGAGCCTTTTAATTCTTAGTCATGCCATTCAATCTCACTAATGAGCCTGTGATGTTTTGCATACTTATGAACAATGTATTAAATCCTTTCTTGGATCAATTTTTTGTTGTTTATTTGGATGACATTGTCGTGTATAGCAAGTTGTTGGAGGAATATTCCATAAATCTACAACATGTCTTTCAAGCTTTACAGGATAATAAGTTATATGTCAAGAAGGAAAAGTGTGCATTTGCAAAGCCAGAGGTAGTGTTTTTGGGGCACATCATAGGACAAGACAAGGTAAGGATGAATGGATCTAAGGTGTGAGCCATTCTTGAATTGAAGCCATCGAAAAAGGTGAGTGAGTTAAAATCCTTCCTTAGTTTGGCTAACAACTATTATAAGTTCATTCATAGCTACTCTTCCATTGTGGCACCTTTAACAAATCTACTTAAGAAGGGATGAGTTTTGGGATGGGATGTCAAATGCCAAATGAATTTTGATGCTTTAAAGGCGGTCATGATGTAAGAACTGGACCTTGCCCTTCCAAATCACTCAAGCCATTTGAAGTAAAAATGGATGCCTTCGATTTCGCACTTGGGGGTGTGTTGATGCAAGGAGGACATCCCATTGCTTTTAAGAGTAGAAAGTTTAATGACACTAAACAACATTATATGGTGTAAGAGAAGGAAATGATGACCATAGTGCATTATTTGCGGACATGGTGGCACTACTTTTGGGAACAAAGTTTATGGTAAAAAAGGACAATATTGTCTCAAGCTACTTCTTTAATCAAAAGAAGTTGATGCTGTAATATCCCACTCCCGCTGGACCCGAACTCGATATCGATGGTGATATCCGAGTTCGTGCCCCGCGAGGGTAGTGTGCCACATCACTAAACAATAAAAAGTCGGTATAAATTTTTTTTCTTACGAATACGCGCAATCAATAATCACAAATTTGGGCCCACTTTTATTCAGAAACATTTTGTTTACAAGAATCGCCAAGATTTTGTTTATATCAAAATTTCGATTAGCTTAAACCGAAAACGAAACATATTACATTTTAATCAATTTCTTTTACAAAACCCTCTCTCTTTTTTTTCGAAACCACAAACACAAAGTACAGAAAGTTGATAACTAAATTGGCCCTGTAACATCCCCTCACCAATATGAAGGGTATTTTAGTCATTTGCAATGTTTAGGGGTGTTTATAGTGTAGTGACATATTCATGCATTCACATGCACATGAATAGTAAATAGCGAATTTTTGCACATGTAAAT
>JANZXR010000006.1:29761772-29777079 GCA_027575705.1 Erythroxylum echinodendron
TGTACAATTATTCTATGGACTTTATCATATACATCTAAACATGTACAAGATAAATAATGCCTTTAAATAATTTGTCAATAAACTACAACCAAAACGATTGGTTATAGAGCATAAGCCAACATTATGGGATAAGCATTATAGTATCAACCGTTTTATGAACACTTACATCCATTTACTAATCTTCTCCAAGCCTATTCATTGGATTTTTGGCCTATTTCAAGCTATATTTTAACCTAATTGATGTTTTCTTAAAGCATTCTTTTCAATTGTTAATTTAGAAACTCTGTGGTGGTGTATGGTTGAGGTTGGTGAAACTCTAAACTTTTATTTATTATGGTTTGTTCTTGTGTTACAGTAATCTATGATGGAATCATGATCTTTAAAAAATTTCTATCATTTTTAGGAGGCAAGTTTCTAATCTTATTATTTATATATACTTCAAAGCTAAGGAGTTTTGGTTTGGCTGATTAAAGCATATTGATTTTGTTAATTTAAACTTGCTATTAGTTGCTTAAAAATCCAACAGCTGGTATGAGAGCCAAATCCATAAGTTTTGAAGTTATCTTATATCTCCTACCATTTTACTTTTCATTTTTCCATACTCAATTTTTAAAAATTTCGTAAGTATGGACATATCATTTGTGGGAGGAAAGTACACCTCATGTGTCATTTATGCAAGTATTTGCATGTGTTTTTAGCAAGGTTCTTTGAACAAAATTGACTAAAATATAATTTTATGAATATCGTAGTACATTTTATTTTCTTTCAACTTAGTTTGTACACTTTAAATCTTGTCATTTATATTAACATCTCTGCTTTTCCTCAGCCTGCCCACAAAAATAATTTCACATCTATATCAATTCAGAGATCTGTGTAATCACAGTGCAATATTAATATCATATTCGATGATATAACTATAATTTCCATTGCACAGAATCTTTTTCTATCATATCAAACCATATACTATTTCTCATTTAAAAATATCCATAAATTTTCATTTTCTTACATTCTTACAGATCATCATCTTTTGCATTGCTTCTAGCAGCTCAAACTCTTAACGAATGCTCATACGTGTGACTCAAGTAGATGCAACTCAGACTAGGGATTAGTTGCCACTGCATGCTAAGACATGTCTAAAATGTATGTATCTTGACACATAGTTTGAAAAATTTCCATGTAAGATACTAAATCTGGGCTCTGATACCAAATTGTGGTACCCCACTCTCGTAGTGTATATCTCCAAACATACCGATGGTATTCTAGAATACACTCTACAAGGATGATGCGCTAGGACGGTCAATCAAACTCAATACAAATTTTTCTCTCACATCACACGCATCAAATACGTTTAAACAAATAAAAAATCAATCGTGGCCCATATCATTTGTACACACATCAAGTCCAAATCGATTCTCAATTTGATCATTTTATTCATCAAACACTTTCAGCTATAATGTCATTACACTTTACAATTCACATAAACATTATATAATATTTGCGAAATATATTTTAAAATACAAAAGAGACTGTAGACATATGTAGGTGTTAACTGATCCTAATCTCTATCTCTAATTTGATTTTAGTGGTTATATTCCAGTTTGTCTAACTTGGTATCTCCTCTGAGTCTGAAAAATAAGTTGCAATTTTAGGTGAGTTTTGTGAACTCAGTGAGTGGACCATCTTCGATGGCTCACTCATATCACATAACATATATAGTTCATGCTTCAAGTTCACATACACTTCATGTCAGCATTTAATGCACATCATTTCACCAATAATCATATAGCATCACAAACACTTTGATCACTTATTTCACAGTTCAAATTTAGAATAGTCAAATAGTTCATTTCGATCATTTAAAACATAAATATTAATTTTATATGCAATGCGCATAAGACTAAGTTTTAGTTATTATTGTTATGATCGAGTGCATGTAACTGTCCTATATCAATTATGGATATCAGTCTCATTAATAACTATCCCTTATCTATTAGGGATACAAGGCTCATTATATATAGTGAGCCAGAGGCTCTTACTACATTCCGAGCTTTAAGTTCTTTTTCACTTTCCAAGCTTTAAGCTCTTTTTCGGTAACTACTCTGGTCACAACTGCCTTTATGTTATCATGCATTCGTGTAATGGAATGCATCACATATATTCAGTCAATCAATTGTGCTCAATCTTACACATTCATATTCATGTTCAGATTCTCATTTCGCATTTATCATCGGACCTTGGTCCAACATTCAACATTTAAGTTGAGAATCATTTATTCAGTCAAGTTCACATACAATGAGCACTTCCAATGATTTTCATGCATCAAACACCTCAGACATTTAATGTTCGGAATCAACACATTCACATCACACAATAATTCAATACAGAAATTAAAACAAACAATTAATTAAGAGGAGACCATCTAGGTCGACTCACAGTACGCTCTAGATTAGCATTAGCTTCCATGATCTGAAAATGTCTAGATGCTGACTTTCAACCTTATATATCAACTTTATTCAATACATATTGTACACATATTACTAATTAAACATCACTTAAATGTTCAGTTATACACACACATATATATGTAATGTATAATGCATGCTTATATTGACTATTCTGGGTATATTTTCTTCATTCACCTCTCATAATCATTCAAACTTCATAACTCATAAATACCTAATTTGAACTTAGGTTTACACCTTAATTATATAAGATTATTCTAAGTCATCACTCAATCATTCACTAAAGTTATTCTAGCATTATAAGATCACATAATATCTAATTTCTTGTTCATCTTTACTTAATACTCATCATTCATCTCCTTTGAATATCTTTAGCATTCATAAGATCACTTTCATTCATTTCACATTGTCATTCTCACAATTTCATCGGATCTATGTCCGTTAGGAGGACCCTATGTCCGTAGGGTAGACATATACCTATATATACTATCTATCAGAGAAATTTTAGTCCAAATGGCCAGTAGATGTTTATTAGGTGGACTTCATGTCCACTGGGCAGATATTGTCAGGTTTTTCAGCTTTCCAGCTCCGCTTTTGTCCGTTTGGAGGGATATCATGTCCGCTGGGTGGGCATTCACTGGACAATTATAGAAATGTGAAATTTTGACTTTCTAAATAGCTAAATATCACCTCAAATTCTTCACAAAAGTTATAGAACTCGAAGTCCTCTTCGAAAGCATACTTAAATGACCTTATTTGACATCCATAGTGAAAGTTATGCCTCTTGCCCCAAAATCTATCCGTTTACTTAATCCTATTAATCTCAATCTATTTCCTTAATTATAACCTCAATTATCACCCTAAGCAATCATACATTTAACCACTTATTCAAGCATCATATTATGTTGATTTCAAGATTCATTCAAACCTAAATGCATCGTAGGAAAGTATCTTATCAATTGCTATCTCAGCCATCAAATAAAAGAAACATATTTCATGTAGAAGTCCTTGTTGACATGGCAATACTGGCCCGGCCTGGCCCGTTTTTGGCTAGATTTGGTGGGCCACGGGCCGATGACAAAATGGCGTCATTTTGTCCAAAATAATGCCTTTTTGTATTTTTTTAATTAAAAAATATAGAAGGCCATGGGCGGCCCGGCCTAGGCCCGGCCCATTGACATCTTTAGTCCTTCCCATTTTCCAGCTTTTCCAACTGTATTTTGAGGTCAATTTTTTATGACCATTATGACATAGAAAATGAGTTATTTAGGTAACATATTCTTGTAAAAAATGTTTCTATATGTCTGAAGTTTCTAAATACATATCATTTATGCAGTTTGGTTCAGTATTCTACGAGTTATACTCAAAATACTAGAGACTATTCTCAAACTGCAACAACACACAATACTTAACTTCAAGTCAAATTTCAAAACCCTTAAAGATAGATTTCAAATTCAATTCCTTCATGAACATTATATCCATATGTCTCTAGTTTAAGCTTAATTAAAAATCATCCCATTTGGATATATATAGATGAAGATATGGCCAAAATACAGATGCCTGTTCAGTGAAAACACCATCTAAAATATTCCAGCACACATTTAACTTCATTTTCATCCTAGTTCATCTGTTTTGCTTTGTCTATCATTTCTAGCTCATTTCCTCATTATTTCATCTTCATTTCTACTTCCATTTTAGCTCAATATCGTTCGCAAAAAATCATATTCTATGATTAATCATTAACGCCAAAAACATAACATATCATATACACATATTCATCATATTTTTTGCACATATATCTTACTCCATTATCACTTTCATTTCACTTCTAAACTATCACTCTAATTCTTCCCATTTCAAGACACCATATTACTCCTTTTTATTAACTTCAGACTCATTTTAGCTCATCTCTACAACAATCAAAGAGATACACATTATACGCCAAGAAAATAGAACATAAAAACCATTCATTCATCTATCAAATTTCTGCATAATTTTTCATCATTTCAGTGATCATTCTAACTCAAATCATCTCAACAACAACTTATGACATATTGATCATCATATATGTAAAAGCAAGACATGAACCTACCTACATTTCTCATTCGCGTTTCAGCATGTACACATCCTCATTTTATGATCATTTAACTCCTAACTATCATCAAAACATGTTTTATTCAACAAATAAGGAAGAGTTATGCTTTATCTCACTTGTTTACTTCAAGATCTTCAAAAACTCACTTAACCCTAGCTTTCCTTAAACCACACAATCATCACCTCTGGAGGAATGGGTTGGGCCTTTTATAATAAGGTGAAGAATTCAAAGAAAAATGGGAGTAAATGATTGATGAAAGCAAGGTGCAATGTTAGTGAAGTTTGGTGAAGCAGAATTGTGAAGAAGAAGAAGAAGAAAGCAACGAAGAAGATGAGAGTAGGAATTAAAATGAAAGATAAGGCAAAAGATGGTCTTTCACCTTAAGCATCATGAGTTAAAATAAGCAGCAAGGCAAGTGACACTTGTCACTTGCCATTTGTCTCTTGCTTGTGGTCTCCATTTCGTTTTTTTAAAAATTAGTCCATTTGTTTCCCTATTTCTAATCCAATTGTCTCTTGATTTTCTATGACACTTGTCATTAAATCCTAATGTCACATATAAATTATTTATACTACCATTTGACATTTATTTCTGCTACCCTTTATCAATCGTTCTGCCATTTGGCATTTTTCCTAGTCCCAAAATACATATAAATTTAAGACATTTCCTAAATTTTTACCAAGAATTATAAATCAATACTTATACACACCAAAACAATTTTCAAGACATTATCCACAATTCACCATTTAATCACATTCATAAATCAATTATACTCCGTAAATGTCAAATGAGTGCAAGAACAATTATTATAAGGTGTGCAATTTTCAACAATCACTTGTGCGTACGCTAATATTTTGGGTAAACATGAAATGAAATTTTCTATTCTCTCATTGCTATTTCTTATTTACAAAAATCTAAGGTTCTAACCCTTTGTATAGAAATAGGATGTTACAAGTAAACTCCCAAGTGTTATGTGATGTATAAACATGGATTATGAGATGTATGACAATGTAAGTTATGTTTGTGAATGAAATTAATGGGAAAAGTTGATCTTTTAAATACTTATACTCTGTATGATACCATAATAAGTTGATGTGATTGTTTTAACATGCCATTTTTATAGGGTATGTTCTTGAATGTCCACTGGATGTTTAGGCATATGCTTTACAGAGGTGGTGTGTTAAAGTATGCTTGTAGTTGCCCTTGAATCTAATAACAACTAATCCTAAGGTTTTCAACCAAATTAATCAAGTTAAATTTTATAAGATTGCTATATCAATTCGTGAATCGCTCTTCAGGTTTGACCCTAGTCTAGAAGATCTATATCATCCTATCTTTAAGGTTGCAATCAACTTCTTCCAATTCTGATATATATATTCAAACCTAGGATTTATCAATCTCTACTTATGAAATCATATTATGATATAATATTCTCAGGTTTATTAGAACATAAATAAAACATGTAATTAGATCTTAATAATCAATCAAAGCAATTGCATTAACAAAAGAATCAAACCATAGCAAAGTATTAACATAGGATTCATCTAACCTAAATAGTAATAAGATGTTTAGTTATACATAATAGAAAATGAAATCAAACATAAACTGAAAGAAAAATAAATAGAAGACAAAAAATTCATAATTATAAGTCGCTCTTTATCTCTTATCGAATATTCTTGCAAGGTAAATGTTTAATCTTGTATTCTATTAGATATGTCAATGATTTGTTCATGTTTCCCATGTTTCTAGATCAATATCATCCTTTATAGACATTTTTCACGTCTACAATCATCTCCAGAAAGCTACTCCCCTTATTATGCCTATAACAACGACTTTTTATGGAAAAATTTAGGGTTCTGGAAGATGCATGGCCTGATGCACCTAAAATTGTGAAATTGCATAGTAATGCATCACTTCTATGATCTGTTTCTTCATTTTATATTGTGTTTTTGTCCGAATTCTTGTCCTTTAAGTCTATGAAGGCAATTATCACTTATGAAAGCACTTGGAGCAAATTAAGTACTAAACATACAATAAAAGTATACAATATCAAGCAAAATACATCAAATATTGGTATTAAAATATAGTCAAATATCCATCTATCATAGGACTTGAGAGGGAAATTGAACACCTTTAATCTCTACTCTAAAAAGGACTAACTTAAATAGTCAAAATCCTTATGGAGATCAATTTTGATAACACATTTATCTAGAGAATTCTTCATGGACTAGTCTCTAATAATTACTTGGACATCATAATGTTATCTCGAATATTGTGCCCTTTCAAAAACAGCTACTTAAGTTGGATTAATGATGGGACCTAGAGCTATTTTTAATCCTTTTGTAAAAATTTTACAACTATCTTATATGTAAAATTAAAACATGAAATGGGTATGAGAGCTAGTATTATAAGATTTAGAGACTAGATATAGAACAGTTATGCTAATGGATTTAAAGAGCTTACCTGATTAAAAAATCTCTAAGGTTATTATAGTAACTATTTCTTTAATTTATGCCCAAGCCTTTTAAAATAACTTCCGATTAAGCTCATCAAGTTCTGGGGCACTTTCATCTTGCATTTTAAAGACCATTTGTTCAATTTCCATTTTGTAGGAGGAAGAATATAGGAACCAATTCATTTCACTCAAGAATTTGTTGGAAATAAATGATCTCAATAGTCGTATATTCAAATTGGCAAGACCTTCTTCACCTAATATTTTCTTGAAATGATAAAGAGCTATATCTTTTAGCTATTACAGAGATGATTTCTAGTTACACTCTTGATCGAATATACAATTGATTCTATTATAATTTCTCCTTGCAATAATTGAGCTAAAGAAAAACCTAGAGCTTCTATCTCCTTGCTCTTTACATTAAGAGCAAGCAGTGGTCTTTTAAAGCCTTTATGTAGTTTTTTAGAGCCTACTTTTCTTATTCTAGCCACCATTCATCACCTGGATGGTCATTTATTGAATTCTAAATGTTTTCTAAATTGCATTTTGTTTTTTTAACTTGGATTTTGGTACTTGAGTTAATAGTCTTCTTTAAAAGTTTTATTTCTTCCTTAACATACTTTATCTTTCTAAAGCATGCATAAGCTTTAAATCCTCTTATCTTCTTGTCTCTGCCTCATTTTATATCCATTAGGAAATCATCATGATTTATAAGATAATCATTAAACTTGAAAGGGAACTTTCTTCTCACCCTTTCAAATATTATTCTAATTAAAATGGGAGTATGATCTAATACCTTAAGATTTAGAAAATTTGCTTTTCTTTCTAGATATAATTCCATCCACTTCTCATTAATCAATTCCTTGTCTAATTTCTTTATGATATTCTAGTTTCTTGATTATTTATTGCTCCATGCATGAAAATTTTCCTCTATGCTAAGTTTCATACCCCCAATTTCTCATACATTCAGACTTATGTTTCTAAAGAAATTTCTCATACTTATTTTTCCTTTCTCTTTAGACTAATATAAAGTGCTACTAAAGTCTCCTAAAAGCATCCAAAAGTCTTGTATATGTTATGATTAATTAAAATTAAGTGACTTTATAATTCCTCCTTTGAAATTTGAATTTAGATCTATAGATAAAAGTGACCTCCACAGATCTATCCTCACTAATGAATAATATTCTAATGTGGATATATTGGTAGCTTAAATGAGGTACCTCAAGTTTAATCCTTCTTGAATTAAAAATTTTAGTAACTTGTCCATAATGATGATGCATATTGTTAGAAAAAAGATCACCATTGATAATTCAATTCAAGTTTCACAAAATTCTCACAGGTAAGCTTGGTTTTAAGCACTCTTATAGCTATAAACTTATTATTAGATAAGAAATCTACTAATGCTTATTTTTTTATCATATTCTAGAGTTCTATGTCTATTAAGAGGGGGTTTTATTGGAAGAGCTCCTTTTTTTCCTACTCCTACTGGATTTCCTCTTAGATACTACCTGAATCTACTTCCTCCTTTATAACTTTAATTTGGGTATAACTATTTATTATTCCACTATTTACTTCCTCTACCATATTCCATTAGTTATTGCATCCTCCAACTACTCCTTTTTTCATTTTATATTTCATAAACCATCATAGGGGTTCTTAGGTAGTATAAATGTTCTCCTATGCTATTGAAGAGGGAGCTTACAATTCAATACCTTTAGTTTTGTTATAAGGCATATCCTCTAGTCTCTCTAGAGCTTTATAGACTATCAGTTTCTTCTCCTTTCCTAAATTCATTAGTTCTTTGTAATCACCCATCACAAATCTCTTGGTTATTTCCTTCCATATTTTATTTTGTTTCCCTACTTAGCTCTCCACTAGTACAAGAATTAAATTGAGTCCTCTACTAGGATTTCTTCTTCACTTTATCTTAAAATTAGTATCGTATTTAGAAGCTTTTTTACATTTTCTATATTCACGCATAACCTAGAGCAGCCTACCATTTTCCTATAAGCTATCATCTCATCCATACACATTAGCGCACCTACATAACTAGCTAATGTACTAAGACCTCTCATTAATCAATACTCAAACAGAACCATATACAAGTTGATCCATACTTGAATGTAATAGTGAGTGACGTTCTCCATCTTTACTACCTATTTCTATAGTTACAAAAAAAGAGGTTAGTTCTAGATATGCCAAAGACTAACCTCCATAATCTCATTCACATTTTCCTAGCTAGTAAACTTGAATAATATTAAATTATCCTTTGAGAGAAAGAATTCAACCAAACCTTTATTCCTCTAATTTTTCATCATCTAATATTTCACTAATAGAAATGCAAGTCTCCCCTAGTAGAAAAAATCCACTAGAGTTAAGATCCATGCCTTAGCGCCCTTCTTAAGTATTTTGATATGAGGCACTACTATGCTCCTTCCTTCTTTTATAGTAAGTGGAGAGTGACACAGAGCTTTGCTACTATCTTTAACCACTAATTACTTCTAGCTAAATGAATGGTTAGTGAGGGAAGGTCTCTTTCATTGAATAGAAGAGGCTCGGGGATAGAAGTTATTCTAGTAGGTAAGAAAGGAAAGGATATTGTATCCTTTATGTTTACATTGGTGTTTGTCTTCATTACCAAAAAAGGGAATTAGGAAAAGTTAGAAAAGCTAGACAAGTTCTTTTCTTTTAAGTTAGTTTCTTAAGAAGGTAATAAGAAGAATGGTGGGAACTAAAATAAGGGAAAAGACTGTAGTGCTATTCATAATGCCAGAGAAGGAAGTCTCCAGTGAGAAATAGGAATAGTGAAGGATCTAGTAATAGGAAAGAACTAAGAGATAAATATATATGAAGAGTAGGAAAAGGTGAGAAAAAAGGGAGAAAACCATAAATGACAAGGATTAGAAGAGAATAGCAGCAACCTGATTATTGAAAATCATTATCAATGAAAGGAATGGGATGTTAGAGAGAAGGCATGGAAAAAAAATCCCTCATTTATGATTAAGTCAAAGTTAAAATTACTACTAGGGGAAGTACTCATCTAACTATAGCCATTTGATTGCATTCTTTTATGATTAATTATCTTATCATTTATTTTCTTTACTATTATAGATATTAATAATAGGTTTAGTTTCGTCTTATTTTTCACTTTCCTAAAAATCCATAAAACTATCTTTTTTATCAATTACCTTTAGACTAGTTAATGGCCCTATACTTTTCTATTTGCTCTTTTTCTTCATAGGATCGATACCATACTAACAGTTATGTTAATTACTAATGATCAAAAAACTTGCCTAAGTTAAAGAGTAATAAATTTGTGACAGGGAAAACTTTAGTAGCATTAAAAACATATTTCAAATACTCACTCATTTTGGATATCCATATTTCATTTCATTTCACTCATAGATGATTATTTTAGATATGGTTATATGTATTTAATTAAAAAATTCTAAATCATTTGAAAGGTTTAAAAACTTTGTAATTAAAATTACATAATGGTAAAAATATTAAGACACTTAGATCTTATTAAAGCGGTGTGCTTAGACCAAGAGTTTCTTAGTTACTTAAAAGAGAACGAGATTCTATCACTAATGGACTCCATATAGAACTCTGTAACATATTGCATTGTTTAAGAGGAGAAATTATACTATATTATAGTATAGTACATTTCATGATGAGTCATGCAGACCTTCCTCTTTCCTTTTATTAATATGCTCTTAAAACTACTACTTACACTTACCTTTTGAATGTAGTTCCATCTATATTAGTTTATGACTCCATATAATATATAGATTAGTAGTAGACCAAAATTCTCAAATATAAAGATTTAGGGAAGTGACGTTTATGTAAAGCATGCAATATCTAATATGATTCAAGCTAAATCAAACAAATGCAAATTTTTGGGCTTCTAAAAGAGAGTATCAAATATCAATTTTACAATCATCTTGAGTAAAAGGTGTTTGTCTCAAGGCATGTTGCATTTTTTAGAAAGAAAATTTATTCTCATCAAAAGTAGTGGGACTAAGTGAGAAATTAAAGAAGTTCAAAAACCAAAAAGGCATATTTAGATGTGTGGTTACAAGATGAAGGATGGTAGTGGTAGTATATTGGTGATAAGTTTTAGTAATAGAAGAGTTCCTTCCATATGGTATGCCTACACCTTATCATATTGTCTAGAAATACTTCTAAAAAGTAAAGAACAAAATTCTTACATCTATATGGTGTGCTGACACTTTATCACAATATCTATAAGTTATTATAGTAAAAACAAAATAGAAGACTTCTTTATATAAGGTGATCCCATACCTTGTCTCATTTCTTATAAATGTAAATACAAAAAAGTGCTTGAGTTTCTTCTATAAGGCATGCCTAAACCTTATTGCAATGTAAAAAGAAAGAAATAAAAGACTAACTTCCATAAAGCATGCTCACACCTTATTTCAATGTCTATATGTGCTTTTATAATATGTTTAAAATTATTAATAAACTTGTTCACTTTATTCTTTTATCTAATTCATTGAGCTAATAAGTGGCATGTAGTGTTATGATATAATAATTGGTTTGGAATGTAAGGAGAAATAATAATAAATCTTATAATCATCTACATTTTCATAATTTAGGGTTTTAAATATCAAGAAAATATGAGTTGATTACAATAGACATCCTAATGCTATATAATAATGTGTGAATTTTGAATTAATGAAGGGATGAACCTTGTTTTGTAATGGTCTCCATTTTGGTATATATGATATGGTCTTAATTATTTATTCCTGACTTATATTGAGTTCTATATGAACTATTAATGTCCTTTAATGTATATTTTAAGGAATTATATATTATTGTTTAAACTATCAAAAATCTATTAATTGCTTGTATTTACTTATTTTCGAACATGCTCACTTCATGGTCTGGTTAATTCCATTTATTTTATAAGTGACATACAGTGATAACTCGATAAAAATTGGTAAGGAATGTGAAGAAAAATAATAATAACCAAATGCATTAGATAATTTAATAAGAGTATGAATTGAAGTACTTAACAATGCACTCAATTACAATCTTTTATGGTTCTAAACAACTCAAGACAATGATTTTTCCAAATAAGCCAATTTATTTCGGACTATGCAGATTCCCTCTTTTTCCTATTCACAATTTAGGTAGCCTTAATCCCTATAACATAGCCCGGTCCATTTTACAAGCCCTTTCATTCTGTATAAGATTACTTGTTTTAAATTCCCAACGTTTTCATAACAAAAGAAATTGAGTTCCTAACTATACACAAGAAAAAAAGTAAAGGCTTAAGCCATTGAAAGCACATCAAATAGTCAAGCTCAAGTGAGAGAACTAGCTATAATGAAGTACTTAATGCTTACCTTTAATAAGGCTAGCTTTTATGAAAATTATTCTTTTCTTAAAACCACACAATTTTGATTTTAATAGGAATTTGGATTATGTTGCTTATGAGACTAAAGGTTTAGCTAAGGAAGTAATGAATTACATAAATAATTCGAGGTGGCATATGTTATTTTATATTATGGAACATTCATATAGGGGGCTCACCTTAAAAGTTCTTATGACTTTTAGGATAAATTGGGATGTAAAGTTTGATAAAGGTTAATGTTTTAAAAACCAAACTAGATATTGAATCAATCAAAAGAAAGGTTTAAGGTTTAAAGGTTCAGTCGGTATTAAATCGCTATAAAACTAATGCTAACCTCAAAACAATTTGTTTTACCCAACTTTATGTTAACGTAATGCCAGAAAAGGAGATTTTTAATGTAATCAAAATAACTGAAAAATGAGGAGTGGTTAAGGATTCTAAGTTACCTATCTGTGGAGATTAATGAACAAAGGTCCGATGTTGTTCTAGATAATTAAGAACAAATGTGCTCAATATATTGACAAAAATGAGATGACCTCTACATAAAGAAAGTGATTCTTATATTAAAGATACTCAGTCAGTAGAGGTTCTACCAAATGTATCCATCAACAATCTTTCTAATGGAAATGCATTGGTTTCCACTACTAAATAAGCAGTAATGTTTCTAGTGCTTGATATCCTTATCAATCATAATGGTGCAGATGGTTAAAAAATAGATCCTCATAGTATGTAATAGACACTAAAATGTGCTTACCTCCTCTACCAAAGAAGGGGACCATAACTTTTTAGACGTCTTAACAAATTTAAGAGAAAAAGAACTGAAGGGGGCATGGAGTAGTGTCAAATTGATTCATTGTTTCGAAAAGTGAGGGACCATTTAAGTACATGGAATAAATTATGCAAAAGGAACTGATAGCTAAGTAAATAAATTGTTTGTGAATCCTTCCAACTTGGGGAAATCCATTATTGAGTAGACATACCAATCAATTCATTCATAGCAAGAAGTAAAAAGTAAAAATAAATTAAATCACTTTATAAATTATTCATATATAATATCTCTCACACAATTTATCAACTACATCCATATAAACTCAAAATGAACATATATATATATACAACAAAAGAAGAACAACAAGAGAATGGTGAACAAAATCTTACTTGCTTATCGATGTGCCCTATTTCAAATGGCCAAGTGTTAGCAAGTATAGTTTTCAATGTTGAGTTTTAGATTAAAAAATTGAATACTTTAAGAAATTATATATAACAGAAGATATTATAATAAAGAATAAATCTCCTTTAAATGATAACCTTGTAAATAAAGCTATCGAATTATCCTTATCTGTTATCTATTAAGTAACCATGAATAATAGTAAACTAGACATACTTGAATTTTAAACAAATAATCCTTATCTGTTATTTATTAAGAAACTTGAATAATAGTAAACTAGACATACTCAAATTCTATACAAACAATACTTATTTGTTATCTATTAAAAACCTTGAATAACAATAAATTAGACATACTCGAATTGTATACAAACAATCCTTATATGTTATTCGTTAAGAAACCTTGAATAATAGTAAACTAAACATCAAATTCTATACAAACATAGATTGACAACAGAATCAGAGTTTCACTCCAAAACCCATTCATCAACTCTCGAATTTTTTCTCTTCCATCCATCCAATTCTCATACCTCACACGATATTCTTTCCTCATAACTTGTTTTTAAGAGAAAAGTGAAAGATAAAATGGGCTTCTTCTTTACTCTTCACCTATCTACAAAGGCTTTCAGCATCTATCCCTGCTGTTTGAAGCTCCAACAACATTTTGAGAGAGATCTGGCGAAGATGGTAGATGGCCAGAAATGGAAGATGAAGATTAGATCTCATAAAGATAAGATCTAGCAAAGATGGACAAAAATGGAAGATTACTGTGAGATATGGTGAGGAGAAGATGGTGAAAAGGTAAGGAGAGAGTTTGATTTCTTAAATGAAATCCGAAGTTTAGCCTTTAGATATACCTATATATTGATAAACTGATTCAATAAAACACTAGTTTGTTCTCTAACAAATCGGTCGATTTTTATATTGAGAGATTATTAAATAAAACCGAACTAGACAACTGGCCAGTTTAAACTATTTCCGATCTAACAAGTTAGTCTGGTCTAGTTTTTAAAACCTTAGGAAATGCAATTAGGTTTAGGCTTAGTGTTAATCCCATTGTTATATACTTTAATGATTTTAGGATAATATTAATTATATAGACTCAAATACATAAAGGTAGAGGAGTGTAAGAGTGGCATAGATAAATTGCTCCATTGATTTATCAAACCATATTTTGGATAGATATATTAGGGGAAAGGAATATTGATGACACATCTAAAGTGTAAGTGCCCACCTTATAACTCCATCTCTTAGGTATTTACAAAATGTGATACCATATTAATACCATACAAGATTATTTGGAGAAGGGAAAGCACTAAGTTGATAACCCTTAAGGATATTTTCTATCTATATTGCATAGTAGAGAGGAGGTCATATGACTTATGATATTACTTTTCTAGGCATTTATAATATATGGCCTATAGAAAGAAGGGAGCCATTTATTAAGGGATGTACTTGACAAGGATGCTGAAGAACCCAGGAAGATATGATTTTCTTTTGGGGAAGAGAATAAGTTATGGTATGGCTATTATTAACGTTTATATGATGAGGTAAATGAAATTAGTTAGGAATCTAACACCCTACTCCCGCTGAACCTGAACCCGATATCGATGGTGATATCTGAGTCCATGCCCCACGAGAGTGGTGTGCCATATCACTAAACAATCAAACAGCCGGTATATTTTTTTTCTTCAAACCATAACATAAAGAACAGAAAATCAGTAACCAAAACGTTCCACTTTGTTTTATAA
>JANZXR010000006.1:29777179-29789058 GCA_027575705.1 Erythroxylum echinodendron
TCCTAATTTCTCCGATTGATCTCTCTTATACCAATTTTCATGATTCAACCCGTTATATGGAAACGGGATGTTACAAGGAAGGTCAATTAAGCTTACATTTTCGTGGTGAGAGAGAGAAAAGGTATGGCCAAGGAATACGAGAGAGTATAGCCTTACCCATTAGCCAAGCATATTAAATAGTGCGAACGAAAAAGGAGCAAGGAGAATTCCAACCCACATCCTGACTTCTATTATGGGAATGTATAGAAATGACTATTCTTGACATAAATAAGTAGCAAGGACACACCTTTATGTTATAAAGGATGTATAAGAAGTTGAAGAATTACGATGGATGGAGTAGCAATTATCTGACTACTTTCAACATATGGGCTATTCTAAGTAGGCTTTATATCCGTTAGAGGAGAATAATGATAATGATTATAAGCCTATTATGGATTGGTTTTTTCTTTTCTTTTCCGTAAGGCTTGTACATTTTAATAATTTATTTCTTCCCTTATATATTAGAACCATATGTTTTACTTCTATTTATGTTATGTCATTTATTTTGGTTTAGTATTTCATTTCACTCTATTGTAATATTTCTTTCCATTTGATTTTTTTTCTTTCCATTAGTTGTTCTTATTACAAGGTGTAAATAAATGATAGATGTCGTTTGTATTTAATATGGATAACATGCAACATATAGGGTCAAAGAAGTTTTTATTTCCTTTTGACAATCTTTCCTCTTTTTATATTTACATTTCCTTAAATTTTGATTTCATTGTTTATTTTGGTAAATTGATAACAATGTATAAATTAAGTGTGGAGAGAAAAATCATTATTTGTTATCCCTAATATGTTTTATTTTAGTCAATTAATTTATCATAATTAGCTTAAAAAGCAACAATTCTAAGAATTTTTAAATTAAAGAAGAATAATTTAAAAGAACCATTTCAAGTTTGATTGTTTATATTATTTAATTAGTTTAAGTAAATAGACAAAACATTAAAAACTAACTTATTTTAATTTGATCTAATGATTTGAAAATGAATGCTTAATGTATATGATGACACTTTTTTATATAAATTAAACATATTTTGAGTTAATATGTTTCTTTTCCAAACATTTGAGCATTGCAGGAAACTAAAAATAAAAATAAAATTGTGTGAATAAGTGAGCATAAATAAACTCAGTTCATTAGTTCACTAACTTTCACCTAAGTAAAAGGTTTGAAATTAGATAATGGTGCTAGTTGCAATTTGAATTAGTGACTTAACTGAGCAACTGAGAATATTCACACAAGGTGCTTATTTTTGCATTAAAAAGTTAGGTGAATTTTCAAACAAGCTTCTAATGTTTATTCATCATTTCAATAATAAATGTTGTTATTTTTATTTAAGTGTTAAAAATGTTTGAAATGAAATGTTCTTACTCATTTATGTTTTTTTATATATTAGGTTGAATTATATGGATCAAGTCAATGTTTGAAAGAATGTTGGATTGAATTGAATTGAATTGATTTATGAATTAATAGAAGTATCTAAACAACCAAGTAGTTAATGAATAATGCAATTGAACAAATGATTATTAGTCTTGATTTATTTAATTTTCCATTGAATTACTACCTATTTAAGTTAAGACTGATTAAAATAGATTTTTTTAAGGACAAGAAAAAATTTAAGTGTGAGTATATTTGATATGTATAAAAATACACAAATTTTCTTAAGCATTTTGCTAAATTCTGATATCAAATTATCTTATTTAACTTAGCTTTTGATTTCATTTAAGGTAATTTTGTTAAATTGACTACATGATGATATTATTAAAGAATTAGAGTCTATTTTATGCAAAAGTAGGAAGAAAATTACAATTCTTAGAGGAGCGTAACCTGCCCATATTCATGTGCCAACCTTTGTCTCATATATATCAAATACAATAAGGAAAACAAACTAGAACATAGCCTAAATAGAGAACTTTTGGTGTTGAAGAAGATATATAGAGCAATATACCTTCAGTCAAGCTCGTGTTAGAGATAATGTACTAGTCACAAAAGAGATAGTAAGATCTAAGGTATAGAGACATAGTCATTAATATGATAAATATAATTGCGTAAATAAAACATGAAGTTTAATTCTGAAAAAATAGGTAAGCACCTATCGTTTTCTATAACATAGTTTGAGTGAGTTGAGTGTTAATTTCACGAGAACTATAATTACTAGTATTCACTATTTATTATTATCTAATTTAATAAAAAGAGTGACTGAAAACAAATAAAACTAATTTAAATAAAAAATTAAAGTAATGAATAAGATTAAAGAAACTAGTAGATAAGTAAGATCCAGTTAAGAATTCTCATAGAACCTTTTATATACCTTGAATTATCATGACTTAATGTTTACTTATTGTTCCTTAACACTCATGATTCAGGTGTCCCTTACCATGAATTTCATAACTAATGACTTGTACTAGCTATGTTGCCACATTTATTTGGTCAATTTTCTTACTATTTTTGCCTTTAATGTTGCCACCATATCAACAATGTGAATGCCTCATGTCTTTGATTCCAATCTTAGGTTCATAGCTATGTTCTTGATAAAATCTTGTAATTCCTTAAGAGTCTTAAATATGGTGGTCCCACCTAAGGATATATCTATTAATTACTTAGTTAGGTAGCTTAATCCACTATGAAACATTTGCTTCTATATACCAAAGTCAAGGTCGTGGTGGAGATACTTCCTCAATAAGTCCTCACATCTATCCTAAGTGTCTTGTAGCGTCTAGCCTTCTAGTTCTTGGAAGTTGAAAATATCATTATTAAACTTTATTTTTCATGTTAGTAGGAAGTATTTAGCCAAACAAATTTTAATCAGACCATTCCATAGGGTGATGGGTGAAGGTAATAACTTTACCCATGATTTAGCCTAGTCCCTTAATGTAAAAGGAAATAGTCTACTCATATGGTATGCTTTGAAACTTTTTTAAGCTTGAATGTCTCACAAATTTCTAAAAAGTTAGCAATATCCACATTTGGGTCCTCATCCAGTAGCCCACCAAATTGTATCAACTGTTAAACCATTTGAATCATATTGGGTTTAATCTCAAGGTTATTTTGTGACTCTTAGTTTAATAGTACTAGACTCATTAGTTCTAGTTAGTGATGATCTAGCATAATCCTTGATTATATGATTCCTTCCTTGACTTTTAATTGTTCTTAGTAGTTATATTCAAATTCTCATATTTCTTTCTCTTAGTAGTATGTTCGATTCTAGATCCATATCAAGTGATACTCTGGGACTACTCCTAGCTATATATGAAAGAACCTAAATCTATAATATAACCACAGCAAGATCAAGAAAGAATGTTCTATAATAAAACAAATAAAGAAATTATGACACTAATAAAAATAAAGCTTTCCTAATATTTTAATCCTAAGAAAATAAGTCGAAAACTTGATGTGATAATTATAAATATATAAATAAAGATACAAAATACAATACTAAAGAAATAAATTATGTAAATACACTTATCATTTATAATAGCATAGTTCAGGTGAGTCTAATGTTGATCTCAAGAGGATTATAATCACTAGTACTAATTGTCTTTCTATTATATATTATAAAAAGTTACTAATTTAAATAAAAATAAATAAACTTATTTAAACCACCAAATTAAAGTAATGAATAAGACTAAATCAACTAGTAGATAAGTAAGATATAAGTAAAAGTTCCCCTAGAACAACTCATATGCCTTAAATTGAATTAATGATTAATCCTAGTTCCTTAAACCTATATAAATTCTAGTTTTACTACTATATTCTCCCTTAAGAAATATAGCTCTTATCCTTAAATTGATTGATGCAATCTCTTTTAGTTAAAACCCCTAAGAACACATTAATTTGCTTTATGAATTCCTATAACAATTTTGATCCTAACTCAAAAGATTTATTTGGACCTATCTTTAGGGTTCCATACAACTTTCACTATTCATTTTGTAATATATTCATACATTTAATCTCTCAATCCTAATGTAACAATTTTGAACTTAAATCCAAATATAGAAAAAATTCTATTCAACATAATATAATCACGAACATTTCTTAGGAAAACTAAGATCTTTCATTAAATTAAAGAATCTATTAAAAGCATTTAAATCTATTAAAAGCTCTAGGTTCATCGCATCCAAATCTATATACTGATTAGTTCATACTAAACTTAAAAAACCTAAAATAAATAGGAAATAACAAAAGACAAAAGATAGTATTCTCATATTTCTTAAATTTTAATGTTCTTGATGAATCTTGATATTTCTTGCCTTTTCTCCTAAAGTTACTCTTCCCTTAATACCAATTACTTTTCTTCACCTTCTAATTGCTTTTTTAGTGTTTCTAAATGCTTCCCCTCTATTTTCTATTGTCATCTTTCTTAAATATGAAACCCTAAGTTTGGCATCTTGTGTTGTTTAACCCCTTTCTTAATATTTTGTGTAACAAAACATTACCAACATGGGTCTCAACAAGTTCATATTTCCTATAGATAGAACATAGTAATGAAATTTCCTAGAAAAATGTAATGATGCCTTATTAAACATAGTAAGGATGTGGGCATATAATAGTGACATGTTAGCTAGGTGGAATAATCTCCAAAAAATAAAATCATACATGTTTTAACATAGGGAGCAAAAGGATGTTGGAATAGTGTTTTGAGCTCTCAACTAAAGATCTATAAATATGGCTCCAACTTATCTTAAATCTTCCTAACTTTACTCTTTCTTCATTAACGGACTAAAACAAGACATGAAACAAATATATGTCATTTTTAGTACCAAATCCAATGAAAACAACAAAACATAGGCATAATGCTTTAAAAAAATCATGGGTTAAAAGTATATTTTGAACCTCAATGTTTACAATAGAATATAGAATAGACCTGATGTTTCAAAGCATTCAAATTAAACCCCAACATTTTTAAAAAAATTCAAAGTAGACCCTAAATTTAACTAAATTTAACGGGTAACACTAAATCAATGTCATGTCAACGCTATGTGACATTCATTTTATTTTTTAAATAAAAAGTTGCCCCCCCTACCATATGACAAGTGGGACACACTATCTGAAATGTATAACAATGGACCTCACTTTTTGATTAATTTAGAAAAGTTAATTATGTGGCAGCGAGACCCACTTTCTATTTAAAAATATAAAAATGATATCATATAAGCATTTATTTGACATTTAACTGACGAAGCATTAACCCGGTCAAAATTTCCATCCATTTAGGTTTTACTCTAAACATTTTAAAAACACTAAGGCTTAACTTGAATGCTTCAAAAAGTTATGATTCAAGTTGTATTCTATTGTAAATGTTAAAGTTTAAAATGCACTTTTGACAAAAAAAATCATGCTAAAATAGTCTATTTAGCACTTATTAATTGTGCCTAAGATCATGTATTAATTTGGAAGGAAATAGTGACAGCCACAATCTATGGATACAAAAATGCTAGAGATAGTTTCTCTCACTTAGAGGTAATAAATAGATCCATAGTCATGACCCAAATTATATGCAAAAGCATGAATATGTATAAAACATAAAACCTTAATTTTTTTAGGACTTCTAGAAACTTCACACTTTGAAAACATTTTCTTTCCAAAGGATGGAGTTAGCCATCGTGAGGTCTAAGAATGCTCGGAAGCCAATTCTAGAGTTAATTCCATCAAACAATTAAGATCCATATATCATCTTAACAGATCAAGCTATCAACAAAATAAAGATTTACATTTAAATTAATTTATATCATGTTTTCCTTGTTTTTATCTATTACTTTGTTATTATGACTATGATTAATGGCTAAACATTTTCTATATTTAGAAAAAGAAAAAGATAAATGCTAACTAGACCATGTTATTAGCATGATTTTGAGAGCATTTTATGTATGTTTTGATTATTTTTGTAGAATTTACTATCTCCAATAAAAAAGGAATGAATTCAAGAAAATTAGAAACATATTTGAGCAAGTTTTAACATGGTTTTAGAGGAAGGACTTAGATAAGGTTCATAAACAAAAACCACATTAAATCCTTGTAAGATGTCAAGTACCATAGGTACAACATCAGTTTGTGTTAGGGGCCTATTTTGGCAGTTAATTTTTAAAAAATTGTTTTTTGTAATTAGAGTAAAATGGTTCTAACACGAGATATATGTTAGACTATTTTTGGTCATGTTATTTTCAATTTTTAGGATTTTCTAATATAAAAAATTAGGGGAAGTAAATCAGGTAAAGGGTAGTCTTTAAAAAGTCAAACTAGATCATCTTATCTTGAGACAAGAAAGTAGAAACTTTAAAGAGAAAAGAAGGGATTTCTATCAAAATTCAATTGAAGAACTTTAAGATGTCAAAATCTATGAGAATAAATTATTTTGGATTCTTTGTTGATTCTTATTGGTTTTGTTTATTTTAGTACGAACTAAATTAGGATAGTTTTAGAAGGAATGAACCTTACAATTATTTGTTTAGATTGATTATTTGATGACTTAAGTTATCTTATGAATTATTCATGATTATTTCTTATATTAATTAGAACTGCTAGTGCTTTAATTCAATTTCATATTTCATATATAGAGATTGAGAAATCATACATATGAATAGATCTTGATATGAATAATAAGAGTGGTATGGATTAAATATAGGACTATATAAATCTTCCGATTTAGATTCAAATCTAATAATGGAATTCGTATAACAAGTTAATGCATTCTTGTTCTAACTTGGATCATGGATTTGAAATGGAAAAGTAAGGAAGATTGCAAGGTTTTTAAATTTGGTTTTTCTATGTTAGTGCACTCTATTTGGGTGATGAGAAACACCAATTTATTTGGAAAATCTAAACAATTTAACAAATTCACCTAGATGGAGTTTTATCTCAGGTTTAGAATAAGGATTAAGACAACTTTCCATTAACTACTTATCTTTACTTGATTCATTGTATCACTTAGACAGTTAACAGTGTATTATAGGTGTTTTTCTTAATATATATTTTGCTATTTGTCACACTCCAATTTTTAGGGATGAATTTCATTTCACTTTAAAATTTCCACCTTTTTAATGAATGCATTACTTATTTTCTAAAAGAAACGTTAATACAATATTAGGGGTTTTGACTAACATGAGTTTCAATCAATATTGTTAAGGATATAAGTTGTATTTCTTAAGAAATAATATGCTTATAACTTTGTAATTTTTATAAATCTATGAAATTGGGATTAATAACTGAGTTAAGAAAAATATAAGTATAGAAAGGTTCTAGAGGTACCCTACATCTAGAACTTATTTACTAATTAATTACCTCATTATTTGTTTATTGCTTTGGTTTCTTATTTTAGATTACTAACATTAGTTTATTCAATTATAAATCAATCATTTGTTTGGTTAGATTAAATAATAGAAGATAGTTATTACTAATACATATAGTCCTCATGAGAACAATATTCCTATTTACTAGACTATAATATAAGAACAATAGGTGCACTTGCCTAATTGATCTTTAATAAGATTTAGATTGCATACATTAAGTTTTTTGGCTTTGTTATTAAGGATTCAAACATTAGGAACTCTTCCTTTTTATTTATCAAGTCAAATTTTCTTTTTTATGATTATTAATTTAGAATTTTCTTTCTATATCTTGTGTTTATTAACTAAATTTTAGGATCTAGGTACTTTGGTTTGTGACTAAAAGAAGTTTCAAAGAACTACTTGATCTAAATTCAAAAATTGAAAGGATCTTACTCTAGAATTTAAGAGAGAGAAACTTAGAAGTTCTAAGGTTATAGCTACCAAATACAATGACAGGATAAGGAGGTCATCAATCCAAGGGGGATTATGTAAGATTGACATTATTGGGGACAAAATCTAGCATTACTAGGTCAACAGTAGAGTCCAAAAATTTTAAGATCAAGTTCCATATAATTGATATGGTCCAATAATTTGTGCAATTTGATGGCTTACCAGAAAAAGATGTAAATGCATATATTACCAAATTTTTAAAGATTTATGACACTTTTAAGATTAACTTACCTTTGAAAGATGCTAATTTATTCAAATTGTTCCCTTTGACATTAAATGATATAGCTAAATCATGGTTGAATCCTTACCTTTTGGATATATTACCACTTAAAATGATATTGTCGACAACTTTTTAACTAGGTACTTTTCTTCCAGCAAAAATAGCAAAACTCAAGAACAAAATAGAGAGTTAGACATTTTTTTGAAAAATAAAAGAAATAAATTCATTGATAAATAACTCAAAAGGAAACTTAAGTGGAGTACCCTTCAATAAGAAACAAAAATTCAGTAATTCTGCCTAACAATAGTCATTGATTACATTGCAAATACAATAGTTTAAATATTCAAGGAGGATAGCAGGTTGGAGTTGCAATTTGGAGTTAGATTTTTCAAAAGTTTAAACTCCCTAATACCATTAATAATATCAGTGCTAAGAGATTCAGTTGATTTGAGCTTACACTCAAATCTTCTATGTAACACCACATACCCCTTAGAAGGATATGCAAATGCCACACAAAATAGAATTAAAACATACCAAATATTTTAAAGCACTTCCAAAACTCAAGCAAATATACATTACATATCAATAGATGTTGTTGTAAACAAAACATATCAACATATTATACTAGTCTAAATACATGTCATAAGTTCCAAATCCATCCTATATTAAGATTATTACAAAGCATTAAACAAAACACAAAATACAATATAACTTAATATATTGAAATACAATTTAAACTTAAACACAAATATACATCTTCCAAAATAAAACACATTCTTCTTTGGCCACTGTGTTTTTCTTTGTCCCAGTCCTTAAATCTTCTTATCAGAACCTACATGAAGGCAAAACCGCTGTGCTAAGCATAAAGCTTAGTGGGGAATAACTAAACATAATGCATAATGGAATTATATAACATTCATATGTACAAAATCAATCATATCACAACAATCTTTAATTGTTCTTATTACATAGTAATCCAAACATTATTTCTCAAAACAAAATATGATTCATCAATACAAAATATTCTTGCCTTAGAACAAAGTATATAAGTATTTCAGAATAAAATATCATTACATCAGAATAGAACATAAAAGTATCAGAACTTAGTTTGCATTATAACTGATCAAAGAACTGAATATATATTAAAACACAAACAGAATAGCCTGCTAATCCTTTTTACAAAAGTGGGTAACGGGACCAGAATAGGAGATACCTATGATTGGTATCACAGAACAAGAGAGACTTATATCTCAGTAATAGAAGACACCGAAGTGTCAATGCCAGGAGACACCGAAGTGTCAATATCAGGAGACACCGAAGTGTCACAAGAGCAGCTGTAGACCTTTCTAGGCATGCTTATTTACCAATGACTAAGACTTGGCAGTTTTAAAACAAATCATTTCAAGTTTCAGAATCACTTGCAAAAGATGTAGTGCATAACATATGTCTTTTTTCCACTTTCCGCAAATTGAGCATATACATGCACATCCAATCAAAGCAATAATGTACTATTAAATGCATTATGCATTTACACCTTACATATAATTATACCAATTTCCAATTCATAAACAATCATATTCAATTCATATCACATAAACACTTTAAAACACATTTGTATTCATAGGGACACATTCATCCTTGAACACTCCATACATGTCAACATTCGACACATTATTTACTAAATGCACATTCTTTAAGTAATTACCTCAATTGCCAATCCATAACTAAATTAACTTTTACTTAATTAATCTAACGTCATCTAGGTTCATTTTAAATCCCAATCAAGTCCAAATGCATCATAGTTAAATACTTTATCCTTAATTGGTTCAACCATAGTACAAATGAAAAATTAGAATATAAAAGCTCCGCCTATAATTGTGGGGTACCCTCCCATAATCGTGATAGAAGCCAACGCTTCTACCCACGATTATGGGGTGACTGTCACGATCATGGCCTCCCCTTTTTCGTGCAATTTTCCAAACTTTGACATCTTTATACCAAAGTTAAAACATCTTCACCAAAGACCATCAAATTCACTGCAATTATACCTTTTCCATGCTTCAATCCCTTATCAAATTCATGCCCAAACCCAATTCAAAACCCGTTCATTAGATAACTCACAAGTCATTATCTAACGTACATTAAAACCAAACTAGAATTATTTTTCCAGCACTCAATTATCAACATCATAACATATACTTCATGCCAATTCAATTATCATAAAACCTGTATTATTGCATGCTATCAAGTTTAGAATTCCCTTACATATGTAACTTCACACCCCCAAAGAACTAGCTAATCTAGCCTTTCCAAGCAATCAGCACACATTTAATATCAACGTGCAAATTTCAGCACTAACAAGACACTAGCACCGAAAACAGTAGGACCTACTTCTTAATGCAGTAACTTACAAAGATTCCAAGTGAAGATGATCCAAAATCAAGAAAAATTCTAAACTTTGAGCGAGGGGGACAAGTTTCGGTTAAAAGGAGAAAAGGATAGTGAGAAGGTTGTCAAAACACCAAATGAGATAGATTGATTCAGATCTTACTTTGCTAGGTGTCCTAACTTTGAAGGGACACATGTCCTTTCATGGGGTAACCAACATGGCAAGCATAGGAGTGAGCCACTAGTCTTCTTATCATGCTGCCAAATGCCGCAACTCAATTAGGCCACTTATCACTCAACCAATGTTGCCAAATGTCATTCAAAGTATAGGCTTATTCATATTAATTTTGATGTACCAACTTATTTTACCACTAGACATTTTCCTAGTCCAAATGTCCATTTTAATACCTCAATTCTCTAATGGTATTAATTAATTCCAATTTACCAAGTATGATCCATTAACCCAAAATTCAAGATATATGCAATTTACAATCATATCAAAATTTTAACACCTATCACATATACTTTCATGAACATGTAACATTCCAATTAGGGTGTAATTTGGAGCCTTAAATTTCTCTCTCCTTTAAAAAATTTCATCCTCAAAATTCATACCTGATGAGAATAACTAAAGATATTGAGCTCTCATGGTCAATTCTAGTTCCCATATTGCTTTCTTAAGTCCATGGTGTTGCCAGAGTATTTTCACCAGAGGTATTTTCTTATTTATGAGTTTTCTGACTTCTCTGACTAAAATAAACACAGGCTCTTCTTTATAAGTCAAATCAGGCTGTACTTGAATTTTTTTGCACAGGAATATTATATGTATCATCAGACTGATATTTTCTCAACATGGAAACATGAAACACATCATACAACTTGGCCAATTCTTTAGGAAGAGCTAATTGATAAGCTACTGGTCCGACTCTCTTAAGAATCTCATAAGGACATATAACGTGGATGAGCTTACCTTTCTTCCTAAACCAAAGTATATGTTTCCATGGTAATACTTTCAGGAATACCTTATCACCTACCTGATGCTCAATACCTTATCACCTATTTGAACTTTCTCTTTAGTATCTTTTATAATATCAACCCAATCATCTTGTTTTCAATTATTTCAATCTAACATACTAAAGTTCTACACCTCCTACCATATAGGGCTTCATAAGGTGCCATACCAATACTAGTCTAATAACTATTGTTGTAAGCAAACTCCATCAGAGAAAGATAGTTATCCCAACTTCTTGGGAATTCTAACATATAACCTGAAGCATATCTTCCAATATCTGAATAACTTGTTCAAATTGTCCATCTGTTTGGGGATGGAAAGCAGTACTGAACTTGACTTGAGTACTTAAAGCCTTTTGCATATTTTTCCTGTAACATCCCGTTTCCATAGAACAGGTCGGACCTGAGAAACGGGCCCAAGTGAGGTCAATCGGAGAAGTTAGGA
>JANZXR010000006.1:29789158-29803795 GCA_027575705.1 Erythroxylum echinodendron
AAAAGAAATTGATTAAAATGTAATATGTTTCGTTTTCGGTTTAAGCGAATCGAAATTCTGATATAAAACAAAATCTTGGCGATTCTTGTAAGCAAAATGTTTCTGAATAAAATGGGCCCAAATTTTATGAATTATTGATTTGCGCATATTCAAAAAAAATTATACCAACTTTTGATTATTTAGTAATGTAGCACACCACCCTCGCGGGGCACGGACTCGGATATCACCATCGATATCGGGTTCGGGTCCAGCGGGAGTGGGGTGTTACATAAATTTTGTCTCATCTCTCTCTACATTATGATTTTGGGTTTAGTGTTAAGATATGTTGTTCTCTATGGTTAATTATGCGTGAAACATGGTTTAGATGAATGAAAAGAGTCATAAAGAGGTTTCTTTAATCCAAAATCGAAATGGTCTCTCTTTGGTGAATGTTGGTGAAATTATGAATATCTTTTTAAATTGATGGTTTAAATAAACTCTGTGATGTTAATTGTGCATGTATAATGTGAATTGATGATGAAAAATAAGGAAGAAGTACATTAGAAGAAGGCTTTCAAGTTTATGCCTTTAGGTGTTTGATAAAATGGCCAAGGATTTTGATGGAGTGCATTGGAAAGAGGCTTTCATGTTTACTTAGAGTAAACTTAAATTATTGCCTAGATTTATGAGTATTGGCCTAATGTGCTTAGATTAAAATGTGCTCAATTATGCTTTGAAATGTGTAGGTATTGGATCAAGGCATTACATGCTTTGGAAAATGTAAAAAAAAAAAGCTTATATGAATAAGAAGGGAATTAACTATATGAGAAGCTTAATGGTCGAATCCTATAGCTAATGTGTTTATATATTTACGTGTTGAGGTATAAATATGAGTTATATGTTGGAGTAGTAGTAACTACGTTACATTTGTATGTATAAAGGCTCAGGAGCTATGGATTAAGAAGCTCGTGTAGAGGATTGTTGAAATCAAAGGAGTGTATACCTTCTTTTGATATGAGCTGAGGAAAACATATCTCTCAAATAGGATTAGAACATCCCAAGACATGCATGATGACTTGTATGTGAATTTTGAATCTAGGCAATGCATAGTAGAATTGATTTTCAAATAAATGCTAGTATACTTATGTATTTAATAAATGACCTTGTTTTGAATAACTCTTTGTACTTGGAGTGAAATCGATGTTTTTATTTCATATTTTGAGAAATGATATTGTTTTCAAGAATTGAAAGGCAAAGGACAATGTTTGGTCTTCTTACCACAGTTTTGAATAATTTTTCACTAGAATGCAAAAGATAACTTTTAATGCATGAAAAATGTTTTGAAACTTACACATGCATAACTGAGTCATGCATACTACTTGCATATATTCTCTTTTGGCTTAGAGCCTTGGCACGGTTCCATTTTATCAATTGGAAAGGCATGGTGCCTTACTCGATTTTAGTATTCAATATTTGCATATGATTTTTTATGATTAGTGAGGAAACGATTGGCCAATCTTTTGCTAGGCATAACTGATTAAGCGACCCTTGTACCCTTGACGCTAGTATATAGAAGTCGAGTCCCCGTATTGACATCTTTCTATGGGGCTCATAGGTGATTCCACACCTAAGGTCTGGACATCGATGAGGTCATCACTTAAGGTCATAACGCTCTTGTCGACTATAGTCTGGACTCACCATGGATGAATGTCGAGCCAACACCGAGAATCGATGGGTGTGCAAACTAGTTTGGCCGGTTAGTAGTGACACACATAATTTTTTTGGCTTATTTTGATATTTGGCTTTGTGAAGAGATTTGATTTTTATATGTGATGCTTTTCATAGGTGGTTATGTGCATATTGGATGTGTAAAATCGTCCTTAGGTTATTTAGACCATTTTGGTGTGTACCGACTTCTATTTATGATATATGTTTCTTTCTGCTCACTGAGTACATACTCACCCCCTCCGCTTCCCAACCATGTAGGTTAATTTGGTGAGTTTGAAGTTCTGAGTGGATCGTGTGGTCTTTTGACATTTTCGGGGTATTATCACAAGTGGGTAATCTCTATTTTGTTCTTTTGTTGTATAGTGGCACATGATTACGTTGATATGCTTTATAATTTTATAAATTAACTCTTGTCTGTTTTATGGTTTGTAACTAACTTTATATGTGAACATTTAGTACTATTGTGGAGATTGCTCTTGAGTGGACTTCAAAGTCCATAAGTTGTAGTAAAGTTTTAATGTGAATATAGAAGCACATTTGAAACTGATTTATAGGTGTTTTTCATTTTGGGAATTTCAAATTATAGACGTTTTGCTGTATAAATGTTTTTAAAGATATCCAGTTAGCTTTGTATAGTCAGGTTAAAGGTACCGTGAGTATCCTTAGCCTGCGCGTGCACGGTTGTCATGTGCCTGATGTAGTTTCGGGTTATGACATGTGATCTCCGGATCTCATCAAATAGTGATAGCTGAGCTTCAAACTGTGCCAGCAGTGTAGCACCCCACTTCTACCGAGCATGTATCCGTATATCCCTAGGATATTCGGACACACTTCCTGTGAAAGTAGTGCGCTAGAGCAATCCAACAATCAAACTCATTGGAAAATTTTCTCTTTTCAAACATAACATGCATATTACCGAAAACCACTAATCAAATTTGGGATTTTTCATAAACATGAAAGTCACAATTGTTTTTACACTCATTGATCAACCTCCTTTACAAACATTTCCAATGTGGAAAGTCATTACAAAACAGAATTATTCATATACAATTGTACAATATTTACAGAATACATTATTTAAAATAAACATAATAGAAAAACATATGCGGACGCCGACTGATCTTGACCTCTATCCTTTATCTGAATGGAGTGGTTAGACTCCAATTTGTTTAATTGGAGATCTACTTGAGCCTGAAAAAAATGTAGCAATATTGGGTTGAGTTTTGTGAACTCAGTGAGTAGGCCATCCTCGATGGCTCACTCAATCACATAACATATCAATTCATATAATCACGTAATTTACATCATTTCACTAATCATCATGTTGAATCACATACACTTCATATTCACTTAATTCATATTTCACATTCATAAATCATTCAGAATATTTATTTCAATCATTTAAATCATACATATCAAGTGCATAAGCAATGCTCATGAGACTCACTTTCAATTATTATTGTTGTGAACGAGTTCCTGTAACTGTCCATATCCATTGTGGATACCGGGCTCATTAATAACTATCCCTTATCTGTTGGGAATACAGGGCTCATTTTACATAGTAAGCCAGAGGCTCTACCACATTTTGAGCTTTAAGCTCTTTTTCAGTGGCTACTCCAATCATAGCAGCCTTTATCTTTCATACATTCATATAATGAAATGCACTACATTCACATATTTTCAAACAGTCACTAGTGCTCAATTTTTCTCATTCATATTCACATATATCCATCGGATCGATGTCTGACATTAAACAATAATGTTGAAAATCATTTATTTCAGTCTAATCCATATACAATGAGCACTTCCTATATTCTTACATTTATCAAATTCTTCGGACTATTAATGTCCGGAATTGTCTAAATCACATTCACTTTCAGAAATAATTCAATACAAAAATTTTAAAACAAAATAAACAATGAAAGTGAGACCATCTAGGCCGACTCGCAGTACGCTCCAGATTAGCATTAGCTTTCATGATCCGAAAATGTCTGGATGCAAATTTTAAATCCTGTATATCAATTTCATGCAACACACATAATGCACACATATTATTAATTGCACAATCACATAAACATTTCATTATACACATATGTGTATGTGTAAGGTATAATGCATGTTCATATTGACAATCCCGGGTATATTTCCTTTATTCACATCTCATAATCAGTTAACATCTTTTAATCATTTCTTTAATATCTAATGCACTTTACTTGCTTTACTAATCTCATTCATCATTCTCTAGGTTCACTTAAGATCTCATTCAAGTCTAGTTACCTCATATGGAAGCACCCTAGCATTGATTGGTTCAAACTTCACTAAAAAGACCACTCTTTTTCTCTTTAGGCCCGGCCACGATCATGGTGTCCCTGCCACAATCGTGACAGAAACTTTTTCTGGCCAGGCCATGATCGTGGTGTCTCTACCACGATCGTGACATAACCTTATTTTATCAGGCCACGATTGTGCTGTAAGGGCCATGATCATTCCCTACACTTTTCTTCCTTCATCCACACGACTTTAACACTTATACAGACATCAATTTTACTTGAAATTTTCCCGAATTCGTAAGCATTAATGCAATTTCATTCTGCAGCACTAAACTCTCAACTTCTCTACTTTTTTAATTCAACATTTCAAACTTAATCTCATCATTCGTGAAATCCAATCTCCTTCCATATTGTGCCTTATTCATAAGGCGATCAAACAATACATTCATTATATTATGTCCTCATTTAACACCCTAAACATTTCACATTTAGATGCATTACCTTCAAACATCCTTTTCCTTAAAGATATAACATCAACATCAATCAAAACTTATTACACATTTGAACAAATTTTCCAACTATGCCCCAATTAAGTCCAAAAACATCATAATTATATAACTCATCCTTAATTGGTTCAACCATTTCATAATCATAATATTACCATGAAAAATAACTGCCCACAATCATCCTGATAGAAATAAATTTCCCAATATTCCTGGAGTTTTCCATTTTTTCTCATGACAGATTTTTAGGTCAGTTTTGTATGACTATTTTGACTTAGACAAAGAGGTTTTTAAGCAACACTTGCTGCTAATAAAATATGCCTCTATGTCTTAAGTTTCCAATGACATAAAATTCATGCATTTTGGATCAGTATCATGCAAGTTATAATCACAATACTACAGACTATTCTTATACCTAGATAGAACACCATTGTCAACTTCAAGCCAAGTTTCAAGACTCTTGAGGACAAATTTAAAATTCGATTCCTTCATAATAATTGTAGTAATATGTCTATAGTTTAATATAAATTAAAACTCATCGCATTTGGATTTATAAAATTCAATATATGGACAAAGTAAAGAAGTATGTTCATTGAAAAACGCTCCATCTAGCATATTTCAGCACACCTTTAACTTCATTTTCATCCTAGTTCATCTCTTTTACTTAGTCTATCATTTCTAAATTTATGTCCTCATTATTTCCTCTTTATTCCTAATTCCACTTCAACTCATATCATAAATAACAATTCATAATCTATGTTTGATCATTAACCCAAAAACAGAATATATACATTCATTCATAAATCAATTTTCTGCACTTCTTTCAACCCCGTGTTACAACTCATTCTAACTTTAAGTCATCTCTACATCAATTTATAAATCATTAATCATCATAACAAAAAAATCAATACATCCATATGTTCACTCACGATTCACATATATATACATTACCATTTTATGCTCATTTAACCCTAATCTATCATCAATAAGTTTAATTTAACAAACCAAGAAGAGCAATAACATAATACTTACTTGCTTAACTTCAAGCTCTTCAAACATCTCCAAGAAACCCTAACTTTCCTCGAACCACTTGATCAACATCAAAGGTCGTAGGGTTAGGTGGGTTTTTATCAAGAAGAAAAGATAGAAAGAACTTTAAAGTAGCTAGTGATGGAAGAAAGCAAGGTTCAACATTGATGCTTGGAGAAGAGAGTGTCGTGATATATGAAGAAGAAGGAAGAAAATACGAAGAATAAGAAGAGAAGAAAAGAGAACATTTGGTAAAGTGAAGAAAACAAAAGGGACATTGGTTTTTAACATGTGGGTGTCGTGGGTTAAAACAAGTGGTATGGCAAGTGACTTCCTTATAGTCTCCCTTTGGTCTTTTAAATAGCTAGTCCATTTCTCTCACAATTCTAGTCCAATTTTCTCCCAATTTTTAATGACACTTGTTATTAAATCCCAATATCATTCATAAAAATTTCTACTGCCATCTGACACTTATTTCTGCTACTATTCATCAATTATCTCATCACTTGACATTTTTCCTAGTTTAAAAATATTCTTAATTCTAAAAAATTCTCAAATTTTACCAAAAATTCTAAATCACTAATTACACACAACAACTCCATTTTCAAGACACATAATCTATAATTCATATATTAATAAAATAATCATTTATACCTAGAATCCTTGCATCGGCTACCACATTTGCTTTTCCTGGGTGATAGTCAATCACTAAGTCATAATCCTTAATCAATTCCATCTATGTCCTTTGTCTGAGGTTTAGCTCTTTCTGTGTCATTAGGTACTTTAAACTCTTATGGTCGGTGTCTATATGGCAAGTCTCCCTATAAAGGTAGTGTCTCCAAATCTTGAGTGCAAACACCACTGTTGTAAGCTCCAAATTATGAGTAGGATAATTTAGTTCATGCTTCTTCAGTTGTCTAGAAGCATATGTAATCACTCGCCCAGCCTGCATAAGTACACAGCCAAGTCCTTGACGACTGGCATCACTGTATACCTCATATCCAACCCCCTGGGTAGGTAAAGCAAGCATCGGCGTAAAAGTGAGTTGCTTTTTCAATTCCTGAAAACTCGGCTCGCGTTTGTCATCCCACTGAAATTCTACCTCCTTCTTAGTAAGCCTCAATAAAGGGGTTGTAAGTACTGAGAAGCCCTCAACAAATCTCTGATAATAACCAGCTAATCCCAGAAAGCTGTGAACTTCTGCCATATTCTTGGGCTATTCCCACTCAAGTATAGCTTCTACTTTTTTGGAGTCTATATAAATACCTTCTCCTGATACCACATCCCAAGGAATCCTATCTCCTTTAGCCAAAATTCACACTTTGAAAACTTTACAAACAACTGTCTTTCCAAAGTATTTGTAGCACAATATGGAGATGTCTAATATACCCCTCCCTATCCTTAGAATAAATCAGAAGGTCATCAATAAAGAATATGACAAACTAATGTAAATAAGGATGGAACACTTTGTTCATGAGATCTATAAATATTGCAGGTGCATTTGTCAATCTGAATAGCATCACTAAAAATCCATAGTGTCCATACCTCGTCTAAAAAGCAGTTTAGTGTACATCAGTTTTAGCAATCTTCAACTGATGGTACCCAGACCTCATATCTATCTTTGAGAATAACGTAGCTCCTCTCAGTTAATCAAACAAGTCGTTAATCCTAGGGAGTGGATATTTATTTTTGATGGTAACCCTATTTAATTGCCGATAATCAACATATAAGTAGAGAGTCTCATCCCTCTTTTTAATAAACAATACTGGTGCTCCCCACGGTAAAGGACTTGGTCTGATGAAGCCCTTGTCTAATAACTCTTGCAACTGAACCTTCAGTTTTTCAATTCTACTGATGCCATACAATACGACAGTATAGACATCGATGTTATCCCCAAAACCCAGTCAATTGCAAAATTAAACTCTCGATTAGATGCGAAGGTTGTCATGGGCTCAATGTGGTTCCGAGTTATGACAATTAAACTATATTCAAACTAATTACACCGAAACTCCTTAGAAAGTATAGGTTCAGGCGCATACTTGTTGGGTTGATTAAATTCTCTATCGTACTCAACAATAGACAAGTTTCTCTACTTTAGGTTTAGAAACTGCTTCCATTTCTCCTTTCTATAAGCTTCTGACACATACTTGGCTTGCTCTTAGGAAAAGAAATCCTAACTTAGAAACTTCGGTAATCGAGGACTTCTCAGAACAAAATTCCACCATTTATAGGCTACTCCTTGAAGAAGGGAGACAGCACAGTGCATCATCTGTTTAGGTGGGCAACTAATTTCATATAATACCCTCTTCACTTTTGCTAACCAAAATTTCACCTTTTCAAACTCCTCTGGAGATGTTCCAGTAAATTCCTTAGCTCTATACTCCTACAGTTGATCAATCGGAGCTTTGGGTGCGGTCATATGATGTAATAACATCATCATATCTTGCGACAACTTAACCAAAACCTCTCCCTGAGCTGGAGGTAAAGGAGGTGGTCCTCGATTAGCCCCAAAGTCCAATATAGATGGACGAGATCGCATATGATTATTACTCTGTAACCTCATCAACGACTTCTTGACATCTTTCCATACTCAAATCTAAAACCAAAATATGGGACAACCTGCATTAGGCCAAACATAACTCTCATATCCAAGCATAAGAGATATTTAAACACTGGTTAAACCAGAATCGTCTAAACCATGCTCTGATACCACTCAATGTCACACCTACATACCTCGTAGAAGGATATGAAAATGCCCAACAAAATAGAATTAAAACATATCAAACATTTCAAAGAACTTCCAAAACTCAAGCAAAGATACATTACATATTATTAGATGTTATTGTAAACAAAACATATCAACAAATTGTACCAGTCTAAATACATATCGTAAGTTCCAAATCCATCTTGTGTTAAGGTTATTACAAAGCATTAAACAAAACACAAAATACAACATGAATTAATACATTGAAATACAACTTAAACTTAAATATAAATATACATCTTCCAAAACAAAATGCCTCCTTCTTTGGCCACTGCCGTTGTCTTTGTCCCAGTCCTTAAATCTTCTTATCAGAACCTTCCCGGAGGCAAAATCACTATGTTAAACATAAAGCTTAATGGGGAATAACTAAATATAATGCAAAATGTGACTATTTATAACAGTTGTCTAACATTTATATAGACAAAATCAATCGTATCACAATAGTCTTTAATTGTTCATATTACAGAGTAATCCAAACATTATGTCTCAAAAAAAATATGATTCATCAATACAGAACATTCTTACATTAAAACAAAGAATATAAGTATTTCAGAATAGAACATAAAAGTATCAGAACTTAGTTTGCATCAGAACTAATCAAAGAACTAAATATATATCAAAACACAAATAGAATAGCTTGCTAATCATTTTTACAGAAGTGGGTAACGGAACCAGAATAGGAGAAACCTATGATTGGTATCACAGAACAGGAGAGACTTATGTCTCAATAACAGAAGATACCGAAGTGTCAATATCAGGAGACATCGGAGTGTCAATATCAAGAGACACCAAAGTGTGACAGGAGTAACTCCAGACCTTTCTAGGTATGCCTATTTACCCATGACTAGGACTTGGCAGTTTTAAAACAAACCATTTCAAGTTTCAGAATCACTTGCAAAAGATATAGTGCACAACATATGTATTTTTTCCACTCTTCTCAAATGGAACATATACATGCACATCTAATTAAAGCAATAATGTACTTTTAAATACATTATACATTTACACATTACATATAATTATACCAATTTCTAATTCATAAACAATCATATTCAATTCACATCATATAAAACCCTTTTAAACACATTTGTATTCATAAGGACACATTCATCCTTGAACACACCATAGATGTCAACATTCAACATATTATTTACTAACCACACATTCTTTAAGTAATTACCTCAATTACCAATCCATAACTAAATTAACTTTTACTCAATTAATCTAACATCATCTAGGTTCATTTTAAACCCCAATCAAGTCCAAATGCATCATAATTAAGTACTTTATCCTTAATTGGTTCAACCATAGCACAAAATAGAAATTACAATATAGAAGCTCTGTCCATAATCGTCGGGTGCTTCTACCCATGGTCGTGGGGTGAGTGCCACGATCATGGCCTCCCCTTTTTCTACAATTTTCCTAACTTTAACTTCTTTATACCAAAGTTAAAACATCTTCACCAAAGACCATCAAAGTCACTTCAATTCTACCTTATCCAGCTTCAATCCCTTATCAAATTCATATCTAAACCCAATTTAAAATCCATTCATTAGATAACTCACAATTCATTATCTAACATATATCAAAACCAAACCAGAATTACTTTTCCAACACTCAATTATCAACATCATAACATATATTTCATGCCAATTTAATTCACATAATACTTGTATTAATACATGCTATCAAGTTTAGAATTTCCTTATATGTTTAACTTCAAATTCTATCTCCAAAGAACCAGTTAATCTAGCCCTTCCAAGAAATCAGCACACATCTACGATCAAGGTGCAAATTTTAGCACTAATAAGACAATAACACTAAAAATAGCAGGACCTACTTCTTAATATAGTAACTTAGAAAGATTCCAAGTGAAGATGATCCAAAATCAAGCAAATTTCCAAAATTTGAGAGGGAGGGAGAGATTTTGGTTGAGAGGAGAAAAGGATAGTGAGAAGGCTACCTAAGCACCAAATGAGTTGGAGTGATTCAGCTCTTGCTTTACTAGGTGTCCTAACTTTGAAATGACACATGTCCTTTTCATGGGGTGATCTACAAGATAAACATAGGAGTGAGCCACTTGTCTTCTTATCATGATGCCAAATGTCGAACTCAATTAGGCCATTTTTCACTCAACCAATGTTGCCAAATGTCATTCAAAGTATATGCTTAGTCATACTAATTTTCATGTACTAACTTATCTTACCACTAGACATTTTCCTAGTCCAAATTTTCATTTTAATACCTCAATTCTCTAATGGTATTAATTAATTCCAATTCACTAAGTATGATCCATTAACCCAATATTTAGGACATATGTAATTTACAATCATGTCATAATTTTAACACCTATCATATATACTTTCACGAACATGTAACATTCCAACTAGGGTATAATTTGGGGCCTTACATTATAGAATTTCTTTCTTTCCAAATAATCTACACACATATTCAAATAATTGTTATGTAAATTTATTTTGAACACATAAGAAGAGAGCTTTATGTTAAGAGCCAGTGAATGACACTAGTGAATATGCATGATGGAATAGATTAGAGGCATTTCTGTTTAACATGTTCAAAATTTTGTTAGTCACAATGCACATGAAAAATAGGTGATCCCTTATTTCTTCATATTTATAACAAAATGGATAGGATGTGTTGACATCAATGTTCCTTATTCAATTAGTAGTATTAATTCTATTTTTAATAATGAGCTAAAGGAGAAATGAAACTTCAGGATGTAGAATCTTATTCCAAATAATCCTATTCTTCACTCTTATCAGATCCGTTGTGAGTTTGCTTGAAAGTATTTTAATAGGCTGGTTCTTCCATTAAAATACATTTGAACTGAGGGGATTAGGAGGATACTGGGGTTACAAATGCCTTAAAATTTCAGGGAATTTCTAAATGTTTCCATTATTGAAAGAGTCAAGCTTAGTGTGGAGGGGGAAAGTAAGAGTATTCCTTAGTGTACCTTAGGAGTGAATAAGAGAACCATGACTAGACCAATTTTCAAACCAAAGAGAGATTTGTCTTTCATTTCCAATTATACAGGATACATCCTTTTGGACTAAGTTCTTCAAATGAAGTAGTTAATAAAAGAAGTAAGAGTTTGTATAACTCTTATTTATGTCCCATATGCATCTACATTTAAGAAAATAAGAATGTAACACCTAGTCCATAGGGAAATCCTATCCTTAAATATCCAACATAATGTTTTAAGGATAAAAGCTTGGTTTGTTAGTTTGATTGAACGGATGTTTAGACCCCTCCTCTTTAGGACAACACAAATCTGACCACTTGACTTTTACAACACCTTTTACACCATTCGCATGATTCTACAAGAAGTCCTTAAATATTCTCTCTACTGTCTTAATAACAATCTTAGAAAGAAAATTTTGTGAACTCCAATAAATGTGTAATGTATTTAATATTAAGCACATATTTAATAAGTTGGTGCTTCCCTGTATAGGATAAAAATTTATTCATCTAGGAGTTGATTATTCTTTGTATTTTCTTAATAAGTAGGTTGCAGTTGAAGTAGCTAAGTCCTTTGGTAGAGATAGGAAGTCCCAAGTATAATAATGGTGGAGATTACATCAACATTTCAGTCAACTACAGATTGGTTAAAATTGAAACCATTTAGGTTGAAAGCCATAGTGCTAATACCTAAAGCAGTGAACCAAATACCTACTACAGGCCAAGTAGCTAGGAAGAAATGTGGTTAAAGTAATTTGGGATTCCATAGAAGAACCACACTTTGATATTATGAATTGAATCTTGTTAAAGTTTACCTGCAATCTAGAGAGGCTTTTTGAATTTGTCTAGAGCCTTTATAAAGCTTTGAATCGACTTCATTTTAGCACTAAATAGAAGCAGATCATTTGCAAAAGATAGGTTCGTTAATAAACTTTCTTGCATCATAAATGGAATCTGAGCTTAGGATTAGCTTCCACTTCATGCTTGATGATGAAATTTAGCGTTTCCATATATAGAATGAAAAGGTAGTGGGAAAGATAGTCCCCTGCCTAATTATTTTTCCACCCTTTAAATAGTTGATGGGGCTCCCTGTTAAGTGTAATTTATGCAAAACAACATACTCATTTTATGCTCAAAAATCGTAAGTGTACTGGTCGTGAGCTGTAGTTAGAAAGTAGAAATCGATCTCACAGGTATTAATGCCCAGACACCACTTAATTCAGGTCAAAATTTGTTTAAGAAATGAAATTGTTTAATGCAAATAATCTAGAAAATTAAATTAAAATTGAAATACTAATAATGAACAATACCAAAATGCAGAAAATTGGAATTCAAGAATCTAACGGCTAGAGATCACTTTCTCCCTATTTTGTCTCCCTCCTATTTTATTAATCAAATTGTATCTCACCTAAGATATTTGAATGTATTAACTACCCTCTCTCAAGGTATAATTAATTATCCCTAATCAAATTAAATGAAGTCAATTGAAGGATCTCTCAACCTACCCAATCCCTCCACCAATCTAACTAGTTATTAAACTATCCTATGGGTGATCAATTGAATTAGCCAATATCTCTCTTCTAACTAATCAATTAATGTGATGATTGCAAGTCTATAGATTGCCAACTCTAGTTGTACAATCCTATACAAATAACCTTACTCACTCTCTCAATTTATTGCAAGATAGAAATAAAATCAACAATCATCAAAGACAACTTTCATTCAATTCAATAAAATAGGAGTTTAACAAAATAGTTCAAAAGCAATCTCTAAAAACAAATCAGCCAATCATAGTCTCCATAACATCACCAACACTTAAATATTCCATTCAACAAAGAGTAAAAGAGACAAAATTGATAGAAATTTGGATAAAGAAACTCCTCCTTTTATAGAAAATCTAGAATTTTTAATGTTGATGTGTTATTTTCCCAATTGTTGTTGATAATCCTTGAATCTTCACCTTCTTGAAGACTCAAAACTTGTGTTCTTCACTCAAGGAGGCTCTTTTCTACAGAGGGTTTTCATCCTCGCTATCCATAGAGGCTTAATTATGTTTTATAATCTAGAAACCCTAAGTTTAATTGAGCCGTACATAATGTCTCAGATTGAAGTTCCCATGATCGTGGGAATTGGCATGATTCCCACAATCATAGGATTTTGCAACAGAAAGTTCCCTCTTCTCTTCTCCTCTTTGAGCTCTAGCTCAATCTCTAAGTTGCTCAATCTTCCTTCCTACATAAAAATAATCAATTCTTACCCTAAATTAATATCAAACATAAAAGAACAACAATGAAAATCAAACTAAATGAAAACATACAAAATGAATCCTAAACTACAACAATAATCAACTATTATGCAAAAAACATATGCCAATTACTTAGAAAAATATAGACTAATGCACAACTATCACTCCCATTGATCAACAATGAATAGCTAGCAGTGGAGATACATTCTTTAAGCTATTTAATGAACATTATAGGGAATCTGTAAGCCTCAAGCATCTTCTATGAGAAGTTCTAACTAACACTATCAAAAGATTTATGAAAGTTGACTTTGATAGTCCAACTGGCAGTTGAGTTAGTTCTTGAGTATCCTTTTAGTAACTCTTGCATAATTAAGATATTATCCCTAATTTGTCTATTATAAATTAATGCATTTTGATTGTCCCTAATGAGTGGAGTGATGGTCATCTTCAATCTAAATACAAGGATCTTTGAGATAATTTTTTACAGAAAATGTATACAAGTAATGGGCCTGAAATAATTAAATAAGGGGTTAGTTTCTTTTGGGATCAAGCATAAAAAGGTTTTATTGGTTTCTTTGATTGACATTCCATTGGAGAAGAATTCCTTCACTACATTTTTGACAAAATGATCTATTATGTCCTAAAAATTTTAGCAAAAGTAGCCATTTACCCCATCTGGACAAGGTCCTTTCATACCATCCATATTGAAGACAACTTCTTCAATCTTCCTGTCTTTTACAGATTTAGTTAACATAGCAAAGTCCACAAGGTTAACTCTCTTTGAAATGAACCCAGTGATGTCTACACTAGAAGCAGATGTTAAGCTAGGAGTGTTGAGTAGTGTATTGAAGAATCTAATAACGTCATTTTGGGTGTCAATGTGATTTTGAATCTCTAATCCCTCATTGTTGGTCATTAAACATATCTTATTATTATTTTTCCTAACAAGGATTGTGTTGAAGAAAAATTTTCAACATTATCACCTTCCTTAAGCCATTTAATCTTAGCTCTTTACTGGAATTGTGATTATTAATAATAAGTGTGTAATTTTTGAGAGCTTACTCACTACAAGAAAATTGGCAATTACAGACGGAAATTACCGACGGAAAAAACAAATATACCGTCGGTAAATCAAATTAC
>JANZXR010000006.1:29822015-29848347 GCA_027575705.1 Erythroxylum echinodendron
TCCTAGTTCCAGAGAGGGATTATCTGAGACTGTGTGGCCCAGATCGACGAGCGAGGCTATGGCACACAGGTGGGTCAGCTGGGACTTCAGCATTTTGAGGATGACCTAGTTAGGAGCTGTATATGTTATCCTCTTTCTTAGTATGTGTATTAGGTTTTGTATGTACAGACTGTACGCTTGTTGTATACACTTTCAGATTTGGAGTAATGAAAGAGGAATTTGGTTTTAAAAATCTTGTGATTTACATTTACTGGTATTATTGTTTAAATGTATGTAATGCCATGTGGAGTTCTATAATAATTGTACGTAGCGCTCCCTTATCTTAGGGTATGTGTCGGAATGACCTACGAGCGTCCCGATGCGTACCCTAGGGTAATGGGGTGTTACAACTCTCTGTGCAAACTTCCAATAGATATATACAAACACAACAAATTAAAAAAACTATGATGAAAATTCTAGTGTTCAAAATTATGGAAATTGAAGATTAAAAGATATTAAATTGAGTTCACATAACTTACTCATCTAGAATTAACCGAATGTAATATTTTCATTATCAATTGAGTTTCTTAGTCTATTTAATCTAGCATAGTTCCCTTATTGAACGTCAAAAAACTAAAGAGGACCACTGATGCATTAAGCAAGAGCAGGAGGAGATGTAAGAGACAAGCTCCCGCTTGAATCCAACAATGTCGTGTGATATCAAGTTTTATATAACATCATTGGCTATGTAACATAAGTAAGTCATATAACATGCCATGTAACACTAAAATATTTTAATATTTTTCATTTTATTGTTTTTATTATTTTAACAACAATTGATGATAGGGGTTGTAGGTAAGATATTAGTATATAAAGCATAAGGGTTAAATAATAGTTTACAAAAATTAAGCATTGATATAAAAAGGTCCAAACTACAGAGGACCTGATGTAGCCCTTAAAATTATATCTTCCTAAGCTTGATAGATATGAGCTTTACTTTAAAGTCATCATTATAATTCCTAGGCAAATGGAAATGAACTCCTTAAAAACATCCTTTAATTAGGTATGGCGTTCTTAAGTTCTTATGACATCTTTATAAGGTGTCTCATAACTATATAGGCTGCAAAATGAGTACTATGATTTACTCCATATGGTAAGAATGCAATCGAGGAATTTATAAGGGTATGGAAATGAGTAACTAGCAATTGGCAGAGATTATTGTGAATTAGATCCGAGAGGCCAATATAACTAATGACAAACACAAGTTAGTTAGCCATGAAGTAAGAAGGAGCTGGTCGCTATAATGCTTTCTTTTGTAGCGTCTAGTTAGTTAAATGGTGTGCTACTTAACTAGATCGTATGTTGTAGATAGAAATTTTTTTTGTACAGAGATATGTAATAGCTTTTTGTTGGAACTCGTTTCCAGAGCCCAACATTCTTGAATATCAAAAAACGTGAACGTATTATCCTATAAGGTTATTTCCATAGGATCTCTCTAGCCAAACCAGTTCAGACAGCAGAATCATAAATTAACTTCTTCAGAAGAATTGTAGCTCCATGCCTCTAGTTTATTTTGAAATAATAATAATCTTATTCGGAGCTCTATAGGTCAAGATATGATTAAAATACTGAAGTATGTTCAGTAAAACAACCAACTCATGCTCTTTTGGTCGTTTCCCTCACTTTCTCTCCATCAATATTTTTTGAATCAACCCTAATGGATACCAAAATTTATAAAGCAGTAGAGAAATATGTTAGGAATCTATTAGTTCAATAATCACTTCATTTGGAGATCAGGTGGTGAAGTTATGGCCAAAAGAGTCAAACCTGATTATATCCTCAATCATATTGTACCTATCTTGGGACAATTAGCATAACTTTCACTAGGGATATCAGATGTTAGTCTTTTTAAGACATTTTTGAAGAGGACTTCAAGATCTACCACTTTTGTGACAATTAAGAAATATTTTGCCATATAGAGGGTCAAAATTGTTTTATTTGGTGCCTATTCTTCGTCTGGTGCTTCGTCTGATGTTTCATCTGGTACCTATGCTTCGTCTAATGTTTCGTATGATGCTTCATTTGATGTTTCGTCTAATGCTTCATTTGGTGCTTCGTCTAATGCTTTTTTTGGTACCTATGCTTCTTCTGACGCTTCGTCTGATACTTCGTCTGGTACCTATGCTTCATCTGATACTTCGTCTGATGCTATGTCTGGTGCTTTGTTTGGTACCTATGCTTTGTCTGAAGACCATATCTTTTGCATATGAAGTCTAAAAATTCCATACTTTATATCGTTGGAAAGCTAAGGAAAAGGTCTACAACTTTTAAGAAGACAACTTTAACTAATTATACCTAAATTGATACATTGTTTCCCTTGAATTCAGAACAAAATTTCTACACCTATGAAAACTTGCAAAATGCCATATCTCTTCATATCACTTCAACTACTAAGTACTTTTGTTAAATTCTTGAATATCACCTCAAATGATTAATCCTATACAACCATTCCAATCTCTAACATGTTATTCTAAAACAAAGAACAATTTTTGTAATCTTAACGAAGAAGAATATGCACATACCCATTCCACTTCCACAACCATCATACTGAACCCGTAAAAATAACTTCATCATACACAAAAGCAATTTCTCAAATTCTCATTCTCATTACTAAAAAAAGTAAATATTTGAACAAGCTTTACTACATATCAACATACACATCACTAACTTAAAACAAAATGCCAAGGATACTCATATTTGATATGCCTATAAAGCTATCCAAAATGTTCACTAACTTAGTACAAAAGTCTCTAACTATCTTGAAGTTTCCGATGCCTTGCAAGGATTTCTAACCATCTTGTTCTGTACCTGAGAAGGGGGAAAATGATGAGTTGAGCTACACATCTTAGTGGCTAGTGCATTTATAGCCATCGGCAATTAACCACACTTCAAGCATATGCACATGTATAGCTAGCAATTCAAGCATTTATTAATTTAGGCCAAAACTAATAACACAATACATAGATTTTAGCCATTAAACACAACACTCAAATGTATCATACTACAACACTCAAATGTATCATACTTGACAATTCAAAGATGCAATGTACAAACAAATGGCTCGAGAGTTCTGCGGAACGAAAAGGAGAAACCGAAGTTTCCGCTGTGAACAAAACGAGTCCAATTCCTCAGGATCTCGTAGCTTCAAGTGGGCAGCCGGGAGAAGGCTATAGGTCATCGTGCACGTGACTAACGAAACTTATTCCTCTCTTGCCCAATCATAAACAAATTTTTATGCTCAATACAATCAATCACAAATCTATAATCTCATGCTTCCTTTACTTTTTCTTCTTTTCTTTTATACAAATATCATAACCTTTTTCAAGGTATAATATAATCATAATTCATCATGCATTTTCAAACATTCACAACAATTTCAATTTTAGGCAAATCAAATGTAAGAAAATCAACATACACACACATAGGCAAGAATTTGTCCAGTTACACAATAACTATGAATAAATTACCCACCTAAATCCTTTGCAAAAAATCCAACTCAAAGTTGTCTTTCCTCTTGCTCTTGGGTAGGATTCTCTTGGTTTCCTATTCCATTCAAAACAACATTCTAATAAAATTTAGAAACTTCAATAATCATAAAATAATGTAATAAACACAAATTAAGCTCAAACCTAACCTACCCGTAGTCCATCTAGGTTAGAAAACCTAAGACCAAGTTTAGAAACCCTAGGAATCAAATGGGTTCCTTCTTCCTCTTCTTCCAACACAACACCCACTCTCTCTCTAATCCTTTTATTCTCAACATAACCCGTTTCTTTAATAAAGCAAGAAGAAAAGATGATCAACTTACCTTAATAAGCTTGATTGCTCTTCTTCCCAAGTTTTCTTCTTCTTCTCTAACTTCTCTCTTCTCTTCTACGACTCTCTCTTCTCTTGTTCTAAATTTTAAGACAACTTTTATCCTTGGTCTCCCAATTATGCCCTCATCATTTAATACGATATCCATTTACCCCTTCTTTTGTCTTTATCTACTAACTCCTTAAGCTAACTCAATTCTAATATTCCCATATTAATTCTAACTTAATTCTAATCTTTCCATCTAATTCTAATCTCTATTCATCCTTACTAAATTTAATGACCCAATTCTAAGATAAATAAATAAACAACAAATCGTAATTAAACAAATAAATCGATAATAATTGAAAAAAATTCGGGGTCTAACACTTTTGCTAAGGTAATATGATATTATTTTTAATTTAAAAAAAAGGAGTTATAAAAAGCTCACTTCACTACCTGAGCTAACCATATCCCTACTACTATCCATATCATAAATAAAGGTGAAAGAATCAGGCTTAACTCTAATATACGACAAGTTTGTCTTAAACATCTTAAGTAACCTTTCTTCTATTAAAAGCAAAGAGACTAAAGAAAGCATGAAAGACTACCTCTTGAAACGATAACCTAAAATTATGAGGAATAATGAATAGGACACTTCTTTTGCACATTATAGCTTATATAAAAAGGATGGAAGGTCAATAATAGATCACATCAACGATTAAGATAAAGAGACTCTTTATGTCTCCATAGAAAGCTTAGATGTCCCATACAATGAAACACAATTGGATCATATATAACGATTATACAAAGAACTCATTAAGGGATAAATTTTACTATCATTTTTTTGCCTTACTTATATTGGCTTGACTAAAGAATATGTTAACGAAGATTGGCTTGCCTAAAGAATATGTTAACGAAGAGATGCTTTTAAAAAGTATCCCTATTTCTTTAAAAGGTGAGTTTATAATAAAACAACATTATGTAATCAAACATGTTTCTTAGCAACTGTCATTTATAATTCAAGTGTTAAAAGAGAGTTGGCAAAATGATATACATGTAAAGAATGTTGATTTTATAAAGTGGTTAATATAAGCCCATATTAGTTATCCAGGCTTGATTAGCTCGAGCTTGTTCTCATAATTGAAATTTATAAGACTGGGACTCATAATTGAAATTTATAAGATTAGGAATCTCAAACTTGTTTAGAGGTCCCAAAGATATCAACCAATTAAGAATCAATTTAAGCACAAGGACAAGATCAAGTTAAGATAAAGAGATAATACCTAATATAAATAGAGGGGTATAACAAATTTAAGTAGATCCGATCCTTTAATAGAGTTTAACTATAATTATAAATCTATAAAGAATAATTTATATAAAAGAGACTCTATAAAATATGAGAAGCCACTTAATCATTCCAAAACATATTAGCAAGCTTAAAGGTAGGCTATCAAACTTATATTAGTTCAAGTCTACATCACTCAGAGTTTCATCATGCTCTTCTTAACTTAATCCATCTCAAAGTTAGGCCTACAATTTAAAAATCCAAACATTATATGTCATAGAAGCCTAGTAAAAAAATCATACTAAACTGAAAGCGTAATACATATGATGACCAAATGTTAGGATATGACCATAAAGATTTCTATAGAGGTAACATATTCTAAAGTACCCAACGTTTTGAAATTTTTTCCAATTCAATAACCAATTTTTTAAAATCTTCAATGAAGTGGTTAACCTTTTACACTTTAACAACTTAGTTTAAAACACAATAACTCAAATACCTATACCCATAACTCAATTTATTTCAAAATAATCATTACTATTCTTTATCTTCAGATCCTATTTTGTTTGTTATCGAGTATTTACCTACAAATTAAGCAACTAAAATAAGTTCCATAAATAGAAGAATAAACAAAAAAGAAGAAAGCATCACCAAAGTATAAGAATCACTAAGAACTATAGTTTGGAGAGGACAAGTGAGAAGTTGAGTGATAATCTCGCCATGTTGGTTTGTATCACTCAGCTTCAAGGAAACTAAGAAATATTATCCAGTTATTTGTATATTAGGATGAGAATGCGTTAAATAAAGGGATATTACTAAAAATATAATCAAGAACTCATTTATATGTCCACTCCTAGATTTAATATGTAAGTAAATACTTGACAACAAATAAAGCATGATCTGAAGAAAAAGAAGAGGAATAATTATTTTGAAATAACTTGGGTTATGAGGACCAGTATTTATGTTATTGGGTATGAGAATGAGTTATTGGTATGCTTAATTGGCTGTTAAATTTTCACATAGACACCTAATGACAGGCCCCTATCCTGCGATGATTAGGCGACCTGTCCAACACTTCACGGTGACTCTCCAATCAATATCCGAGTTGACTAGAAAGTTCTCGTAAAGCTAAGCCTATTGCCCTGGTTAAGGAAAAGCTTCAATTCACAATAAGAAATGTAAATAGTAGAGTTTTGTTTTTCAGTTTATTAAAAATTTCGACAGTACAATGGCTGTATTTTGACATCCCAAAAATTTCAAAGTCCCTGTAAAAGTTCAAAACACTTCTATTATCACATTAATTTCTCAACTACAAATTGTGAACTTCAGATCCACTCACATTCAGTCTTAATTAAAAGCTAAAACAACATCATGCATTCCATTTAAAAAACTTTTATACATATCCATTCTTTATATAACTGTACTTTCCAAAATATGTTTAAAGATATGCCATAGTTCTAAAAAATATGTACAAGGAAAAATAAAAATGCCTACACAGTAGCACTTGACGAAGTTGACTACTTGAGAGGTGGAGTCCCTACTACTTAAGCCCCTGAGCATGCACCTGGGAGGTTTTATTTAAAAACATAAAATAAAGGGTGACCTAAACGAGCTCAATGAGTGTTATTGGTTTCGAATAAAAACATTTATACAAATATTAATCTTCATAAAAGAAAAAAAATTTCTTTTCTTTTCAAGTAATAACCAATGTTCTTACAAAACATATTCTTTTCTTTTCATAAGATCAATGCATAAGTAAAAAAAAACATATATGTTTTTCTGAGATCAAGTTCCACTTTTCTTGTAAAGTATACAACAATGGTAATCAATACTTTCATGAACTTTCTTTTTAAAACATAGCCTATCACTAATTTTCTTTGTCATATGGTACCCTTAAGTGCAAAGCCACGGAGCTGGTTTTGTATCGCTTACCCGTGCTGGATTAACATCTATATACCGATTGTTATGAAGCTAATTCTGCATCACTTACTCATAACGATGCCGGCACTACATAAAAACCAGTGGTTACAGAGTTATTTCTGCTTCGCTTACCTGTAATAGTGCTAGCACAATATATACTCTACACATGCAGAGGGAGACTCATAGGACATGCTGACAGACACAACACCACCCATGTTAGTGACAGACGCCCCCCAAACAACGCCATGCACATTAGGACATACTCTGGTCGATATAACCATATGTATAAAGACCTAACGGCGTACCATAGGCTAAATCACAATTAATACATAAGTGTGCCTCATTTCAATACCAATTCAAAACATATTCAAATTCCATTTCTATGCCAATTTAAAGCATATGCAAATTTCAATTCAATGCTAATTCAAAGCATGTGTACATCTCATTAGTTTCCAAGTGTATACAATACTCAATTCAATGCTAAATCAAAGCATATGAAAACCTTCATGAAGATTAACTTTTAAATTCAAGCAGTAGCACTAATGGAATTATTCATAAACATACTTTTCATAGTAAGGTAAAAACCATCTTTGCAAAATCAATTTAAAGGTACACTCACTGTTTGTCGTTTATCATAAACCACCCTCATGTGTTCGGTGCTTTTCTTATATTAGTCCCAAGTCTACAGTGACAAGAAAACTTTATTGTCTTACTCAACTATGAGGGAGACCCCTGAAGGGTTCCTAAAACCTGCTACGTACATCCAATAACTTACCACCTTGTTTTACAAATTTTATAACAAAGGGCTTAACCAAAATCTTAGAATTTTATAAGATTAAAATTCTGTTTTCTTTTATTCAACCATTGAACTATATCTAACATACATGCTGCCATTGAATAGCAATTAATACCCATTGAAAAAAATACATAAGATATTGATATACATGTTGTTTTCCCCTCTATTTACCATGTTGTTTCTCTCTTCATTTAACCATGCCTCCATTTATTCCTTAATCTTTTCATATCAAACATTAAAATTAGGTTATGAAATCTTCTAGACATTTGTTCCCCTATGTCTCTAGTTTCCATATCATCAAAATCGTGCATTTCACCTCATAAATTATGAAACACGTACCAAACATCACAAGCTACTTCAACATATGGACAATATAAGGTTACCATAACCAATCTCAATTTTCAATATCATTCAGCTAGAATTAGGTCTAGTTCTCTTCTAGATATTTTTAGTACTATATCTTAGGTTTCATTTACAGTTAGAATCACCTAATTTGGAGTTTTGTAGAGTAAGTTACAGCCAAAACACTAGGATTGTTCAAGGAAATCGAGAATCCTAATACAGAATTTCACTAAACATAGTTAGGAAAACTTATCACTTTCTTTAAATCATGCTCAAACATTCACGCAATTCGTAAGGAAATTCATGTTTCCAGCTTAAGTATTCACATGCATAGCCAAAGAGAATGGACAAGAGTGGTTTAACATGCCTAAAATCATATGGTAGTGTATTTTTTCCGCACACAGCCGGTGTTAATGAAGATGTCCATGGTTTCTAGCTTAGACACCCTGTTGAAGTTATTTCCTAAAGGCAGTAACTTGGAAGACCTATGTGTGAAGGGAGTAGCTGCAATTATTCTTCAATAATTCTGGTCGAAAAGAGAGCTGAAACTTCGGTGGAGTGAAGGTGGAGCAGCTCCTCCATCATCTTTGAACATACTACACGTTGATGAGGGCTGTCCACACATTGCAATGTTTATTTCCAACAACTGTCCACTATTTTTATTCTCTCCATCTTTGTTTAATTAAACCACTAACTTGTTGTATCATCCACAGCAACACTTATCTACCACATATAACAAGTAGGTTTCATTTTTATCTCACCAAAATGACACATGTCCACATCATATAGTGGCCTCACTTGTAACAAATTTTATGTCCCTCACATCTACTCCTTCATAAACGTGACAACATAAGGTGTTCATGCATTCTTGTTCCAAAATAATGAGAGCTTCTTCATATATGTGACAGCTGTTACTTAAGGTTTATTTACATGTACATGTATTATTTCTTGTCCAAACTAATTAAATGACTTAAGAAAAATCTGTCCAATTTTAATAAAAATTTCATGTCCAGTTAATAACATGTTACACCTAAATATATCAGCATATCAGTTGGATCGATTTACTTTAAGTATCTGTAACTATGACCGATTCTTATATCCTTATGTTTCAGCCCAAGAATGCTTCAAATTTACTCAACAATAATTTAAAACAAGGTCAATCTTAATCTATCATAAATCCATCTGATTGAATTTATTTTTGGCCCATTTCCATACTAGTCAACTCTAATATTTTTCAACTATCATTTGACTTTAATACTTGTCATTCAGGGTGAAAATAAAATTTACTTTAGCCCGAAAACGTCATTCATACAAAATGAAATTTTATAGACAAGTGAAGAGAAAAGTTTGGAGTTTTACACCTAATGTCATGGTCTAAAAAAATTTATTAGTCAAATTAGTAAAAATATTATCATAACTAATATTTTGAACTTAGTTGTTAAGAACATAGAAGGTTGATTATTTGGTAAAAAATTTTAAAAATTTGGGGTACTAAAATGATAAAAATCCTAAAATGTTGGACTATTTAGAATTTGTAATCCATACTTTTAAGCTGCAACATAAAATATGTGAAAAAAAGAAGATATCATGAAATGAGGGATGCCAAGATTTGAAAATTACGGACAAAATAAAAATACCAGAACCTTTATAGAAATTGTTAAAAGTTGAAGAAAATGAGACTAGTGAAAGAAAATGAAAAGAAAGGAGCTGGCAAGCTTGGACACATGCGAGTTCAATATGAAAAAAAGGATTTCAATGTAAAGGTCACCTAATTCCTTCCGCTGCTCACAACAACCGCTCCACATGGCCTCTGTTTTTCTCCTTCAAAACTCGTTGCTGTAGAACATGCCTTCCCTCAAGATCGGCTTCGGATCCAAACCTAACCCAGCTTCGTCTCTTAACCTCAGCTTCGGATCCGAACCTCGTTTTTGATCCTCTGTTCGTTGAAATTTTCCCTCAGCATTGCCATTTCAATAGCTTTTATCTCTCAAGCTGGCTTCTCCAAGTCTACCCGATTCAAACACTAATTCCATCTTTGAATTTCACAGTCTCAGAGAATCGTGTTTAGAACGCAAATTGGAGGCGTCTAATCTTCGAGTCTCGAAACCTTGTTTCTCTCAGTTTCCTATTTGCTTGAAACCCTAAAATTGCATTTAGGGTGGGAATCTTCTTCATTGTTCTGGTGCCTCAGAGGTTGGCAGCTTTGTTTCAGTTTGTTTTTTTGTTTTTGGATTGTGTTTCGGATTTAAAGAAGTCATATTGAAAGTGATTATGCGGCGTTATGTTCTCGATCTCTTGCCCAATTTCCTATGTTTTCGATCTCATGCCTATTTGGCATGTTATGCTGTGTCTGGTTGCTCGTAAAAGAGAAGGCAAAAGCAGAGATTGTGTTTCTGTGGTTTTAGATAGGTAGAAGGTCTATCACTTTCTCCTTTTTATCTTATATGTTTGTGTTGAGCAGGATGATATGTCAAATTCATCATATTTTGTATTAGTTATAGCTTTCTACCTCATGAAACTAAACTGCATATACATTATGTGTAGGCCAGCTAACTTGAGGGATAAATATTTAGTACCTTGTTTTGTAGAGTGTTGGCCCAATAATTGATGGTGCAATTGCTAGTCTATTTGTTTCATAAATAGGTCTCTCATAATTTCATTCTATGATAGTAGGCTATACTTGGATATTGAGGGTGGTGGTCAATCTTTCAAATTATGAATTGGAAGTTAGGGACTGAAAGGAGATCTATGTAGGTTTCCATGAAAGTAGAATTATTGTCTGGGGCCTCTAGTTCTTGCACCTACCTTTCTGGCCTTAGGTGCTCAAACATACATGGGAAATTTATTTGTTAGAATTGAAAGATCTTGCCATGTTTGTTAAAAGGGAAGAGGAGAACATGCAATTCTTTTGATCTGTACCATTTTCTCAGTTTGACATAACTTAGTTGGCTATACCACCCTGGCCCACATAGTTGAGAGCATTTCTGTCTCTTATGTGGATAAAGATGTGGTACGAGCCAGGAAAAGAGAACATAAGATGAGAAGGGGATGTGTAAAGAGAGGAAGAAGAAAAGAAAGCAGAAGAGAAGTGTATGGGAGAGCGAGGGAGAGAGAAAATATAAGCAAAGTAGGATTTCAATTATTAAAAGTGTCTAATAATAACAATAAAGGCCTATTAGTCGGAGTTAAACTAACAACATATAAATAATTGCAAAAGATCCCAATAAAACTTTAAATAACCGAAATAGTCACAAGCTGAAATTGATGTTACAAAAACGACCCAGATAACTTTCTATCCCAAACTAATATGAAATTAAATTCTAATTTTTAAACATAGGAATCATTGTGGTAAATATGTTTGAAGTTGTCATTGGGATGATCCTGTGTAATGTGATGGTGGTTAACAACCTGAATTTTGGAGATCTTTTGTTCCGTGGACCTGTCCAATTATCATCGGTAGATGAAATGTTATGATTATGATAAACATCACCAGAGTAACTCTCTATTGAACTTGTTTGTGCCAAGTTTGCTCTGTTTCTATATAATTCTTTTATGTACATCTTTTTCTGAGAACTTAGGCATCAGGGTTTGAAAGTAACATTTGCTGGGATCTTGTGACATTTACTGGGATCTTGTGATGCTTTATTAGCTTAGTGGTTACCTCTGTTACATTGTTTGGTTAGTTTGCTAGTAAGTTAGTTTAAAGGATAGTTGTAGTTTTCATTTGGGGAATATTGGAATTTTGTCCTGTTTTGTGGAACAATCGAATAAGTGATTGTTTTAATTTTTTTTTCAATAAGTTGGGAGTGTGTAGGCTTCTGTGCTATTTTGAATATTGGCAGTTGATTCTGTACGAGGGAAATCGCGTGAAAATGAAATAATCAGTTCCATGTTTAGTGGCCAAAAGAAGATGCAATATGATTCAATTGCTGTGGTGATATTTGGGTGAACAGAAAACATTATCATAATGTAGATGGCTAGCAATACCAGCGGGTAGTTTGGCATTTCTACTTCTCTCTCTCTGTCTAGCTGTTAGTGCTGCTTAATTGTCATATACTGGTGGTTAGATTGCTATTCATTCAGTAGTTCCATTCTGCATTTTGGATGATTGTCAGAATGTGACAACTTGTTTCTATTAGTCCTACCTGTTCTTGTTGTTTTTAGGTGAGTTATTATTTCCTGAACCAGGTCTTATTAGGCTGCTGTTTGGATCTACAAAATGCATATGTTCCATTGACTATGTGAGGGAAATCTATTGTGTCAGTCTTTACCGATTGCAATTGGGGAGTTTCTGTTTGATCTACATTATGTTCATTTTATGATGCTTGTTTAACCTCAAATCAAACACTATTCATTTTGAAAAATACTTAATATTTGTTATTCCTTGTCAGTGCAAATTTTAAATGTCCGCATTGTAAGTGATTGAAGTCAATTTGGCTGTTGACAAGCCTAGTTGTTGAGTTTTTGTTTTTCTCTTCTCTGTAAGAGTTGTGAACAAATCCTTCAAGACCCTTAGATTTGGGGATATTAAGAGAAAGAAGGGTTTCATTAGGTAGTCCATGGTCTGCTGGGATTTTTATCTGTTAAAAAAAGGAAAGGAAAAATTTTTACTACTCATTAACAGAGAATTTTAGTGGGCATTCAATGTGTATATGTGAATCAACTCTGTGGCAATTTATGGGTGCATTAACTTTATGTGAGATGCTGTCATGTTTTTTGTCTATGACAACTCTTGTATAATATTTTCTTTGGCTTCTGATTAAATATTTTTCTATTCATAAATGTGATATCACTACCTTCTATTGATATTTTAAATTATTTTATGCAGTGCGGGATTTTGAGTAGGGCCAGTAGGGGTGTCTCTTAAATGAAAGAGAACAGGTTTGGAGATTATTCTTATTAAAATAATTTCATGCAGTGTCATTTTCATTAATTAAATTGTTGTACAGGTTAATTTGGATTATTTGTTTTCCTTTTAGGTGGTGAATTCCTAGTTACAAAATTTAGGCCACTGAAAAGTTTGTGGAGTGGGTAATCTATGCCTGGCAACGAAGTTGGTGATAGGATTCATAACTTCTTTGGCCAGGAGGATTTGTCCCAGGGCCAGCATCACCCACAGGTTGTTGACGCAAGCTGGCCTGGGCTAAGTAACAGTCTGTGGGCTGGAAATCAGAGACAGTTTGGCGCAAACATAAAGAATCACAATACGCAACCTTCAGGTATAAGTTGTGCAAATCTTTAGAAGTTGGTGTCCTCTTTGATATTATCAAAAGGAACTCTATCCTTGCTTCTTTCATTTGTTTAAATTATGAGACTAAGGATGCTTAATTTAAGGTTTACACATGAGATATCATAAGATCTCTGTTATTAAGTGCATTCTTTTATTTCAAAATTAGCTGATCATGAAAGAGGACATGGTGGGCAGTCATCAATCATGCAGCATGGTATTAACTTTTCACAAGCTATCCTGAGGCCCGAGTCTGGCAGAAGTCAATCTCAAAACCAACTGACAACTCTGAATGGGTATATGCATGGCCATCAGGTTTTTGCAACTAGGCAGGATGAAACAAATTTTCTGGGAATGGATACAGAAGCTGGTCGGCACAATCTAACTTCAAGAGGAATTTCAGTCCTTGACTCACAGCTAGGGAATGGTTCTAAGCTTCTTCAAAAAAATTCAGTAATGATGGATTCCCATGAATCTCCAGTCAATTTCGACTTTTTTGGAGGGCCACAGCAAATGAATAACCAGCATCCTGATATGCTGCAATCTTTGCCAAGGCAACAGTCAGGCATTAATGACATGCAGCTGTTACAGCAACAATATTTAATTAAGCAAATGCAAGAAATTCAGAGGCAGCAGCAGCAACTCCAAAAGCAACAAATGCAGCAACAAGAAGCAAGGCAACTTAATTCTCTAAATCAGGTTTCTTCTTTTGCACAACAGGCAGCTAGAAACCATTCACAGTATTTGATCAACGGCATTCCGGTTCAAGCTGCATCTAATTTTTCATGGCAGCCTGAGCTTGTTGCAACTAGTCCAAACTGGCATCAGCATGGTGTGCCTTCAGTTTTACAGGCATCCTCAAGTGGACATTTATTTCCCTTGGAACAGGGCCAGACACCACGATTGATGGCTACGGTTTCTCAGCAGGTTGATCAGTCTCTTTACGGTGTCCCTATCTCTGGAACGGGAATCACTCCAAGTCATTATTCTACCATGCAAATGGAGAAGACCACAATGCAGCAGATATCAGGCAGCAGTAATTCATCTCCAGCTAATCCTTATTCTGGGTTTCCCGAACAAGTTGACATGCAGGAAGGGAGTTCATTGTCCGGACAGGCATATCAGGTTAAAAACTTGATTAGGAATGCTAATGCACAAGGTGTAAATAGTGGATTTAATTTTGAAAACTTGCAGCAACTGAGTCCACAGCAAAGCAATGGATTTATGCAGCAAGTTCGTGGTAGGCATGATGTGGTTCATCCATTGGGAACATTACAGGAGGAAGCCATGATGCATGTTTGTCCTTTACAAAATGTGCCTACCTTGGATCCTACTGAAGAAAAGATTTTGTTTGGTTCAGATGATAATTTGTTGGATGCCTTTGGCAAGGGTGCTAATTTGGGTTCAGGGGGTAAGAACATCTTTGATGGTTCAGGTGGTTGTGGCACATTTCCTTCTCTGCAGAGTGGGAGTTGGAGTGCTCTCATGCAATCTGCTGTAGCAGAGACTTCACAAGGTGGCGTAGGGCTACAAGAAGAGTGGAGTGGTCTGACTTTTCGAAATAACCAACCTCCAGCTCAGAATCAGCCAACTGCTAGCAACAATAGCAAACAGCAGTCTTTGCCATGGACCAGCAATGGTTTGCAGACTGTTTCTATGCAAAATTCTAGGCTGTTATCTCCATCCGATGATTCAATTAACAGAGTTCTACAATCGGGGATCAAAACTTCACCTGAACAGAGTGAGAGGTTGCAGTTTAGCTCTTCTAGAAGATTTAGTGCACAGGTTCCTGGGGAAGGAACCAAATGGTTAGAACATAGCCTCGTACAGAAGGCAGTTGATGGAGGCAATAATATATATGAAGAAGTTTCTCCTTCGTCTGGTATAGATACAAGTTCATGGACAAATCACAGCATACGTAGCCATCAAAGTGGCAGACCAAATAGCTGGAACTTTGTTGATTCAATGTCACTTAGTTCAGGTGTTGCTTTAAAAAATGCCCACAATGAAAGCTCATTACACATTTCTCAGGGGATTCACCAGAAGAGTCCTGTATTTGCAGTAAGGGCCCTTGTTGGAGGCCCACAGGTCAATATAGAAAATTCTAACCACGAGGTTGCTGCAGTGTCGAATTCAGATACTATGAGGCCCAACCAGGAAAGCATCCAAAAGATTTCAATCAGAAGTAGTATTGATGGCTGGAAGCATTTTGATTCTTCAGTGAATGCTACAACAAATGAGATCCCAACAAAATTTCAATCTCATAGTGATAAGACCCATCCACCTCATCATTCTTCTGGAAATAATTTGGATAATGGGACAGTTGAAGCACATGAGATACAGAATGTGAATATAAGGGAAAATGAAGATAATAGCTGTAAAAAAATCTCCCACCAGGCTTCAACTGCTGGTGCCAGAGATAATTCTTGGTTAAGTGTCAGTGATTCAGGTACTTCACCAGGGGGTAAACAGAAGTCATCAACTCATGTTGCTCGGAAGGCTTCTGGAATTCGTAAATTTCAATATCATCCCATGGGTGATGTGGAGGTTGATATTGACCCTACTCAAGACGCAAGAAGTATTATGGATTCGCAGGCGGTGCATCAGGGATACATTGGGCAATCATCCCTTCCTAGTCATACGGCTAGAAATTCAATGGTACTGTAGACGCTGAATGTTGCCTTGCTTCATGAGCTTATACCATGTCCGTTATGTTTTTTGTATTAATTATACTGCAGGTTTGATAAGATTTTGATGGTTTCGTGTTGAATATAATTGCAGGCACATTCAACTATTTTTCATGGAGAAAATGCAGCAAATAAAACTGCAACGTCAAGGTAGTTGGATATTTTGTATCATACCGTCAGTTCTTGAATTGGCTCTCTTATATTGCTCTCTATTTTGTGTTTCAATCTTTTAAACAGATTTATAAACAAAAAGATCCATTGTTTTTCTCTTGCACATGCTCTTTTTCTTTTTATTTACCTTTTCTTAATTAGTGGAAATTTAATGGTCTGTATACTGCAGTCAAAACATGCTTGAGCTATTTCAAAAAGTGGATCAAGTGAGGGAGCTTGGGAATGTGATGGGCCCCAGCTCTTCCAATCACATTCAATCTTCTGAGATGCCTGAAGCTGACACGTCTGATGGATCACTCCAGAAAAATCAATCTTTTACTTCTCAAGGATTTGGTTTACAATTGGCTCCACCATCTCAGCGCCTCTCCCATCCAGAGCGTATAATTTCTTCTGGGAGTCCATCGGGGATGAAACTAACTAATAGCATGAGTTCAAGAGTAGGAGAGAAGAGTTGTGCCTGGCTGGCTTCTGCATCCTCTGTCCAGTCCTTACCTCTTTCAAGTGAAACATCTCAAGAAGTAAGGACTAATATGTTTACTGCAACTGGAAAAAATAGTAAGCCTCTCCAGGAAGAGATATCTGCTGCTTCTTCTCCTGGCTTTTCTTACCCAAGAAGACACAATGAAAGTCTGCAAATGATTGATACAACTGGTCGCCCAACATACAATCAGTCCGTTGATTTACCTATTAATAAGTTTGTGAAACAGATTGATAAGTCCTTTGAGAGAGATCCAGCATGTGAACCAGCATTGGAATCAATAGGACCATCCAGAAGTACAGCACATACTGACATTACTGAGGTCCCGTATCTGGGGCCACATAACCAAAAGTATGCAAGTGGTTCTGCCCAGCAATTTCCAGTGTTGGAAGCTGCCGCACCTATGCAGCTGTACGAGATTTCTGGTATGTCACAGGACAGTGCTCCTAGAAAAGTGTCTCCTACTATTTTGACCAGTGTTTCATCACAGCAGTGTTCATTTGGGAGTCAGCCTTTCAGGGTGTGGTCCAATATGTTGAAGTCCAATGTTGAACCAAATGAAAGTTTGGAAACGACTCTCTCTTTTCCACAGAAGCTGGACGAGCAAAATGCACCAAGAGGAGGGAATGGTCCACCTGAATCTGTTGGGTTTCCAAATTCACATGGTTTTGTTGGGAAGGAGCAACCATCAGAAGAAAAATCAAGACAGCAAGTTTCAACTGGGAATGACTGTGTGCAGAATACAGTGAGTGCTTCACATGGAAAAGAAGCTGTTCTAGATTATCTTGATGGCATCTCTCTTTCAAAACCTGTCAGTACTCAAAAAGAAATTGAAGCTTTTGGCCAATCTCTAATTCCCAGTAATACTTTGGCTCTTAATTACTCCCTCATGCACCAACATCAGAGCATGAAAGATTCAGAAGTTGATTCTAGTAGTAGGAGTTTGAAGAGGTTTAAAGGTCTTGACGGTGCTGTGGTTGCACAGGTAGTGGCTACCCAAGGAGGACACACAATTCATAGAAACGATAATATGGTCAAGGATTCATCAACAAACCATACTTCCAATGCATCTGGAGATCCTAAGATGCTAAGCTTTTTACCAAAACCAACAGATAATCTGGTAAGCTTTTCTCCAAAACCAACAGGTAATCGAGATAAAAGTGAATCCTCTCAAGATGTCCCTGCAATTGGACAGAATGGCACTCGTAATTTTGGTAATAGTAATGTTGTAGCTTCTTTTAGAGGTGAGAATTCTTCTGTCAGTCCCCAGATGGCTCCATCCTGGTTTAATCAGTATGGAACCTTTAAAAATGGGCAGATGTTGCCTGTGTATGGTACACTGGAAAATGCCACCACGAAGACTGCAGAACTGCCTTCCTCTGTTAGTAAGCCTTCCAATAACTTGGCTGTTCATAGTTCTTTGGAGCAAGGGGATGCTGCTGTTGATGAGTATAGAGTCCTTCAAAAGTGCTTAAGACCTGAATCACTTGCAACTGAGAATTTTGCATCACCTCAGATATTGCAGTCCAATTCTGCTGATACCGATATGTTGGTTATGAGACCAAAGAAGCGTAAAAGTGCTACTTCTGAACTTGTTCCTTGGTACAAAGAAGTGACAGAGGGCCCCCAAAAGCTTCAGAATGTCAGGTGATTGGCATATGTATCATGGAATTCTATAATCCAAAGCTTCTTGTTATGTTTTCAATTAAATTCTGCGATAATTGCAGTGTTGGGTCATTTTCCTTTTCTTACATGTAGCTGTTTTATTTGTTATTGCAGTGCAGCAGAAAAGGATTGGGCCTTGGCAGTAAACCGCTTGACTGAGAAGGTACTAATCCTTGATAAGTTTCATCAATTTTACTCGGCTATTATTATGCTTGCTTTTCTTAAAAGATGTGAGGAAAGAAAGGGCATTAGGGAGATTGGGATGGTCAGTATTTGCTCTGCTCCCTCATTTTTCACCATCCAAATAAATATTGAGTTTTAGTTAGTGTGGGAGCTCCAATAAGTTCAATTCTAATGGCAGGTGGAAGATGAAACTGAAATGTTCAATGATGCATCTCCAGTCCGTAGACCAAGAAGAAGGCTTGTACTGACAACACAACTAATGCAGCTGCTGTTTCCACCGCCACTGACATCAATTCTCTCTGCGGATGCTGTTTCTCAGTATGACAGTGTTGCAAATGTTGTTGCCAGATCCACACTAGGACATGCATGCAGTGCTCTCTGCACCACAATTGATACTCTTTTGCCAGTGCAAAGTGGAAATCTGTAAGCGTTGTCACTGAATTGGTCAATATTCTTTTGTTTATTGAAAAAAGTCCCATCTCTCTTTGTATCCTTTTTATTTTCATAATTTTCTATTCCCCCTTTCTTCCTATTATCAGCCTCAGGGAGAAGGTTAAAACATTGGACAGAATCCATGATGAGTACTTTTTAAAGATTATGGAAGACTTAGTGAGCAGAGCTAAGAGAATAGAAAACGTTGTATTGAGGTAAGTCTTTGCGTATCCAATTCCAGTATTCAATTTGTTGCTACATCTTTGGTTCTTTCCTATTTGGCCTTTTCATCCTTTTCGGTCATTTATGGGGAGCTTTTGGAATTTTTACTGAACTGTACAGAATAACTCTGTTAATTTATCAAGTCACAGAAATATCCTTAATCTAGTTACATGACATTTATCTGTGTTAAAAGTTTCTTCATATCCAACTCAGATTCTCATTATACACTAGTACAAGTTTTAAGTTCTGCAACGCATCCATTTGAAGGTATATGATTGGAGCATTGCTATTGTTTTACTTTTTCCTATTTTGAGATGGTTCCTCGTTTCCTTTTATTGTTTTTCCAGTATTATTTTTGTCTGTTCGACCTTGGCACATATGATGTCTGGATATTGTATGTTCATGAGACATCCCTACGAACCTCTCTTCACTTTTTCTTCATTGGATATTGTCGTTGACCGTACATTTTGGTGTTTTTATAGCCTTAAATTCATATTTATAGGATACAATGTGTATGATCTTAGAGAAAGTCTTCCCTTGTACCATGTAGAATTGAAGTTGAGAAAATTGTGTAACAAACATGAGACTAGATGTAATTGATACTAAAGTAGTAAGTCAAAACTATTCAAATATTTGCATTATGTGTGCAGTTACCCCTCATGTTCAGAAAATTACTTGAGATACTTAGGGCCTGTTTATTTCCATTTATGATTTTGGTTTTTTAAAAAAAACTGTTTGTTTGAGTTTTTAATGTTTATTTTCAATTTTGGTTTCTTCCAGTTTTCAAAATTTATTAAACCACAAAAAGTGGTTTTTGTTTTCTCTCTCTGTTTTTTAATCTGAGTTACTATTAACTAACTATATATTATTTATTATTTAATATATTAATTATTAATAAAAATATGAATAATTTAATTTTATGTTATATTTAATTAATTAAAATTATAAATAATTTAATTTAATTTAACAATTTATTCAATTATTAATAAATATAATTTAATTTTGAAGTATCTTCAAAATATATAAATTTTAAATAAAATTTTGATTTAATAATTAAAATATTTTTAAAATAAATTTTAAATTATTTATTTTAATAAAATAATTTAATTTAATTGATAAATTATTAATAAATATTATATATGAGATTAAAATAATTTTAATTAATTTAAAATATTTTATCTTTAAATTTTATCTAATATATAATTATCATTAGTAATAAAAATATAACTACATTGACACTAACAACCAAATATGTTTTTGTTTTATTTGAAAGAAAAATTGAAACTAAAAGCAGAAAATGAAAGTTAAAAATCGGAATAAAAAATAAAAGTGGAACTAAATCGCCTCTTGGCTTGTGAAAGTTACAACGGTTGTGAATTTGTGATAAATCCAAATTTCTGTGGTCTATATTGTGGTCCTGTTTTCATATGCCTTTTTCTGTTTGCTACTGATGATGCAGACTGGACAAGAGCTTATCATATTCAGATTTGAGACTTGAATGTCAGGAGCTAGGGAAAATTTCTGTTATTAATCGATTTGCCAAGTTCCATGGCCGGAGCCAAGCTGACATGTCTGAGATGTCATCTTCTGATGCTCCTGCACTTGTGCAGAAATTCTGCCCTCAGAGATATGTTACTGCTCTTCCTATGCCTAAGAATCTCCCTGACAGGGTACAATGTCTTTCACTTTGATAATTAATTAATTGATTTTCTTCTTTTTATTTACCAATTACGTCCACATTTCTTATTCTTCTTTCATTTTCTTCTAATTTACTGAAAATTGCTCACCATAACCCCATGAGTGGGAATGTAGAGTGTTGGATACTAGATTTTCTCCATGAAAGTGATGGAGGCTGTTAGTTCTTTTCAATCTGGTCCACTTTTTCATTCTTAAAAGAATGATAACATATGCAAAATTGAATGTCTAAAGAGAAATTACAGTTTTACGCCGTGCTATTTTCTTTCTCTATTACAAATCAGGAAACAAGTTTACAACGTGGCTTGATGCTTGAAAATAGCTAAAAATTGTGTATTGATATTCTCACGGCATTTTTGTATTCTCAAAATAATGGGAGCTCCGTTTTGGTTCGTCTTTTTGTTCCATCACCCATTTTCTGTGTTTGTTATTGTTATGTACTGACCACCCAATTCACCCAGTAAGTGTCATGGCAGGCATTCTGTTTTCATGGTCATCAGTACTGATTTGCTAACAACTACTGCATTCTTGTGACTGACAGTAGAGCTTCCGCAAGTTTTTATGAATATCATAGTCTTAGAGACATCTAAATACCTTGATGTCCCACAAAAAGTTTTGTGTTTTCATTTCTATTAGTGCCTAGTCTTTTCTCATTTCTTCCAATTTTATATGGATCAATAGTTCAGTTTAGCTTTTTCTTTTTGTCCTTTTTAAGCTCAAATTTTGCGAGTATGGGTGTAGATTTACAAGGTCTTAGGGTGTACTTTTGGGTCCTGGTTTCAGAAAGCTGCGTCAATAATACTGACGAGAAGTTGAGTACTAAATTCTGAAATTCAGGGACTTTGGACTTTGTGGAAGCAAAATGTTTGGCATTATAGATTATGTTCTAGTCCAGTCATCTCTTAATTTTGTAACTTTTTTGCATGTGTCCACAAATTTCTCTAAATTACTTGACCTTTAAATCGTGCTGGAGGTTTAGTACTGGAATTTCATAATTGTTGTTGAGTAGCAATTTCCCATGATCTTTTAATTTGATTCACCCATGACTTAGTACAGTTCGAAGCTAGGGTACAGTTTCTTCGATGTGGTTGTGAACAGCATTGATGAACAGTTCTATGCATTTGATGCCTGAAGAGTAGTTGTCGATTGATCCCTTATCTATGATCTTTTTGCGTTTCTTTTCCGTGGGAGAGCAAGTCTTGTGTAAATGCTAAACTCCCATGTCTGCGAATTTGATACTTTTTATTTGACAAGATTATCGCCGTATTTTTAAAGCCAATCTCTCTGACCCAAGAGCCAGTCAAGGTTTTATTTTATTCCTGCTTTGTGAACAGTACTGTTCCTGTTGTGAGTAAAGATTATATTGTATTTTATGAAGAATACAGTGATAGTTTCTCTGGTTTCAAATTGTTTTTGATGCTACTGTGGAACAATTTGACATTTCATTGTTCTGTTTATGAGGTTTTACACAAGGTTGCGAATATCGATTTTAGTTCTAATGTGACTGATTAATAATAGATATTATTTCAGATAATTTTTTAAAATTATAAAATAAACTAAATGTCTTGCAATGGACTAGCTATAATGCTTCTCTCTATAAATAGAATATTGATGGAATGTTTGAATACGACATTTTGAATATGCTTAAATAAGTAACAATGGCGGCCATTGCTTATAGAACTCAATTAGGAACTTCTAACCATGCAATAGTTGAGTTCTTATTAGTCAGGTTTTACGAACAAAAGTTGTTGGGATTATCACCTAATTGAATCTCAAAGATTAGATATTATTAAAGTTATTAGAAAGAATGAAGAAGGTGAGATTGGAAGGTTGTGGGATTGTAACCTATTTGAATCTAAAAGTTTATATATTCTTGAAAGCCATTAGAATGAATAAAGGTGAGACAATTTTATAAAGTAATTATATTTTATAAATTTAAAATTATAGTTCTTTATTTTTTAAAATTTTTTATTTTAACTCATTATTACATCAGTATTTATTTTACCATCTAGTCTTGATAGGTAGTTATTTAAAAGACTGGTATTATGATTCTCAAATCGAATACGTGACATTGATTTTACATGCCTATCTCAATAGTGATTTATCTTAATTATATATATTGTTTTGGCTTTATCAAAACAATATAAATAATAAAATAATCAAAATAAATAAATAGACAAGAAAGAAACAAATGAGTAAATAAAACAAAAAATATGAAAATAATTAAATAAAATAATTAAAATAGCAAGTGTTGGAAAAAAATATTTTAACTAATTGAAAGACAAAAGAATAGAAAGAAAAGGTTGGAAAAATTTATGGAAAAGAGGCCTCTCTATCTAGAATCCTCTACTTATATAACTATTCATCAATTTTTTCTATTGAGAATCAATTCTTCAGTAATCTCTTGTAGGATCATATTACTCTTGATCATCTTCTTCCAGTTTTTTTATCTTCCTTTTCTTATGGTTTTTAATTACAATCTCCTTGTATCTTCATCAAAATGTCTATTCTTAACATGTTGGATCTGTCTAAGCTTTGTATCTTTTAATTTACTATCAACATTTTCTCTTCTTGTAAGATTGCACATTTAACAGAGTATTCTCATATTTGCCGCAATTAACTTATGACTATGTACATATTTGATGAGTTAACACTAACTGATAAAGCATAATTGGCCTGATTGCTAGATTGTAAAATTTACGTTTAATTTGAGTAGTATTTTGTTGTCATGTAAAATTTATGAGCTACTTCTTTATTTTAGTCAACCATACTGGATATGATGAATTGTGTTAACATCTATCTCGCAGCTGTTTTAAATAATAGATTCAAGATATTTAAAATAATATTTGTGTGGTATAACTTTTGTACCAATTTTGATCTTTTCAGATGCATCCCTGCAACACGAAAATTTACCCTCTAGGTACTCAATATTAATCATGTTCAATTTAAAGGACTTGACTTAAGATTAATAGTATACAAAAATTTATGCTCATGATTCAGAGTGAACAAGTGAGGCCTCTGGAAGGATTGCTTGTTTTCCTTTAGCATTATATAAAACATGTAGACGATACTCCGTATTTTGGTTAGCTAGTTTTTTGTTTGTAGCTTGCATATGTTTCATTGTAATGCTTATATAGCTTTTGCTAAATTAATATATTTCCTTTTTAACTTTCAAAAAAAACATTTCGTGGACTACAATTTGGCATTGTCATCAGCCTATTCCGATACCAACCGTCAGAACCTTTAGGTATATTTTCACAACAGCTCCAGCTTGTTTGGAATTTGTGCTCCGACTACTGTCAGCCTTTAAATTAAACGAAATACAACTGTCAACTGCTGATTCAAAGAATCACTGGAACTATTCCTTATTAGTTATAGTTGATCTTTGCTGTATGAAAATTATGCTCTAATTTGGAGTTAATGTTATTATTGAACACCGGTGTTGCAAAGTCATTTCCTTCCAAAGATTTCACTCAAAATTAAATTAAAATTTAATATATAAAAATTAATATTTTAAAAACAATTTTCCATGGAGAGAATCACAAAGATTTTTATCAATTTAGTTTGCAATTTCTTTAAAAAAAATTTAAGAAGTTTCGCGTGAGTTTTAAACGATAAAATATAACTTAATTTAAGAATTAAATTTTCAAAAACCTTAAATCTTATAGTGATTCACCCTTGTTGGGATATTCGTAGGATATGTTTGATTGGACTATAGGCTTTTAATGGAACGGAATAGAATGATTCATAATAGAATTAAATATAAATAGATGCAATATTATAAAATTGTTGCTTGGAAGGGATAAAAAGGTTCATTATAGTATACAGTAAAATATTATTTAAAAAAAAGGTTCATAATTTAATATATTAAAATATTAGTTATCATTTTACATTTCATCCTGAACTTTCTAAATCAAAAACAACTTATTTTTATAGTTTAGAATAGAATGAGATATAATGTAAAAATCTTCCTTTATATTCTATTTCATTCTATTTTAAACATTCATTTCAAACAATAAAATAATATTATATTTTATTTCTTTAATAATCATCCAACCAAAGAGACCAAGACGTCATTAAGTAGAACGAGTTTGAGCGAGGGAAACCCGCAAGGATAGCTCAGCTGATCTTCAGAGAGGTTATTGAGTGCAAGGTCTCAAGTTTGAATCCCAGCAACAGTAATGTAAGAGTTTCATCTAACGTAGTGACTCCTTGTATGCACCTAACACGAGACCTTCTCTTTAAAGAATTAAGTAAAATTAAATTGTAATTTACCCTTTTACTATTCTAGGCTAAAGTATAAGGCCACTTGGAGTGGACAATTTTACCTTTTGAGTGCAAGGTTCAGCAAGGAAGAGTGGGAGACTTGTACGAGATGTTGAGAACTCCTGTGAAAGAAGGTTGCTCCAATTTATTATCGAAGGGGAGCTCCTTCATGGAATTTCATCTACCTTTGAGTCTAATTAATTTTTTACAATTCGCATAGAAGGAAAATAATTACGAATAACAAAATGAATTTAAGGAATTAGTGTTTCTGAAACTTTAATCCTCAAATTAAAGTAAGTTTTATTATTTAGAATTTATGTCAGTCATTTACATGGTTTAGGCAATTCTGACGTTTTTTTATAAAAAAACACAGCTCAGTTAATGAAATCTTGAACTGAATGACTATAGCTATAAATTAACAACTTCTGGGACGGGTTTCTCCAGGGAAAGAGTAGCCATATTCTCATCAGCTACTGTGGCCGTGGCCGTCCTCAATACTCCATTGTCTTCCCTGTGGTGTTGTGTACTAAGTTCTCTCCTGAACAAATTCTTCCATATGCCTCTCTTGTTCAACCGTACAATGATCAGGGCAAGTATGTTTGAGCCTGCAATAGACGTCTTCCTAAGTGACCATTAAGGAGACTTGTCCAACCAAAATCTGCAGAATAAAGTTAATTGTGGCATTCCAATAGGTTCTACAAGCCAAAAAAGCTTATGACAGGCTAACATGAATTTCCACCCCAACTGTCGCCATTATTTCATCCACCCTGTGAAACAACAAAAAATCAGTATTATCTACGGAAAATTCTTCTTTGTTTGCACAAGTGCAAGCTGTAATTGTATCACGTGCTACAAAACAATCATCAACAATTGAAATATCTACTGGATTTACCTAAGGGCGTCTATGTTAACCTCTGTAAGCCATGTTGCCAGACATACCTGCAGCGCAAACATATGTTCATATTATCTGACAAAAATGTTAGCATGACATAACAGTTCAAAAAACATTGAATGGAAGTCTCAACCCAAATGGCCCAAAATGCCACAAATTTTTCCAAGAATCTTACTGGTTTAGGACGTATTATCCTACAAACATAAAATCAGCAGAAGAAATAAGGAAGAAAAGAGA
>JANZXR010000006.1:29849599-29860766 GCA_027575705.1 Erythroxylum echinodendron
TCCTCAGAATTGCTTGAAAATTGTATCAGTGGACTACTGCTTGTACTCTTGACATAGCTTCTCATAGATCTACTGCTGTTCATCATGTGAGTTACAATAGCAACCTGTGGAAAACGCATTGCAGAAATATTTATGCCTCAAAAATTGACTATAGCTTTCGTGAACATGAAAATTAAACCTAGTAAGGCCAAGTAATATCTACATGTTTTATGTAGCTCAAGAGGCTCGTAATTTGTTCTCTAACACATCAACTAATTATATGGCAGCATCTCAAGATTAATATAAAAGCTGCATGATCAACAGCAATACTGTATGCATACTCCTTGGAAAAGAAAAAAGAAGCAAATACTATATATGTTCTCATTTTAGAAAGAAAGGGCGAGTTGCCAACATTTTTTTGCCTTTTCTCAAATTTTAAAATATTTCATGGAGCAATTATGAAGGACCTATAATCACACATTCATTTAGTAAGAAATGGCTCCGTAACTTTGGGTCCATAACCTAAGCTATGATGATATTACACTTTTCTGTAGAATCGAGTCACGAGACTCTTCATAGGGAAATCCATTGCTGGAGTTCTTTTTCTTTATAGACCCTACAATTTCTGTTTAGAAAACTTATCCTTAACAAACTTTCTGCCAACTATTTTTAAGAAAAATTCTAACTACTACTTGTTCTGCCAACTATTTTTAAGAAAAATGTAGGCTTACATGTGATTGATGATTGAACATGCAAAATAGTATAAGTTCCTTACTTTCTCAATAAATATGGAAATTACGATACATACCATATCTTTGTAAGACAATAGAAGCTTTCCTCGATAAAGCTCCTAAAAAGCAAAAGAAAGAACAAATTCATGTCCATTATTGCTATAATAACCCCCAAAAAGAACATCATTTGGTAACAAGTAATACTAAGCAACCAGTTCATATAAGAGAAGTACACAAACAAACAAACCTGCTGCTTAAACAATTTAGCACAAGCTTTTTTCCTGATATTAGGCATGTCACTTAAAACGCCTAGTTCCATCGACGGCATGTACCTGAAACACAAAAAACAAAAGGTCACTTATCATATCTACACTGAAATAAAGCGAAATACTTGAGAGCCAGAAACTAACATCCGAGATAGATAAGCGTTGACCAGAGAAGTGGCGTGAGACCTCCCGCTAGAAGAAGAATTTGCCCACTGTTGCCTGCAAGATGCCAACTTCGACCATTGATTCCTCACGTTTCGCTGCGCCGCCGGCCTCCATAGTCGGGCCACCGACGCCGGCAATGACGATGAGCCAGGGTTCTGGGAAGACGCTCGCTCTGGGGCTTCCATCGTGTCCCTTCCATAGCTTTGGCCGTCAAAGTTTGTGACAGTCGGCGTTTGGTGGGGTCCACTTCCGTTCATCAAAACTGACGTCGCTTGAGAGTGAAATATCGGAAATGTCTTCGCACGGCAACTCATCAGCCGCTAACGATCCACAGCAATCATCTGCGGCTAAGCCCTAAGTGGCGCCGACGGTTTACCCCAAACGTATGTTATTGGGGTTTATTATACTGAGACAAATGGGGAATTTGAAGAGAAGGTTACGTGGTTTTATTTTAATTTTTGGACCCACCAACAAAATCGCTAAAGGCGTTATCTTCGGTGCAGGACCCGACTTTGGGGTGCGTTGTCATCCGAAAATTTTCAACAAAATCACTAAAGGCGTTATCTTCCGTGTAGGACACGACTTTGGGGTGCGTTGTCATCCCCACGTATCTACGATGAAATCCATCAGAGAGGTAAACGAGTAAGAATCAGATCCTGCCGATATCACTTTCCAGGTAAATTTGGTTAAAAGTTTTCTGCCGAGATCGCTTTCCGGGTAAATTTGGTTAAAGACAAAAGATTATAATGGAATAGAATAAAATAAGATAGAAGAAAAAGTTTTATATTATTTAAATTTTTAATTTAAGAAATTTACGGAAAAATATAAAATGATAAATAACTTTATACTATATTATATAATAAATTTTTCTTTTAAATAATATTTTACTATATTATATTATAAATTTACTTAAAAAATAAATTTTTAATATTATATTTATTTATATTTTGTTCTACTAAAAATTTTACATTAAACTAAAAATAGCTGAGTCCAAAGTCTTCCCTCTTGAGAGGTTTGACGAGGCATAACCTCCTTTGGAGAGTAGAAGCAAGAAGAAATCCCTATTGTTACGTCAGCTTACTGGAGCACTTATTGTGGTTCATTTCTATATGAAAAAAAAGGGCAGGAAAGGTGTAATCTTGACCACTCACAAGGCCACACGGGCCTCTCATGAAGTTGTGACAAAAGATTCTGATCGTGGCATCAATGTCACCTTCGTGTGCTTGGACTCTATTCAAGAACAGGCACTTACAGAATTTAGAAATGGAGCAAATGCAAAACCAAATTGAAATAGTATCAATCTCTCATGTATTTCATTGGAAAAATCGGGTGACAAAAAGTGGAACCGTGTTAATGGCCTTGCCTTGTATTCTAGAAAAACTGATCACATAAATTAATGCATCATAGGAAGAGAATATCACCTGCCTCCTTGCTGATACAACTGTGAGTCGGGCACTGGACACTACTGATAAGCTACGAATCCAAACGGCCGTGTATCGGCCTACCACAGAACTTGGTTGTTTCTTGGGTCTTAAAATGGAAAAGCTCTTTCAGGATGGAATAATTGATCAAAATGATAAGTTTATTTTCATATGCATCATTCTTTTCTTGATTAGTTTCACATTTTAACCAGTTTATCAAGGGAGAGAAGCATTATATTCTGGTCCTCTAAAAACTTCAACAGAGAAATTAGTTGCACCATAATATTTCTATATTCAACTAGTTAAAAGTTCTCATGGGTTTCCTTTTGTAATACTTGAAACATGAGTTATGGAAATTGATAAAATAAAGTAACAAAATAGTTCAATAACATCAGTTCAGGATGTATCCAAATTGCTTTGCAAGTTGTCTTTAATAATGAAAATATCCAAATATCATCCACACTTCTAACCATTAGTCCTTCTGAATTTACATGGAGCTTTCCGCATAATTCAGTCATCCAAAGCAAGTGCTTTGAATATGTTGTTAATCCAGCGAGAAGTACCAAAATCTTGAGGTGCAACCTTTGTAGCTTATTCTATGAGATTAACCTTCAGCTTTTGACTTTATTATGAAATTCTTAACGATAGATCCACTACTTTCTAGTTAAATTACTTGAAAGAAGAGAAGAAGAAGAAAGAAAACATTTTTATTCATGTCACTTTCTCTAAAACGTCGTAGTTATAATGTACAATAAGGGAAAAAATCTCATCAATCAATCCTACAGCTATAATTAAGAGTCTAAGAACATATTTACGATTGTACAATCCTAACAATTATAAAGAAAAACTATCAACACCCTTTCACAACTTGGTGCATAGATTTCATGCATAACTTACTAAGAAATCTTGAGAACAATGATTTGAAACTACTTTAGTCAGAATGTCAGCTAATTAATCCTCAAATCGAATATTAGAAAATGCCATAATTTTTCCATCCAAATTCTCTTTAACAAAAGAACATGTCAACCTCAACATGCTTTGTTCGATCATGTTAGACAGTATTGGGAGTTATATTACAAGTAGCTTTTTTGTCACAACGTAAACTAATTGGTTGCTTCAACTGATAGCCTACATCTTGTAAAAGTAGTTTGAGCCACAAAGCTTCATAGAGACCAAATGCTACACCTTTGAATTCAATTTTTGCACTTTAGCGAGCAACCACATTTTGTTTTTTACTTCTCCATGTGACCAAGTTACGACCAACAAAAGTGAAGTAGTCAGAAGTTGATCCTCTATCTTCCATTAATCTAGTCCAATTGGCATCTGTATACACATCTATACTTTACCATGTATTTTCAGTAAACAAAATTTCTCGACCTAGTACATATTTTAGATAAGTCAAAATTCTCATTACTTCCCACATATGTTGTTCTTCAGGATTATGCATAGACTAATTAACGATACTCAAAGTATAAGCTAGGTCAAGTCTTGTGTGAGCCAAGCACATTAGTCTTCCTATAAGTCTTTGGTATCTTCCTTTATCAACTGGTAGTTAGTCTGTTTCTACACATAACTCCAAGCCTTCTTCAATTGGTGTATCAGCTGGCTAACATGTTGATATATCAATTTCTTGTAATAAGTCTAATGCATATTTTATTTGGAATAGAAAATTTCCTTTTCTCGATCTAGAAACTTCAATCCCAAGAAAATATTTCAAGCTACCAAAATCTTTCATTTCAAATTCTGTAGACAAGTATTCTTGTAGTGCCTTCCTCTCTTCTAGATCATCTTCTGACACCACCATGTTGTCCACATATATAATAAGAGCAGTGATTTTACCTTGCCTTGTTTCAAGAATAAAGTCTAGTCAAAGTTGCTTTGATGATATCCGAAAGTTATCATAGACCTTGTGAACCTTCCAAACCATTGTTTTGGAGACTGTTTCAGCCCATACAATGATTTCTTCAATCTATAAACCTTTTTACTCTACCTTTCTACTACCATACAACCTGGTGGAAGCTTTATATAGATTTCTTCAAACAATTCATCATAACAAAAGGCATTATTAACATCAAATTGTTGCAAAGGTCAGCCCAAGTTTGCAGCTAGGGACAATAATCCTCTAACAGTATGGATTTTAGCTACAGGAGCAAATTTCTCTCTGTAATTAATCCCGTAGGTTTGGGTATACCCCTTTGTCACCAATCTTGCTTTAAACATTTCAACTGTGCCATTTGCATTGTACTTTACAGGGTAAACCCATCGACATCTAACTGGCTTTTTTCTAGTGGGAATTTAACAATTTCCAAAATTTTATTTTTCAAAAATAGTTCATCTCCTTATTCATCACAGCTCTCCACCTTGAACATATAGAGGTTCATACACACTGTTAGGAATAGCTACATTAGATACAAATGATTTACTTTATTATGACAAATTATTATTTGACATATAAAAACTTATAAGATGTTTAACTCTACTTGAAATTTTAGGTTCATATGTAAGCTTAGGAATAATTCTAGTAAGATGATTTAGTAATTGTTTTCTGGGAGGCTCAAGGTCAGGAATAGGAATATCCTCAGTAAATAATTGGTGTGGTGTATTAGTGAAAGTCTCAACTTTTATACTTGATGGACCAACATCGTCCTTTTCAGTAGTCCCTTCTTATTCAATATCCTTTGGTTCAATTCATTTCCTCATTCATTGCAGCTCTCCACTTTGGAACATCCAGAGCTTCCTGTACACTGCTAGGAATAGCTACATTAGATGATTGATTTACAAATGACTTACTTGATTGCAAAAAATTATTATTTGACACATAATGACTCATGGATATTTAACTCTACTTGAAATTTCAGGTTTATATGTAGGATTAGGAATACCTCTAGAAAGACTCTTTAATAGCTGTTTTCTATGTGGCCCAGGTGCGCCACAAATAGGAACATCCTCAGTAAAAAATTGGTGTAGTGTATTAGTGAAATTCTCAAGTTTTACACATGATGGACCAACATCCTCCTCTTCAATAGTAACTTTTAGTTTAATATCCATTATTTAAATAGCCCCTTCTTGCTCCTATTTATGTTCCAATTGATTATTAGCACCATCATTAACATCTTAAAAATGATAGTCACCTTCGCACTCCCTCTGAAGTTCATAATCAAGAGTCTCAATTTCCTTCCGATACTCCCCTGAAGTTTAAACTCAAAGAAATGCATTGTATCCTCATGAAAGACCATCCATTGTGATTAACATACATTTAGTTGGAGGATGATAACATTGGTACCCCTTTTAGTTTGTTACATACCTAAGGAAAAACACATTGCAGGGTCATGAAGTTAGTTTGTTGCATTGATTTTTATAGACATGCACAAATGCTACACATCCAAAAATATGAGGAGGCAAATTTAGTATTAGTCGAGTAGCTACATCATTAGTAAGGACTTGAAATGGTGTTTGAAATTCAATAGAGCCGGAGGGAGTTTGATTAATCAAATATGTAGTGGAAGAAAGAGCTTCTCCCTAATAAATCAATGACATATAAACTTGATTTAATGAGGCACAAACAACTTCTAGCAAATATCAATTTTTCCTCTTAACTACCCCATTCTGTTGGGGTGTACCCACATAAGTAGTTTGATTAATAAAACCTTGTGCTTCCAAATAACGTTTCAACTCAAAGCTCTGATATTCTCCACCATTATCACTACAAAGAACTTGAATCCATTGTTGACAAGCTTTATAATATAAAGCTTTTAATACCTTAAGTATACGGATTGTAACTTATAGTACAAAAGGTATCATTCTCACGAGGAATATTTAGACACAAACTACTCCTAGCTATTCAATTAGATTTGAAGCAATCCTAGATATAATTAATTTCACAATTAAGATCTCTCTTTAATTGTTAATTAATTGATAATTGCAAGTTTATTCAGTTACCAACTCTCGTTACGCACCTTAACACATGTAACTTGATTCACTCTCTCGATTTTGTTACCAAGTATATGCATAACAATAATCACAAACATTCACAGATGCATTGAATTTAATAAGAATAAAACTCAACAAAACATATCAAGAACAGTCCCTAATATGGATTTAGAAACTCGAAATCATGTTAAACATCATAACAATCCAAATAAACATCCAAGACAATGAAGAAATAAAAGGAAAAGAAAGAAAAACTAGTTAGAGACTTAATCTGGAAATCTAGAATTCTCTTAAGCTCTCTTGATGCAAGGATGTAAATAGGTCAAGTCGGGTCCAGGCAGCTCCTAGCTCAACCTTTGAGTTGAGCGGCCTATAAGCCGACATGTGACTCGACGAGTTAGAATTGGTCGATTCGTGGCCTAGCCCATAGCCCATTGGGTCACAAACAGGCCCATCCTTAATTTTTAAAAACATAAAAAATGACGTTGTTCCGATCAAGTCAAACAATTTTAGACAATAGTTGGGTTGACCCACACCAAAATCAGGCTAGGTCAAGTGAATTAGGCCAAAATTGACATTCTTATCTTGATGTCTCCTCTTGATCTTCTTTTAATCTAGTGGTTACTGTCTTTTTTCGTGTTTTCCTTATTCTTAAATACTTCTTAAGGCTTCTAGGGTTCTTTCCAGGGCTTTCTCACTTATTTTGGTTCCTAAAATAACCCTGAAATGTCAAAAGTACTAAAAAATTTGCGAGCTAGAAAAGTTGAAATTTGTCGGAATTTGCTTTTTGTGCTCTTTATCACAATCGTGGCCTACTTCCAATTCTTCTATTTTCTTTTCTTCAATTTTATGTTTCCATTACTCGTAAACACATCAAACAACCCTTTAAACATGAAATTAAGATTAAATTCTTACTCTAAATCAAACACTTTAAACACATATAAACATTAACAAGAACACAATTTTAAGTCCTATACATATAATTATCATTTAAGAAAACACTTAAAAACACACTCAAACACCTAGAAAAAAAATACTATAATCAGCACCTATTACCCGTGCATTATACTAAGTTTGAATGATCTTATGGAAAATCTGGAACAATAAATTCAATTCAATCTTGGATTTCAATAACCACAACTAAGTCGTCCTTGTACAATTATCAATTAAAGTAACAAATCAACGAGACCCACCCAAAGTTGGAATTTTAGATAGACCCTATATATCAAAGTGAATAACCATAAAGGGCAAGGCACTTTTATTTAGCACTGATGAAAATGAATTTCAATGACACTTTTGCAAATTCGTAAACATCATAGCAGAAACTAGAGACATCAATTTTTTCAAACAAACTAGGAAATAATTTTTTAGGATACCCAAAGGAAGCATGCCCTAAACGTCGATGCCACAACCATAATTTAGCTTTAGTTTTCTCCACCTTTGAGTCATCCATGGCAAAAACTTGATTCAATTTATCTAAGCTCTTTAACGTTAGGTCCAGATAATACAACTTCCCTTTCCTAATACCACAACCAATTGTCTGTTTTGTTTGGATGTCCTTAAAGATACAAAAGTAGGGCAAAAAATCCAATGTAAGATAAGGCTATTATTATTTAAGAAACAGATAAGTGTTTATAATCCAAGGATGGAAGAACCAAAACAGAATTCAACTTTAGAGTATTAGTGAGAGTTAAAGACCCTTCCCAAACAATTGGGGCTTTTTCACCATTGTTAGTAGAAACAAATTTTTGTAAGGACTCTTTGACTTTAATAACTTATCTAAAATCAAAGTTCATATAATTTGTAACTCCAGAATCAATTATCTATGTACTATTAGAAAGAGGTGCAAAAACACTAGAAGTCTTACCACCATTATTTCTAGTTGCTACTAATGCATAAGTCTTCTCAACAGCTACATCATTGGTTTTGTTCCCAACAACAGTCGTAGTTAGAGTCTCCTTAGAGTTCTTCTTTCAAGGTGCTCACTTATGGTCCCACCAATCTGTATATCCTATCAGTTTATAGTAACGATCTTTAATATGTCAATTTTGGTTGCAGTGAGTGCATTTATATGTAGACTTTTCACCACGAGCGGTTGTCTTTAATTTGTTTCCAACCACCTTAGCAACAGCTTCAAGATTTCTAAATTCTTCTTTTAACATTTCACATCATACTACCTCTTATTGAATCAATGCATATCATTCTTCCAGAGTTGAAATTAATTCTTTCCTTATAATCTCTCCACGAACTTTTTCAAAAACATCATATAAACTTGCTAGGAATATATGCACGCTTAATAATTCAATTGACTTTTAGTATGCTTCAACATCTTAAGGATCCTTCACGACAATTTTATCTATATGATCTGGTTCTTAAAAGACTTCAGTTAACTCTCTATAGTATTCAGAGAAAGGTTTCTAATTTTGCTTTTGCGATGAATGCCTTTTGGTTTAGAGTAAAAAAAATGCAATTAATCACTTCCAATATAGAAGGATTTTTCTAGTACACTCCATATTTTGTGGACTGTAGGTAATCTTAAACATCACTTTATAATAGCAACTATCTTTTAACTTTTTGTTTTTCATTATACCACTTTTCATAAACATCTTCAGATTTTGTAGGTGGCTTTGTTTTGCTACAAATATAAGAGAATCCCCCTTTCAATAATATGAATCTCCATCAGTTATGCCCAAACATCATAATTTGATTTAGAAAGAATAATGCCTACATTAAGAGCTCCTTCGGATTGAACAACAATAGGAATAAATTTTGATCCAGATGATTTAATTTGTTTTTCACTCATTTTCAAAGGTTTTGTATGCTTTAATACCAATTTGAAAGATGAGAAGAAGAAGAAAGAAAATATTGTTATTCATATTACTTTCTCTAAAATGTACTAGTTATAATGTACAATAAAGGAAGAAATCCAAACGATTCATCCTACATCTATAATTCGGATTCTAAGAATATATTACAGTTGTACAATTCCAACAATTATAGAGAAAACATCTTAACAGAATTCCGATTGAGAAAACTGCATTGAACTTCTGGTAGACATCTCACTAAAAGTTATTGCTTCACCCTTCATTTGCTTTTTTCTTTAGCCATTAAGGATGGAACTCAACCATGTAAGGGCTAAGCATGGGCTTGCCTTTTTTGTGTTGACCTCATTTTAGTGATCAGTTTCTTATCAGGAGTTTCATACATAAGGTTTAGAAGGTTGGCTTAGGATTAGATGCAAAGGAAAATTGGAGTTTCTTTTAGACGGTAATATAAAAGCTAACTCATATGCATTAAGAGAATTGGGCCTGAAGAGTGTTACTGAAGAAGGATCATCAACAAAGAACTTCATTACTTTCATTGAGCAACTCAAGTTTTGAAATTGTTGGCAGGTTGGGATTGTTATCTTGCCCTTAGTGTTTAAGAACTAAATTTCTAAGTTGCCTACTTGAAATGAAAATTAAATAAAATTGAGCATGCTAAATGTGTATATAAATTAATCATGCTTATGTTAGCTTTGATGTACAATTGTTTTCTTTTCTACTTAAGAAGAATTTTTAACTATACTTGATTATATTCTAAATTATATTTCATATAAAGCATTCTCCTCATATTCACAATAACATGGAACAATAAATTCGTTCACCAATTATTTTGTTTTCTAATAAAATTAAAATCTAGGTTAAGGAAGTATAGTAGTTGTTGGATATTTGTGTTGGCAGTGATCTTTACAAAAAGTAGGATTTTGTGCAGCGATAAAGAACATATGACCACCATAGGCCCGTGTCGGTCTTGTATTGGTAGAAACATTAGGTTTTTCTTTAAATAGAAAGGAGAGAGATACGAGAGTCACCTAATCTAAGAGGCCAAAGAATGGTCCAAGAGATTAAAGAACCATTTGGGAGGACTAGATAGTCGTCAATAAAGGCTAGACGAAAGGTGTTAAACACATGAACGAAGGAAAAAAAAATCCAAGATTCCATCAAGATTTCCAAATCCATAAGAATGTTGTCTTTATCTTTTTTCTTTATTATTTATTTTTGGATCTTTTTATGAATTAAATTAAGATATTGATCTAGATAGGATGAATTTTAAAACCTATTATTTGAATTGATTTCTTTTATTGAAAGGTTTTCTTAGGAATTCTTCATTAGTTGTTGAATTAAAATAACAATGTAGATAATTTAATTTTGGATTTTATATGTAGTGATGGAAATCTAGTATCGATTAGAGCTACACAAGTTTTTACATAGGGGAGGCATGAAAAGGGGCTTAAACAATTTATAAAAGGTTCAAATCAAGCTCTAGAAGCTGGAGATTGTGATATCATAACTGGCATTAGAATCATAAGTAATCCTGCACTAGTCTTTAATTGGGTTTGCAAACTAAGAAGCAAAAGTGAATAGACACTGGAGTTGACATGTAACCAGTGCAAAATCATTTTAAAGACGTGCACTAAGAATTCGACAGAATGCACCACCCCTCAGCTAGCGATCCGCCAGCTCCGGACGGGCAACCTCCAAAGAAAAGCCGATTAGAAGTCGCGAGGAAGCCTCTCCCACTATCACCCCACTAACCTACAGTGCGGCAGTGACTATGGAACACCCAGAAGAGTCGGCTAGGGCGCCGTTACCTTGGCCACCAGAAGAGCCCATTGCAATAGAGGATGGTGACA
>JANZXR010000006.1:29866438-29895258 GCA_027575705.1 Erythroxylum echinodendron
GCAGCTGAAGCTACGCATAGTCTCCCAGGGTTGCACGTTCTCTTGGATCCGCCGACCTCCATACTGTCTCGATTAGCATCTGACTGGAGCAGCACTTTGTATCACTGGGGCTGCCCGCCGGCTGACCTAGTATAGTGGCGTTTTTATGTTCATTTTCCCTGTATTCAAAAAAAAAAAAGACGTGCACTAAGAGTTCTAAAACCAAATTAGCACTCATTGTTTCAAGGATAAGCATCGCATACGTATTTCAATCAGTTAGGGATTTGTCATTTTAAGATGTTATTTACTTTTAGGAATCATATTTTTATTTGGTTTTAATTTTCAAATTTTGATTAGATAGGATTGAATTATCTTTTCAAGTTATGTATTTCCTGTTATATTAGATCTAGATTATTATTTTCTTGTAGGATTCTAATTCTCGTGGTTTTGATGTTATTAGGGTTTTAGGCCTATATAAAGTTATGATATGGATGTAAAAAATGGGATTTGTTTATGGATTAATCAAATTACCGTCATCTTGCTTTTAAAGATACTCTTAAATTAGGTTCCTTATTAACTATAATCTCATCTAACCTAGAACCTTATCACACTGAATTCCTTCTTTTATGGATTGTGGCTAGCTATTCATACCTTCTTTTGTGTATTTTTATATTAGATTTTGTGGATTAACTTATCTTCAAAAGAACAGTCCTAGGTCCTACCATATTAATATCAATTTTCAATAGTTTTATCAGTGAAGTTTGTATTAGAATTTAGTACCAAAGCATAGTTTTATATTAAAGTTCATTATTGATATCATTATTGACATTAATGTGTTTTTCCTTATATTTAATTTCTTTATTTGCATCATTTGTGGACAAGATTCATAAAAAAAGACAAAAATATTTTGGATTTTTAATTTTTGTTTTCGTGATTCTACAAGATAATAAAAAATCTTATTTATTGTCATATTTTTCCTTATCATTAATTCTTTTTTTAATTTTCTTTTCTTTTTGTTAGGACTAACAACGTTCCATCGAATTCAAGTTTTTTTTTATTTCTTAGCATCTAGTTGTGTTTTTGTTGTTTTTCTTTTTCCAAATTTGCTTCTTTAAAAGTATTTAATGAATGTGAAGATTTAAAACCATCTTTCTTGATTTAGATTTCCTAGTTTGCAATGAACCTTAAGTCAAGGTTTAGGCTATGAGTTGATTAAAGGTTTGAGAAGAAAAATGAAGAAATATTTTACAACTAACTTGTTATGCAAGTATACTATTAGTCAAACTTAAAGCAAGCGAGCCTTGTCAAAAGATAAGGAAGTTAGCAGGGAGGAAAGAATGAGAGTAAACCGAGAGTCCTTTGAAAATGTCATCTAAGGCTAACTTGAGAAAATTGTTTAAAAACTGGTGAATTTAGGGAAAGGATGGATAAATAGGATGTTGTCATTGTTGACCTATAACATAATCCACCTACATCTACTAGGATAGATGACATTGAGATGAATTATGAAGTTACGAGTGTTGCTAACTACTTGGGAGAAATAAATCTAAAGGGTTGTGGAAGAGGAAGAGGAGGAAGGACAAGGAGATAAGGAAGGGACATGTTTAGTGTAGGATATAAAAGAGAATATAAAGAAAAGATGGATAATAATATGGGAAGTATTAAAATAGTGATAGCACCTTTTGTAGGGAAGATAGATCTATATGCCTACGTAGAGTGAAAGAAGCATATGAAGATATTCTTTGATTGTTATGACTTCTCATAGCAGAAAATGATTAGACTAACTACTGTAAAGTTTAGTAACTATGTGGTGGGTTGGTGGGATCAGTAATTTTTTACTCAGAGGAGGAACTGAGAACCACCTATTAGAACTTCGGAGAAGATGAAAATGGTGACAAGGAAGCGATTTGTACCGAGTTCTTATTACAAGGAGCTCTTTTAAAGGTTCTAAATATTGACTTCGAGTTCAAAAAGTGTAGAGGAGTATTATAAGATGATGGAGCTTGCCATGGATAGGACAAACATAAAGAAGATAGGGAAGTGAAAATCACTCAATTTATTTTTGGGTTAAACCCTATGAATGCTAATATTATCGAGCTACATAATTATTTGGAGTTAGAGGATGAAATGAATATATCTATGAAGGTGAAAAGACAATTCAAGAGGAGGCCTACTGATGGTTTTGGTGTTTATACTATAGGTTCTTCAATGTGGAGCAACTGAAGGGGTAGAGAGGAGGACAAATTTCCAAAGAAAAAACATAAACTAGCTAAACCAAAAGTTCATGGGCCATATAGAGGAAAAGTTAAGAATGGTTCCTCTTTAATAAATAGGAATCAAGATCTCCAATGTTTCAAGTGTTTAGGAAAAAGACATATAGCTACACGATTTCACAATAAGAGGATGATTTTGATAAAGGAGGATATAGAGTATGTATCTATAAATAAAGAAGAGGTGGATAATGATAGCCAAGTTTGGAGAATGCTAATGATGATAAGTATGTTGTGAAAACCAAAGAGGGAAAGTTGCAAGTCATTAGTAAGGTATTGACTAGCAAAATGTGGAGGATGATGCTAACAAACAATAGAAGAATATTCTCTATAGTAGATGTTCCATTAAGGATAAAGTGTGTAATATGATCATATATAGAGAGAGTTATACCAATGTAGCTAGTGTCAAGTTAGTAGAGAAGTTGGGATTGTCAACTATAAAACACCCTAAACCCTATAATCTACAATGGTTAAATGAGATAGGAAGTTTAAGGTAACAAAGCAGGTGTTAGTTTCCTTCTTAACTGAGAGGCATAAAGATGGATGTGATTCTCATAAAAGTAGGACACATTCTTTTGTGATGTCCTTGGCAATTTGATAGAAGAGCCACAAATGATAAACAAAAGAACATGTATTCCTAATCTATAAATGGAAAATTGATTACCACTACTCCATTATCACCAAATGAAATTAATGAAAATTAGCTTCAAATCTATACAAGTGATTAGGAGAGTTTAAAGGAAAAGAAACGAGAGCAAACACGTGGGGGTAATTTAAACCTTTTGGGAAATAAAAAAAGAAACATATACGTCGCCAAGTATTAAGACTATTTAATTTTGTAGATGAAGGTAATGATTTAAAAACAAATCATTTTGAAGAAAGGGAAATGATGGGAATCAACATCAACTCGAGATCACGAGTTTTTACATTAGTGAGGCAAGAAGAGGGGTTTAAATGGTTTATGAAAATTTTAAGTAAAGTACTAAAACAAAGCTAGAGATTGTAATTACATAACATAATTAGCATCAAACTTATAAATAAATTCGCACAAGTCTTTAATAGGTTTACAAATTAGAGAAGTAGAAGTAAACAAGTGCCAAAGTAAAATATGTAATCAGTGGTGGACTCATCTTAGAGATGTGTACTAAGAGTTCTAGGACCAAAACTAGTACCTGTCGTTTCCAGAACAAGCATTAGATATATATTTCAATTAGTTAGGAAGTTTTTAATTTGGATGTTATTTCCTTTTAGGACTAATTTTTGTTTTTTTAATTTTTGAATTTTGTTTAGATATGATTGAATTATCTTTTCAAGTTATTTGTTTTCCAATTGGAATAGATTTAGGTTATTATTTCCTTATAAGATTGTAGTTCTTACAGTTTTGATGTTATTAGGGTTTTTTTTGTTCTTTTATATTAGATGTCATGGATTAACCTCTTTTTAATAGATCAATCCCAACTCCTATCATATTAATATCCAATCTCATTCGTTTTAATTATAAGGGTCATCTTAGAATTTGGTATTAAAGTATAATTTTATATTCAGGTTCATTACTGATACCATTTTTTACAATTCAATATTATTCTGTTTTCTTCCCTTATATTCAATTTCATTGTTTTAGCATTATTTGTAGACAAGATTCGTTAAAAAGGAAAAAATATTTTGGCTTCTTATTTCCTTTTTATGATTTTATAAGTTAATTAAAAATTTATTATAACTATTTGTCTTGTATTTCCTTATCATTTAATTTACACACGATTTTTGGGAAATGTAAAAATGAGAGATGCATACTTATTCATACATCAAATGCTATATGATTTTGTAAATGAAGGTGATAATTTAAGGATAAATCATTTTTACCAGAGGAAACTTATGGGAATAAGCATTAACTCAAGTTACAGAAGTTTTTACATAAGAGAGGCAAAAAGAAAGACTTAAACAGTTTGTGAAAGATTAAAGTCAAGAACCAAAAAGAAATTCGATAATACAATTATAGAACGTTACGAACACTAGAATCATAAGTAAACTGACACTGGTTGTTAATTGGATTTTGCATACTGGAAAAGGAGAAGCAAATCAGTGCTGGAGTTGAATATGTAACCAATGCCGAACTTATCTTGGAGATGTGCACTGAAAGATATAGAACCAAACTGACATTTGTTGTTTTTAAGACAAACATTATATACATATTTCAATTAGTTAGCAAATTGTAATTTTGTGATTTTTTAAAAAGAGAAATGTATTAATAATATAAAGAAAGTGTGTATAAGGTTTGTTTAAAACATTAGACAAACAAAATTAGATAACCATTACATTGACGTGATTAAGAAACATAAAAAGTGACCATTTGGGATCAATGAGCTAGTTAATTCTCTAAGTTATTTGGCACTGGGAGTTAAAGCAGTGATTATCTTTTTATGCTAAGATATAATGTTTGGTTCTATTGCACAAAACTTGAGAAGTAGCTTCTTTAGAGTTAAGAGAGTCACCAAATATTATAAGGTTTCTTTCTTCCCAAATAGTAGCAATAAGGTAACTAAAAGCTACTTTGAACAACCATAAGTCTCCTTCATGTTTCATTTGAACACTTGATGATGTCTAAATAAGTGTATAGTGGGGTGTCTAGATGACAAAATTGAATGATTGACTTCTAAATTTATTCATTGAATTGGCATTGAAAAAATGTAAGATCTATGTTTTTTGAAGCAGACTTGCATAGAATACCCCAATTTTGTAAAGACAAAAAGTGTGATATTCTCTAGATTGTGAGAAGTCTATTTCTAATTGATAGCCACTAGAGATGTCAATAAGTCGGGTCAGGCCCGGGCTGCTTCTGACCTTGCTCGGCCCGACTCTGGGCCACCGTGGCCCAACGGGTTGGGATAGACTGGCTCGTGGCTCGACCCTACCACGGGCTAATCGGCTCATGGCTCGACGGGCCATGGGTGGGTTGAGCCAACCCGACCATATTTTTTTAAGAAAATTAGTCAATTTTGACAAAATGATGTTGTTTTTTATATAACAGTCAAGCCACGAGCCAGGCCGAGCCTACCACGGGCTAACCATGGTCTGCTCGACCTTGGCCCGTGGCCCAGTCAACCCAAAACCAAAATAAAGTTAGGCTAAACTGGGCTCTTTTTGCCATCCCTACTAGCCAGGAAGTGATTGAGGCATGAGGTGAATTGTTTTTGTATCATATAAGTTTGTTTTAAAATGCAGTTTGGTTGGAACTTCGGAAGAGGGACTAGTTTGTTTGGAATTTCTGAAGAGGAACTAACATGCTGGATTTAGAAAGGACACTAGAAGGTGGATACATCCAATTGATTTCATCTTCTTTAGAGTTGGGGCAAATTTGACAGGAAAGTTACCAATATAAATGATGGTAATAATGCAGAGAGGTTCAACTTGGGTAATGCTTCAACTACTGTGATGTTTGAGTGCAATGTATCAAGGAGTGGATTAGCTTTAGTGATAGAAGCTAAAGGACCAAATGGAGTCCAGTGATCATGCCAAAAGAAGGTAGTTTTGCCATTATTAACTATGTGCTTGAAAGAATTTATGATGGTACCTTTAAATTTAAACAAGGAATTCAATAATGATGAAGAATTGATATGATTCTTAACACTCCATAAGTATTAGCCCTTGATGTAGTATGTCTGTATCCGTTTCACACATAAGGAATATTTACCTGTTAGTAACCTCCAAGGCCTCTTTGTGATGAGAATTGAATAAAGCATTTTGCTTAGAAGGATGCTTAATCCACTATTTATCCTTAGCATGCAAACCTTAAACCATTTGACTTTGTAATTGCTACTCCCATTTACATTCTAGAGAAAGTTCTTGAAAAGTTTCTTTAACTCTTTGATAACTACTTTAGGAAATACTATTTGTGAGGCATAGTAGTATGTGAATGAAGATAGAATCGAGTTGATTAGTTGACATCTACTTGCAAGAGATAATGCTTTGGAGCTCTAGATTTGAATTCTACTATTGATTTTGCTAATAATAGGCTTAAGATCAAAGAAAATAGGCTTAATGGAGGAGACGGGAACTTATAAATATTTAACAGGTAGGTGAGATACCTTAAAGCCGATGATTGCGAAAATTTATAGAGACAAGTAGGAGGCACTTGCAGAGATAAAGAAGTTGAATTTATTAGTTTTGATGATTAGTCTAGAAAGCTTCTTAAACATGTTGAATACTTTAGAAAGGATGGAAACATATTTGATATATGCTCTAGAGAAAATAAAGACGACATCAGCAAAACTGAGACTCACTATGTTGAGATTTTTACATTTAGTATGAAACTTGAAGTTAGAATTCCTGTAACTATTTTTCTTAAGCATTTGGGTTAGAACTTAAGAAAACAAAGAGAACAGGTAAGCCTGTAGTTGCAAGAATAGATTTGGTAACTTGACTATTAACTAGAACCTTGTATGGCACTGAAGTAATACACTAAGACATCCATTCAATGAAGATGTTTGGGGAGATAAAAGCCTTTAGTGTGTTGAGGATAAAACTCCAGTTAACCGAATCATTAGATTTTTGGAAATCAATTTTGAAAGCACAATTTTTGCTACTATTTCTAATGTTGTAATGCTTAAATAGCTCTTTTGCAATTGCTTTATCTCCTATATGTCTCTTTCGGATGTTTGTACATTGTTTATAATTAATTAAAATAGGAAGCATGATTTTCAGTCTTTCTACAATTACCTTTAAGATGATTTTGTATATAAAGGAATAATAAGAGCTTGATCTGAAATATCTTAGGGGCTTATGATCCTTTCACTTGGGAATCAAAGTGATGAATGTCTTGTTTAGCTATTTTAGAAGTTTTATGTTGTCGAAAAGCTCTTAAACTTCTTAATTACTTTTTGCCTTATAATGCTCCAATTTTTAGTGAAAGGAACAAGAGCCTTGCAGTGAGCTAGGATTTGATGGCTTTTTCAATTTCAGTAACTGATATAGGAAAAGAGAGCTTCCACTTCACTTGGAGATAGTTTATGCTACATGATTAGCTCAAAGAGTCTAGGTGAAGATGTAGCAGATGAACTAGTTCTAAGCAATTGAATGAAATAATTCTCAACCTCATAAATGATTTTAGCTTGAGTGTGAAGTTATAAGCCATTAGATTCTAATATTACTATTTCATTAGAAGTTATCCTTGTCAAAATAACTTTGTGGAAGAAGAAGGTGTTTCTGTCCCTATCTTGCAACCATTTAATCCTAGATATCTGCTTCCATAATGAGTGATCAAAATTAAGAACCTGAATAAAGTTGTGTGAAGCTTTCTTTTTAGCTTCTTGAAAGGAGGGGTTGGTAGGATCAAGATACAAGTCATTCTGAGCTTTCACAAGACTTTCTTTTATAGTATTTAAAAGGTGATGTAGATTTCCAACATTTTTTTTGAAAATTCTTGATCTCCTCTCAAATATAGCTAAGCTTATTGGAGCATTGAAATTGTTTAGTACCTTTAAAAAAGGAATTGACTACTTTCTTCACAACATCTTTGAAACTTGGAATACTTATAAGGTAGTTGCTGAGTCGAAAAGGGTGTTTGATATGGGGCTGCATTGAATTTGAATAAATAATAATAAGAGAGTGGTTAGAAATGCTAGGAGTAGGAAAATAAGCATAAAGATTAGGGAATTGTTGTATCCATGAATGATTGAATAGGCCTCTGTCCAATTTTTTTCCTAAAAAGGTAGAATCCTTATGTTTACTGCTCCATGTATAAAAGTTTCCACCACTAGTAAGTTTGTGGCTTTAATGCTATTTAGAAAATTCTTTAGATATTCACAAAGAGGCTTATTGGAATGGCTACCATTTTCCTCGTCATGGTGAATTGTTTAATTGAAGTCTCCTAGTAGTATCCATAGAGTGTTAATGTCTTGTCAAATTTCAGTGAGCTTTTTCTATAAAGAAATTCTTTGATAGGTGAGATTGAAAGCATAGATGATGAAGATATTAAGATGGATGTTCAAGCTTAAAACCATAAATTTCAAATAAATTGCCTAATCACAAACGATGGAATTAAGGAGCCTAATTTTTGTCATTGTTGTAAAGGACTAAAATTATCCTATTTGGAGGTGATTCATAATTAGAGATTGCTTTCTAATATTTAGGTAGCATAGCAAGAATACTAAAACGATTCTTTTTTAATCTAGTTTCTAAAATTCCCACTAAGTTGAGATTATTCTTAGCAAAAAAAAATCTAATAATTTTTTGCTTGGAGGGAACATTCAACCCCTTAATGTTCCAAGTGGAGATGATCATCAGTTTTTGGGCAGAATAAGAGAGATTCTCCTTTCTACCTGATTTTGATTGTAGCAAAGGGGATTAAGAAGATTATAGTTAGATCTTAGTTCAATTTTTTGAGATTGGAAGCCTCTGGATTAGAAATGCAAAGTGAGGAATTGGTTGTGAGTATATCAATAAGGTCAAAATTTTCATCTGGTAAGCTTAGAGAGCTCTACTTTAAGGAGGCATTAACACCAATCTCTTTTAATGAATTATTAGGGTCAGCATTAGGAATTTGAGGAACAAGATGAGGTGTTTTAACTAAACGTTCTAGGTATTGTTCTTCTTGCATAAGTTCCCAATAACTACTTGTAATGAATTTTCTTCCTTTTGGCTTCCAATTCTTTTTAGGATTCTAGTTATAAGGCTTCTAAGCATAGGATATTTTGACCTTGTCCTTTACTAACTCTAGGTTGTCATTCAATTTTATGATTGAAACTTCCTCAAGTAATTTTATTAATGCATCAACAATAACACAAATCTTGGCGAAGTTGATTCTCCTAGTTTTAGCAGTTGTTTGATCAAGGCATAATGGTCAACCTATAGAGCTAACTAAGTAGCTCAAGCCCTCAATTGCCCAGAATTCTAAGGGAATTTCATGGATACAAACTATAATGGAATGTTGATTGATCTAATTTCCTTAATTTTCACCCTTAGTCTCCAAAGCTAGATGAGAAATGGTTTATTTGAAACGTGCATGGACTAACTTTGATTACTTCTGAGAATGATTTAGGTAAGTTGAATTTGAAGCAAAAGATATCACCATTGTTCAGAATTATGTCAATGAGTCCATATTGTTTCCAATTATTGTGAGCCTAAGATTTCATAACAAGAAAAGGGATTTTTTATCAAGAAAGAATCCAACCAAGGTAGATTGTCATTTCTTAACTCCTATTTGAAGGTTAAAGAAAGGTGGGGATATAATCTGGCGATCTGGTGTGGGATTAGAGGGCAAAAAGATAGTTTGGCTTCAGGATTATGGTTACTTATAACTTGAACCCAAATACGTTTAAGGGGAGTTGTATCTGTAGGTGAAGATGAAGCAACAATAAGTTTTAGGGTAGAGGAGGGAAAGGAGATTGTGGGGGTGGGTTGTGGTGAAGAGGATGGATGTGAGGAAGAGAAACTATAAAAGACAGAGGCAAGAAAAGTTTAGAAAATGAAAATGATATATTAAAAATGGATGGATAAAAGTAGTGAGTGACAAGTAAAGATAGTCAAAGGATAAATAGAGCAACTGCAAAAGCAGTGCAGTAATCAAGCAAAAGGAGGTAGGAAGGATCTATGAAGATGAAAAGGAAGTGAAGAGTAGAGTTAAGCAAAATTAACTGGAGAGAAGGAAGTAGGTGGAGGCTAAAAAGGAGGATGATAAAGGGGGGAAAAAAAACTCAACTCCTAAGCTAGCTACATTATTCAGGATGAAGAGTTTCCATAAGACTTACCCAATATTCCAGTAAGATAGCTAGCAAGTTTTAGCAAGCTCACTAGCAAACTTCATATTAGATAGGAATGAATTATCTTCACAAGTTATTTGTTTCTTATTTAGATTAGATCTATATTATTATTTCCTTGTAGGATTATAGTTCTTAGGGTTTTGATATAAGTAAAGTTTTAAGCCTATGTAAGGCTACGTTACAGATCAAAAAAAGGGGTGTTTGGATTAATTAAATTACTTTATAGTGGTTTATCTTCATCTTGTTTTCTCTACTAACTACTATCTTATCTAGCTTATAGTGACAATTAAATCTATAATCTTATCACTCTCAATCCTTTCTTTATTAGATTGCGGCAATTCATGTCCTTCTTTTATGTACTTTTTGTGTTAGCTTGGATTAACCTACTTTTTATAGAACGGTCTTAAGCCTATTATATTGATATCAAATCTCACTAGTTCAATTAGTGAGAGTTGCATCGTATAAAAATTGAGAAATCATATGTATGAATAGATTATAGCATGAATAATAAGAATTGCATGAAATCTTTGAGATAAGCCTATATGAATTTATTGGGTTAAACTCAATTCTATTAATATAATTCATAGAACAAAGTAATGCTTTCTTAGGAATTTTTTACTAGAAAGTTATTAAATCAATCAATTAAGATTAGGACCATATTTCTTGAGAAAGAATATAGTTATGACTTTGGAATTCCTGTTGATCTAAGAAATTAAGGTTAATCATTAAATTAGGATAAATTCAAGAATACGAAAAGTTATCAAGGGATTCTTCATTTGGATCATGATTATTTATTGGTTATTTCATTCTTTTTATAGTTCAATTAGCACTAGTGATGTATTGTAATATTTGTGGTAGTGGACACCATAATCATGAATTTTAGACACCTTATAACATGTAGCAATGAATCAAGCAAGTTAATTTTATAGGAATTAGTATTAAAATAACACCTATAGTAACACGTATAACCTGGAGTGAAGAAACCATTCAATTTTTTTATGGAGTAATAAAAGACAATAGAGACAAGTACCTCCACCAAGATTTCAACAACAGTAGCAACAATAAAGGAAGTTAAATAAATGATGAAAGTTATCATTACACCTCAGACTCACTTTTGGATTACTAATGAGTCTCTTTGAAACTAATAAGCCTCTATCAATAATAAAGAAATTTAGATTTGAAAACTTGTTAAACTTGTCTATAAAGGCAACCAAGTACATTACCTAACAATATTAAGCCAAATTTAATTGATCAAGTGAATGTAATAACTTGTATAAGTAAAAAGGAGCTAAAAGTTGACAAGAAGAAAAAAGATACTATAAAAAAAAAGAATGATAACGAGAAGAAGGATAAGAAAGAAAAGAAGGATAAGGAGAAAGAGAAATAGGAAATGGAGGAATTAAAAAACAAAGTGGTTAAAGGTTAGAAACTGACAAATTTATGCCTAAGCAGATTTGAGAATGGTAGAAAGAAAGATTAATTCATTAATTTTTTTGATCATTTTAAACATTTACACATTAATATCCCTTTTTCTGAAGCTCTTTGGAAGATGCCAAGGTAGACAAAGTTTTTAAAGATTTTCCTTTCTAATAAGAAGAAACTAAAGGAGTTGTCAATGGTAACAAGTGAATAGTGCTCTTTTTGCTTGCAAAACAAGCTACCCAAAAAGACCAAAGATCTAAGGAGTTTTGTTATTCCTTGTAATATTGGTAGTTTATCAATTACAAGTAGACTTGAGAGCTAAAATTAATTCGATACCTTATAACATGTTTAAGAAATTAGTGTAATACGTGACGGTCCTTAGTCACATATCCCGGATCGAATGCAAAAGGGCAAAAAATGGAAAAATGTGAAAATACCTGATTTTCTATTCTGAAACTTCAAACGAGGTTTTCGACATTGAAACGAACCCGAATCAACCACCGCCTTCATGGGAATTGCTCTCCGGGACACAAGCTAGGTCTTTGTACAGTTTTCTCAAAATACAAGCTCTCTTAACGGGTCAAAGATTCCTTATGCTCGTGATTGATATGAGCAACTGCAGGGGACCATAACATATTTATATAACTTCCATATTAGTTAGGCATCCCTATCACAAGGCCGATATGGACCAGGTCCATACTAATCTGGTTTCATTTTCCACCCGAACTTCGACCCATTGATTTAGATCATTTATTGGGCCACTTTATCATCTTTATCTGGATCAAATTACGTAACTTAACTGATAATTTATTTAAAAACCAAATTACAATTAATAACTATCCACTATATGAGAAATTGACAAAATTGCCCGTAGGGGTAAAAATGTCAAACAATCTCCCCCTTAGACAATTATTAATTGCAGTTTTGACTCAACTTTAAAAACAATTTAAAAACTTGATTAAGCCATGCTATTGTATTAGTCGATTAAGTTTAAAAACAAAAACATTTAATCCAAAAATAATGAAAGTCTAACATTATGTCTTGCAAGGTTTTCGATACCAAAAAATATTAGACACATGTGTCATGTGTGATACAAGTCGAATACAATCACGTATACCTAATACCTCACTAACATTAATGGAAAAATGGAGTCTGGTAGGCTACGATGATACCTTTATGATCTAATATATATCATCTTCATCTATAGGTCTCGATTTCTCCAAGTTTATGCTAAACTGCATTGCTAAACTATATTAGAGAAATCCTATTTTCTCTCACCGAATGCTAAACAACATTAAAGAAAACTTTTTTCCTCTCACCATAAGCTAAACAGCATTGGAGAAAACTTTTATGTTCTCCAATTGAATGCTAAACAACATTAGAGAATCTTTATGAGATTAAAAACTTATATCCCCCTATGTCATATCAAACTTTAAGGATATATCCTTATAAAACTGTATCTGTCTAATGACATAGGCTCAAGGTCAATCTTTATAAATGCCCAATGACCTTTAAAATGCTTAAGATCAACACAAATCTTAAGGCTTCTATACATATTATGACAATGTATGACAATAGGTATTACTGAGGATAACTAATGATCATTTTTATTGATGAACCATCATATCGTTATAATACATCAAAACGTACAAATGTACGTAGAGAAAACATAACGATTTCCTAACTGATAGTGTCTAAGGAATTCAAATCACCCATAATGTATATTTGTGTTCCAAACACAAGTGGGTAAAGTCCTTTAGTTAAAGAATCGACTTATAGTTCCTCAGTCTTTAAATGCTCCAAACCTTAACGTCACCTTTTCGTATCAACTACTTCATAATCAAGAATTTGATCTTAAAATGCTAAGACCCTATGATATTCCATGTCGTTATTAAACAACACGGAAGCTTAATTATCACATTGCAACTGAATGGGTTAGCCACTAAATCAACCATATACAACTCAGAAATTAAAAATTTCGAGCTAAATCGTCTGTGAAGCAGCCTATAGCATCCACTATGCATGCGTGATTGAGGAAGTTACCCGTGTCTATTTGACACTCTTCCACGACATTGTACCATTTGCAAACCTTAAACCGTAACCTTAAGTAAACTTTCGATTATCCGGATACATAACTAAATTTGAATCTGAATTCTCCATGAGGTTTAGTCTGCTGACTTTTCTATATATCAACATATAATCCTTGATTCCCTTTAATTATCTCAACACTCACTTGACTAGATTTCAATGGTCTACATCTGCGTTAACCAAATACTGACCAACCAGTCAAACAGTAAATGTAATGTCCTGCCTAGTACATAGACAAGCATACATTAGGCTATCAACCGTACTAGAATATGGAACATTTCTCATAACCTCTCTCTTTACTTTATTCTTTGATCACTGTGCCAAAGATTATCTCTCACTATGAGAGATAAATGTTACGATAGGTTTACTGTTAACTGTATTAAACCTTTGTAACATATACTTAATGTTTGCATTTTGTGAGAGGTATGATGAGTGTTAAGATCTGTTCTGGTGAATCCAAATACCTAAGACAAAAGATGCTACGTCAAAGGCCTTTTATGTCAAAGTTCTTCACCAAACATTGTTTCACCTTATACAATATGGTTAAGCAATTTGACGTGAGCAATATATCATACTTATGTAGTAATAGGAAGATAATTTTGCTCCCCCTGATATAGTACAAGAACCTTTTAACTTTATTTTTCATGAAGTTGAAAGAGGTCACAACATCATCAACTATAAGGTTTCACTTTCTGGAGGTTTGATGTAAACAACATATTGATCTGCATAACATGCAAACCATGTCAGTTCCATCTGGATCCTGAAATCCTTTAGGTTGTATCATATAGACCACTTTATAAAGGTCTTTATTCAGGAAAGTAGTTTTTACAACTATCTGATGTAACTCTTTATCATCATGAGCTACAATTGCCTTAATCACTCAAAATGTATCCTACGAGGATATGAGAGAAAATCAATATTTCTCCATGAGTGAACCATTAGGCAATTGAGCTAGTCGATAAACTGATGAACTTTATACTGAAGTCCTTTGGTCTTAAACTTTATACTGACAATTTTGCTGTTCTTCTGCAAAATCAACTAGCTCCTGCTTCGTGGCTTGCATCTCATCAATCATTGCAACCTACCACAATTCTGCTACGGGTACAAAAATAGCTTCTGTAAAAGTAACTGAATTCTTAATATATCTAATATCACAGTCCTGTTCACCTAATAGACTATGTAGTCAGATGGGATAATAGGTCATCTCACTCTAGTGGATTTTTATAATTGTATTAGATCTTGTACCCCCAAGAACTACTGTGGGTATAAGTATGGGTTCCTATTCCTGTACAGGTACAATACAAAGGCTTAAATCCACCGGATCTAACTATATGAGTAGAGAATACTTGATAACTATAATATCTATGCTGTTATCATCCTAAGGGTCAAATGGCCCACCATCATTTCAGACATCATATTCCAAAAACTCAGCTGTTAGTGATTTCACTATTCTGTTCCCTCCTTTTCTACAGTAAAATCTGTAGCTTTTAGAGTGGTCAGGATATCTTACTAAATAGCAATGAGCACAATGAGTATTCATTTTTTCTTTATAAGGATTATACCACCTCGGTAGGGCAGCCTCATACACAAATGTGTGTAAGACTGAGTTTTCACACTTATAGATTATTAGGTAGATCAGTCATATTATGCATTGACTTTTTCAAGTCCTTTAGGGTGCAATTATGCCTTTCGGCAACTTAATATTTTGCTCAAGACTGTCCGGTATAGTGAATCAAGTCACTTTCCCAACCGATTTCATATAACCGACAACCGAACCTTTTCAAGTCCTGAAACACCATGTTTGATATTCTCCTTCATAGTCAGACCTGACATTCTAAATGAATTCTTCCAATTGGTTCTCAACTTTCAGTCTTTAAATGAGAACACGTAATTATAATGGGAATATTCACGACAAATGTCAAAATACTTTTGAAATTGCACAATGCAACTATATAAGGTCTTTTGATATCTTTATGAATCAGGCTCAATAAGTTAGAAGTATAAGTTGACCTCAATATCTTTATTTTAGTAAGCTTACCCTTACAATAGTCAACACATGGTCCCAGACCTTTATAATCTATAATTGAGAGAATGCTTTCCTCAATTAATCTCTCAACCCTAGCTTTAGAAATGTGGCTTAAACTTTTATGTCACACCATGTATGACTTTTCATTCATCAGGGTCCTTCATTTCATAACTTGTTCAACAAGATACGAAGAAACATATATCTAATTTAGGGTAGAACACACTCTATACAAACCATATGACAAGAAAGTTGTATCATTATGTTTTGCATTAAATACAACTGTACAACAGAAGTATTAAATACAAAACGTCAATTTTCTTTGTCTAAAATTGATCCAAAGATCATATACAAAATATGTCATGTAAAAAACCTAAATGAACCTTGTTACAAGATTCAGTACATACATCCCCTATAGATATTACTTCTAATTCTTCATTACTATCAACCATCAATTCCTCTTTCCTTTATTTAGATTTATCCTGGATATGAATCCATGCATTGTTGAAGTACCTTGATCAGACACTTACTATATAGTCACCATGTACTTAATACGACTATGGCAAATCAGATTCATAAATTGACAAGCCAAAAAATTATCTAATAGTCACAGTCTTTCCTTCTAGGCCTTATACTGCTGGTTACATTATGTCCTTAGGACCTTCACCAACACTGGATTGACCAACATCAGCATATGGAGAAGATTCAGTCTTTCTACCTTTAATCTTAGTGTGTTTCATCTTTGCCTTCCATTTAGTTGCGTTAAGGACTATAGGAGTAATAAACTTAAGTTTCTCCTCCTTAGCAACGCAATGGAAAATCAAAGCATTGACGTTCCATTCCTCATCCTGTGAATAATGTGTCTTCACCAGATTACTTAACTCTGAAGGGAGTGTATTTAGAGTCTGGTAAATTATGAATAAATAAGGAAAAGAAATGTCTAACATCTTCGATCTCCTGTGAAGATGAATCATTCTTAGTATGTGCTCTTTACTCCCCCTTTTCCCGTACACTTTATGGAAAATAATTCTTTATTCAAGGCACTTGTCTTAATACTAGGTGAGACTGTGTACCTCTAGGAAACATTTCCAATAAATTACTTCATTATGTCTATATCCGGAAGTTCACTAAGTAGATAGTTAGATACGGATCTCTTAATGGTCATCAGACATAATCTGTCAGACCAATCTTAGGATTCATAGGCTACTTTATGAGCTTTCAAACTCCTAGATGTAGGTGAAGATGTCCTATGTATCCTTATGGCCATGTCAACCTCAGCTATTTCCATAGCATTCAATACAACCTCATTTTATTTCTTTGTATTGAAACAGATTAGGGTTCTAATGGTGACATTGATTTTATTGACCAAAAAGGTGATCCTTTAGTAACTTTAATTAGATCAGCACAAATGTAGGATAATAATGATACTGAAAGCTATTAGGATAACAACGATACTGAAAGCTATTAAACAGTATGTTCCCTGAAAATTCGGTCACACATATTATGAAACACCTGTGGGCTGAATGCATAATATATATAACTAAACCTCCATATATAAAAGAGATTAGAGTACAAACCATCAACTCTCATGACACTACCACCTATGGGCAAACAGATCATTCAAGTAATGGCTTTCCTCTATCAAATGCCTTTATGCACATCTCAAAATCTCATATAAGGCCAACACCTATGGGCAGAATAACCAAACATGAGACCAGAGACATCCCCTAACGTGTAAGCAGAACAATTCAAAATACTAATTCGAAAGTCCACTGTGGTGACTACATCCTCATCACTACTCAAAAAGTCCATAAGCACAAGAGATACAACTTTATGTTATCCTCACATTCTTTATGGACATATGATATGTGGTAATGTAACTTCAATAAATACAAAACCCGAATGCACAGTCTCATTGTCACACACCCGTACTGAAGTTATTCTCTAAAAACTTCATTATCATGCATTACCAGATACCGAACCAACTGTCCAAGACACAAGAATCCCATGTCTTTGCTTTATGGCAAGTTCGTAGCATGAAAATTCACTCAAAATGACTTTAGAATGTCTTAATTCCTTTTTCGATTAACCATCATACGATCCCTAACCTTGAGTATGAGATCTCAGACACGACAATTTGAAGTATCCCTCTCATGTGATGTTCGAAACACGAAAATTCACTTGAAATCGGATTCGGAATACCTTAAATCCTTTTTCTATAGTTAAACTTTAATTTATTACTAATGTAATAAATTCAGAAAAAAGGAAAAAAATCACTTTATAGATTTCCCAGACTTAAAAACTGACCCAAAACATCTCGGAGCACCCGTACGGGAATTCTGATATTTTTGTGGTTTTTTTCTTAATGTTACTGTAGCTGATGTTCGTACGGTTGACATCAGCATGAAGTCAGTCGACGACATCGCGCCCACGTCAGCCACGTATGTGAAATATGCACCTGCCCAGATGCACCGGAGATGCATCACGCACACCGACGCTAGCGCGTGATCGCACCCTCTAGACACGCTTCTGGCCCGTATATGGCCACATATCAGCACTTGCGTCGCTGCCGCACGCCTGCAGTACTGTTCACCGTCGGGCGCATGACGCACATGTGCCCGACGATGACACATCTCTTACCAAAAATCTGTGATTGTTGATGAGTTTTAGGTCAATTTTTTGACTTCCTGGGCTCGTTTTTAACCTATTTCTCAAGGCTAAACATATGTACACTACTTTCATGCAATAAAAAGCAAAAAAAAACTGAGAAACGAAAGCTAACTCTCCAAAAACCTTATGGAGATAAAAACCAAAAAATCTCTGTTTTTAGCCACCCAATCACGCCACTGTTCTGATACCACATGTAATACTTAACGGGTCCTTAGTTACGTACCCCAGATCAAATGCGAAAGGACAAAAAACGGAGAAATGTAGAAATACCTAATTTTCAATTCTGAAACTTCAAATGAGCTTTCTGAGACACAGGCTAGGTCTTTCTACAGTTTTCTCAAAATACAAGCTTTCTTAACGGGTCTGAGATTCTTTATACTCGTGATTGATATGAGCGATTGCAGGAGACCATAACCTTTTTATATAGCTTCCATGTCAGGCTTCCCCATCATAAGGTCGATATAGACCAAGTCTACACTAATCTGGTTCTATTTTTCACCCAAATTTTGACCCAATGATTTAGATCATTTATTGGGCTACTTTATTATCTTTATCTGGATCAAATTACGTAACTTAACCAATAATTTATTTAAAAACTAAATTATAATTAATAAATATCCACTGTATAAGAAAATGACAAAATTTCCCTTAGGATAAAAACGTCTAACAATCAGGATTGGATAAACTAAAACTAAGATCAGCATTCTGTTTATGGGTAGATTAATTAGGTATCCAAAGGGAATTATAAAAAATATTTTAGTTAGGGATAACAAGTTTATCTTTTTGGTGGACTTTGTGGTTTTGGATATGGAGGATGATGTAAAGGTCCCTTTGATCTTAAAATGACCTTTTCTAATTACTACGAAGGCTATAATATATGTGCACGATGGAAAGTTAGTCCTAAAGGTAGGGTACATGGAAGTAAAATTTGAAATATCTAAGCTATGAAACATAGTCCTAAAGGTAGGGTACATGGAAGTAAATTTTGAAATATCTAAGCTATGAAACATCCTAATGATAAAGATGATACTAGTTTCTCTATAAATGAGATTGATACTAATATTTCTCTTACTATATAGAAAATAATCAAACAAGGAGAAGAAGGGGAGACGAACAACCTAATTTTAATGGAAAATATGTTAACTAATAAGCCTTTGATTATGAAGGAGAATGGAATCAAGCCTTTGATTATGGGTGACTCCAACATAAGTGAAGGGCTTAAGATGTCCAATCAAAAGACTCATAAATCAGCATTTGTTGGGAGGCAACCTAATATTTAAGTATTTAAGATCTTTAAAAATAGTTTTAGTTTGTTCTAGTAATTTAAACTTATGGTTTTAAGTTTATTTTGATTTTCTTTCACTATTAGACTATAATTATTCTACTTAGGGCGAGACTTAGTGGAATTTTGCTTATTATCAAAAATGTACTAATTATCCATACATCTTTTACGTTGTTTTCTATGTTTTCATTATTCTTGCGTATTGTTTATATTGACAACAATGTACAACTTAAGTGTAAGGGAGTGAAATATTGTTATACTTATAAATTTTATTATAATTAGCTTGATAGAAGAAATTCAAAGAATTTTTTTTAGAATATTGATCAAGGTGATTCATTATAATTTCCATTATTATTGTGATTTGATTTGTCTAAGAAAACATTTATAAGTTTTGATAATTAAGTTAATTTTAATTTATTTCATTAATTTTAAGGATGGTTACTTAATTTGAATTTTGATACTTTCTATATAATATGTATATACAATTGAGTTAGAAGTAAATTATTTTAAAGCATTTTCATTACCTCACTTAAAAAAAGAAAAAAAGGAAAAAGAAAAAGGTGTTTCATTTGAATAAGTGGGTATGAAATAAATTCACCATGTTGGTTTCAAACCAAGGAAAAAGATTGAAGTTAAAGAGTGATGCTAGTAGCTATTTGAAATACTGACCTCATTGAGTAACTGAGATTATTCATAATAAGGTACTTACTGTCACATTAAAAGGTTAAAGGAATTTTGAAACAATCTTTAAATGCTCTTGTGTTCATTTAAAGTTGTTATTTTTTTCTTTTCTTTCAATAAGAACTATGAAAATATTTGAAAGTTAAAGCAACCTTCTCATGTATGTTTACTTTATACGTTAGGTTTAATTTTTATAGATTTAGCTAAAGACTGAAAGATTATATTATAAATAAGTTAAATGTTTAAACATTTGATGAACTTTTCAATTAAATAAATAATAAAAAATCTTGAATGATTTGATTAATCTATTAAAATTTTTCATATTTGTGCTTAATTAAGTTAAAAGTAATGAAATTGATTTGCTCAAAGATAAGTAAATACTTAAGTGTGAAAATTTATGATAAGTGCTAATTAAATTATGTTTTTAATATGATTTTGAAAGAATTTGACTAGTGAGAAGAAGATTTTTGTGGGATGTTGTACTTACTGTAATTTATATTTTGTTTACAGGTCTTATTTTAGCTCTCTTATAAAAGAAAGGAAAGAATTAGGTTTAGGCAAAATCTTTTATTTTTTATAAAAGTAGACCCTAAGTAGATGTCTTTCTTGACCTTACTCATAACCCGGTTGATTATTGCAGATGTTGATGCAAAGCGTAAAGCCAAACCACGGTATCATAGGAAGAAAGAGAAGAAATCTTGAAGATAAGTGTTAGACCCCTAAACTTCGGAGCACCTCTCAGCGACCTTCATGAGGAGCCTTAGGCTGGAGGTTCGTTGGATTACACGCATGAGGAAGGCATGCGAAAATACTAAGGCAAACGTGGGCGAGTGTGATCAGACTTGGTGCGAATTTTGGTAGAGTCTCGTACTTAGTGAAAATTGGCCCAGGCTAAGGATTTGACGGACTAAGGACTTAGACTATACTCGGATGGATAGACCACGACTAACGGACTTTTTGTGGGAAGCATTGGATCGAGTCAATGCGCTATGTGGGCTTCAGCAAGATCACACTGCATCATCAGCGGATAGAGATCGTGGGGAGAACTTCGATGATGGGGTAATCACAAAGAGTTAGAGTTACAGTGGGATTCAACATCTGAAGGTAGTAGAGATCTTCGCAGATAAGGATGCTAGTTTCCTAGTTGAATGTAATCTCTATCTTTTTGTTATCTTGTAAATTCTATTTTATTGGTTAGAGATGGGGTGTCATCTAATTGGTACATATGATGTAATCTGATAGAGATAGACGTGATCTTAACTCGATCTTAGGTAGATCAATTTGAGTGGGATTAGGTAGTTCAGATTGAGTGGGATTCTGAATGTAACTTGACATCCAAGTCAAGAGGCCTATATATAGCTCATTCGAGTTTTGCTCTCAACGGGTTCAGAGAGAGAGAGCATTCCTTGTATTCTTTTAAGGGAAAGTAATATAAAGGTTGGTTTAGCCGTATCTCTGTTGTTCCTATGTTGCCTATCTTTTCTTATTACTTTCTAAAGCATTGTTTCTTCGAGTGAGCAAGTGAAACACTTCGAGGGTCGTTGAAGGCTGAGTCTTACTGAAGCGGACCCTAACGAGACTACGGTGCAAAGGGTATTGGCGATAGAATTCGGTGAAAGTTCAAGTCCCAAGGTGACCTTTGTATCAACTGGTATCAGAGCTAAAGTTCGAGATGGGTGTAAGCAATTTGATGGAACGAGTGTCTAGGGTGGAGGCGCTCATTGGGCCTATTCCTCAGGGGGAGGAAGAGGTCACATCTCACAATGCTGGATTCGAGATGTTGGAGGTGTGAATCCAACAGTTGCAACAACAGTTGGCGGAATTGTTGAAGGCACAGGAGGCCCAGTTAGAGATCACTATGCTGAGGCGTGCTGTTGCAACATTGGATGTCGATCGTGCAGAAAGCTCATCACCAAAACCTTCAGCGGTGAAGGTACAAAAACCTAAGGTGTTCGAAGGTGTACGCGACGCCAAGGTGCTTGAGAATTTCTTATGAGATATGGAGCAGTACTTTGCTACGACAAGGGTGCCCGATACTGAGAAGGTTAGTGTGACAGCCATGTACTTGGATAAGGATGTTAAGCTCTGATGGAGGACGAGGACTTATGCGGAGATCAGTGCGAGTAGAACTCCCGTGGATATATGGGAGCTCATGAAGAAGGAGTTGAAAGATCAATTTCTTCCGTTGAATACTTCATGACTTGTGAGAGATGCCCTAAAGAAACTGAAACAAGAAGGTTCGGTAAGAGATTATGTGAAATCTTTTAGTTCTCTATTACTTGATATTGAAAACATGTCAGACGAGGACATACTCTTCAACTTTTTGTCCGGGTTACAACTGTGGGCGCAAAAGGAGTTGCGGAGGCAAAATGTGAAAGACGTGGTTGGTGCAATCGCGGCTGTTGATGCTTTGGTAGACTTTCAAGCGGTGAAGGAAACTAAGGCAAACTCCTCTAACTCTACAAAGGGCAATGGTCATGCTCAATAGGAGAATACCGAGGGGAAGAAGACGAAAAAATCCAAGAAGGAAAACTTCAATGGGAAAAGCAAGCAAGATGGTGACTCCGAGAGTGGGGAGACGTCCTCTAAAAAGGCCAAGATTGCTTGTTATCTATGCGGTGGACCACATTATACAAGAGAGTGTCCGAGGAAAGAGAAGCTAAATGCCCTGATAGCCGAAGAAAAAGAAGGATCTTTAGAGGAGGCGGCAATAAATCTGATTGTGTTGTTGAATGGGGTTAGTAAAGAACCTAATCCTTATGATGAACTAATGCATGTAAGAATACAGGTTAATGAGATAGAGGTGACCACGATGGTAGATACGGGTGCGTCACATTCCTTCGTGACGGAAAGGATAGTGCGCAAGTTGGGGCTTAGAGTATCTACGACCCCGATAAAGTCAAGAACCCCTACGGGTAAGGCACAAGCGGGTGATGGGAGCTGCTTACAACGCCCCATTGAACATAAGGAGCTGGGGTGCCAGGATAAATTGCCTGGTCGTACCACTTAAGGATTTCAAATTGATATTGGGGATCGACTTCCTTAAGGCAGCAAAGACGGTGCTGTACCCAAGTTTGGGCGGTATGATGGTTATGCACGACGAAAAATTTTTCTTTGTTGATTGTTGTAGATTCATTGGTGGGACGAAGGAGACTACAGTATCGATAGCACAAGTGTCGGCTATGATCCTTGAAAAGGAGGCAAACTATGCTCAAGAAAGCTCGAAACAGAAGGCGAGTAAGGAGCATATCGTTGCCAAGATCGCGAGGGATCAAGGTAACAGAGAAAACTCAGCGAATGGAGCTCTTTTTAGCATGTCTCTGGTGGGCGAGGTGAGCCTTGAGAAGGTGAGTCCAAGTGGAGGCAAAGACAACCCCGATGGATTGGAAAAATGGTATTGGGTGAAGTGCCAATTGATGTGAAGACTTGCGACAGTCTTCAAGAGCTAACTGAGGAGTCTTCAAAGAAACCACTCGTGGAGGAGTGCCAATAGACTAATTCGACGACGACGTCGAATCCATCTGGTGGGGATAGTTTATTAGACCCCTAAATTTCGGAGCAACTCTCAGCGACCTTCATGAGGAGCCTTAGGCTGGAGGTTCGTTGGATTACATGCATGAGGAAGGCATGCGAAAACACTAAGGCAAACGTGAACGAGTGTGATCAGACTTGGTGTCTTGGACCTAGTGACGATTGACTCGGCCCAGGTTAAGGACTTGACGGACTAAGGACTTAGACTATGCTCGGATAGATGGACCACCACTAACGGACTTGTTGTGGGAAGCATTGGATCGGGCCAGTGTGTTATGTGGGCTTCGATGAGTTCACACTGCATCATCAGCGGATAGAGATCGTGGGGAGATCTTAGATGATGTGGCAATCACAAAGAGTTAGAGTTACAGTGGGATTCAACATCTGAAGATAGTAGAGATCTTCGCGGATAAGGATGCTAGTTTCCTAGTTGAATGTAATCTCTATCTTTTTGTTATCTTGTAAATTCTATCTTATCGGTTAGAGAAGGGATGTCATCTAATTGGTCCATATGATGTAATCTGATAGAGATAGACGTGATCTTAACTCGATCTTAGGTAGATCAATTTGAGTGAGATTAGGTAGTTCAAATTGAGTGAGATTTTGAATATAACTTGACTTCCAAGTCAAGAGGCCTATATATAGCTCATTCGAGTTTTGCTCTCAACGAGTTCAAAGAAAGAGAGCATTCCTTGTATTCTTTTGAGGGAAAGTAATATAAAGGTTGTTTTAGCCGTATCTCTGTTATTCCTGTATTGCCTATCTTTTCTTATTACTTTCTTAAGCATTGTTTCTTCGAGTGAGCGAGTGAAACACTTCGAAGGTCGTTAAAGGTTGAGTCTTATTGAAGTGGACCTTAGCGAAACTGCTGTGCAAAGGATATTGATGATAAAATTCGGTAAAAGTTCGAGTCTCAAAATAACTTTTGCATCAATAAGGGGTAAAGTATGCCTTGGTTGGAACTACAGCTCATTGATATTGAGAGTGGCACTTTGTACCGAGGTTGTGGAAGCTCGTGGTGATTCTGTGCTGTCAATTACTTCCATTCTCAATGAAAATGGATTTGTCACAGGCATTTTTAGTAAGGAAAGCAGACGAAGAATTGGAAATTTTGGAACATTAGGTCTAATTTAAATAGTAAACTCATGAATGCCTCGTAGATTCCAGATTTTAATTTGAAATTAAAAATAATAGTTTATATATATATGTTTCTTAAGAATTCTCTCGAAATGTGTATTAAATTTCTAAAAACTGTCGGACAAACAAGCTCTTATCCACGTGTCATGCATCCTGTTGATTCAACACAGAATCGATCCACTTGCCTCCACTTGTAAGAATCTTTAAATTTTTAACTTTTTTCAGGTGTCACCCCCCCCACGTTCCCTACATTTTTAAAATTCAGAATCTAGGCTACTCTTAGACGTGTGAGCATAATTATTCGTTTGATGGAAAATGGAAGTTACGAAATTAGTTGTTAAATTGTAAGAATAATGAAGTAGTACAATTTTGATGTTTGTTTATATTTGTTTTTTTGGTTTCTCTCTAGATTTCTGTCTCTTTCTAGAATCTCAGATCAGTCTTTGGTCGGTAGGGGTTTTAGTCTGCTTCAATCAGTTTCAGTCGGACCTTTCCAGTTGTTTTCCCTGTAATTTGTAATCCTGATTGTCATCGTTATTCTCAGCTATAGAGTTCTCATTTTGGAAAAGTGTGTTTGATTGCTTTAATAAGACCTAGTGGCGTTATTTGCATTGGTCTTATCCCCTCTTTCTTTGTTTTCGGTTTATATTTGTATAATTTTGATGTTAATGAAGCTTGTCTGTTTTTGTAAGCTGTGAATATATTAAGATCATGTGTTACTTTTTTCATTTCTTCTTCTTTTCGCGATTTCGCTGTGTTCTCTTTTAAATTGATCGTGTTGTGCTTTTAAAGATGCATTGATGAATTATGAGATATTCTTCGTCTTTGCTTATGAAATTTTATTTTAACAACACGTAACATTATGGGCACTGTGAATGTGGGTTTGTTTTAGTTTAACTTTTGCAATTTTTTTGGGACGTGTTACAGGTTTTGGATGGGTTTTGTTCTGTATGGCGACTTTTTCTGCTGCAGAAGCACAATTAGGGATTTCACGGAGTACTGTATTTAGTTCATTGCCCTTTTATTTTATCTTTTTAATCAGTATTCTGATTGAAGTGAGCTTTCGGAGTGTGATCAGTTAGCTGTGGACATTTGTTTGGTAGCTGGTTTTAATAGAAAGAATTTGTCTTTTAAGAGTTTCGTTGTAGTTGGTTAATTTACACTTGCGTGTTGTGGTTTTGTGGTGGAAGCCTCTCTTGTGTATGGCCAGAGGTTTATAAATGCCTACGAGAGTATTTTGAAGAATGGATAATGATAGTGAATTTGAGATGCCACTTCCTAGTTGGAACACTATAAATCCAACTGATTCTCACCTCTTCATATTATCTTGTGCTCTTGCTGCTTTAGTTGGTATTTTGACTATAGTCTACACTGCTTTCCAATGGAGGAGGAACATAAACTTGAGTTGGATGAAAGCAGTAGCTAGATCAAAGAAAAACCCAAAGGCAAGGAACAAGGTCCCTGTGGCTTCTCATACTTGGGAGCTTGAGTCTGTATCTCGTGGGAAGAATTTGACATGCTGTGTATGTTTGAAATCCATGTCTCCTTCTCAAACTCTTGGACCTATGGTAGCATCGGATAGTTTCATCCACCGCTGTGACATTTGTTGTGCTGCAGCACATTTAAGCTGTTCTTCTAATGCACAAAAGGACTGTAAATGTGTATCTATGATTGGATATGAGCATGTGATGCACCAGTGGGCGGTTTGCTGGACAGAGATAACAGACCAACTTGATGAAACTACTACTTGTTGTTATTGTGAAGAGCCATGTGGTGGGACTTTTCTTAGTGGTTCCCCTATATGGTGTTGCTTGTGGTGTCAACGACTTGTGCATGTTGATTGTCATGGTAGTATGTCATGTGAAACTGGAGATATTTGTGATCTGGGCCCATTTAGAAGGCTGATCTTATCGCCACTGTATGTTAAGGAATTAAATTCTAGTTCACAAGGTGGATTTTTGAGCTCAATCACACATGGGGCAAATGAAATTGCCTCTTCAGTGCGTGCAAGTATTAGGAGTCAGAGCAGGAAGGGCAAACATGGTAGTGAAACATCTATTGACACTGGCAATAGCGGTAGTACCTGTGACATGTCCATAGAAAGTACAGCTGACAACCACCCTCCAATGAATGGTTCTCATGGTGCAGAAGAAGGATGTAATGGTACAGTAAGCTTGGGTAGTATACTCCATGATAATGATGCAGATAAAATGGACTCAAACCCCAGCTTCAAAAGAAGTGAGTCAATAAATCAGAAGAATGAGTTGGGAATGAAGCAGAGATATGAGATAATAGATTTGCCGTCGGAATCTAGACCCCTGTTAGTTTTCATAAACAAGAAGAGTGGGGCTCAGCGAGGTGGTTCCCTGAGGAAACGTCTGAACTTTTTGCTGAATCCTGTTCAGGTTCAAACTCTTCTCTTCATCAAGATTTCTTAAGCTGCTTTTAAATTCTAAATGTGCTTTATAGTATATTAGTATTTTTCTGTCTTCTTTACCATTCTCTTAGTTCAAATTTTTATTTGTTACACTAAGTAATGGACAGATAGTAGTTGCTCTTTGAAATTGTTTTTCTTTGGGCTGCCTCTTCAAAACCTTTTTCAAGATATTTTTGATGCGATGTAGGTATCTATAAGAAGGACATTAGATATTTGAAGGAATTAACAAGACTATGCAGGTCATTTATTGTATTTTGTGATTAGTACAGCATTTTGATTAATTTCTAACTTGATCTGCTAAAATAGGGATTCCATCTTAATTTATGAATGAAACACCATGTATGCATAACTAAAAGATAATAACTTAAGCTTGTGATGTCATGTTTTTTTCCTTAGCTAGCTCTATGTTATGATAAGCATCATCAAGATTAGGTATCTGCAAGACGGTTCTAATTGGAATAGGTACTAAGGCATTGAAACTAAGCGCTTTGTTTGACGTGACCGAGTGAATGCTTTGTTTGACATGACCAAGTGAAGTTCTTAAAGTTATATCTGGAATATTTTGCATGCTTCTACTAGGGGTATATCAAACTCACTTTGTTGAAATGTTTCTTTTTTTTTTTTAAAGAAATAAGTACTGGGATCTTGGTTGTTGGAAATGTCATATTATAATATTTGACTTGAATTTTTAATGAAATTTAGACACGATTGTGGTATGTCCTTATCTATAGTGACTCCTTAAATCTTCTTACAGATTTGTGAGCTCAGCTCAATAGAGGGACCCGAAATAGGCCTCTACTTATTCGGGAAGGTGCCTCACTTTAGAGTTCTTGTGTGTGGAGGAGATGGAACTGTTGGCTGGGTTCTGAACGCGATAGACAAGCAAAATTTTGTTTCCCCTCCACCAGTCGCTATTCTACCTGCTGGAACTGGAAATGATCTTGCCAGGGTACTAGGTTGGGGAGGTGGTTTGGGTGTGGTGGAGAGGCATGGTGGCCTTTGCACAATTTTACATCACATAGAGCATTCTGCAGTAACAATTCTTGACCGATGGAAGATAGCAATTGTAAACAATCAGGGAAAGCATATTCAACCCCCAAAATTTATGAATAACTATCTTGGTAAGGAAATGGTTAGATAACAATATTGCATAGCATAACATTTTATAGCTACCGCTTTCATGAAATTCTATCTGCCTTCTGTAGGTTTGGGATAAGGGAGTTACATTGAACCTCAAGATCTCACTCTTAGACCTAGCTTTTTGAATCAGATTTACATGCTTTTAACTTCTGACAAAGCAGTTATTTTTGGGTGTATTAGCACTATATGCACATTGGCACTTGATTTGGTTTATTTTACTATATGTGTAATCTTAGCTGACTTGGCTATTTATTTTCTGACTTCCTTGGACCTTATAAATGAACCATTACTCATTTTCATTGAATGGTAGACTTATGCTGAAGAGACCTTTGAAATTCAATTTCTTGATCTGTATCTTCAATTTTTGGAAACTTATAAAGCTCTTCTGTTAAACCCCGATCAATGA
>JANZXR010000006.1:29899966-29945303 GCA_027575705.1 Erythroxylum echinodendron
AATTAAATCCTCCTAAACTTGACATAATAGTTAACCTCAATCAAAAATAATTTATCTAACAATACCAGAATTCATTCAAATCATGTTTACTAAAATAAACAAAAAAAATTCAAGGCCTAACATATTTTCTACTTACTATTTTGATTATCCTTGAGGTGCTTGTTTTTTGTTTAGTTATGCATCAAAGTTTAGAGTATAATATGCATATTGATTGATTTTTGGTTGCTCTATTTCGCAATGACTATTTGTTCAAGCTTTTTATGGTTGGAGATTGTGGTGTTGGCAAGTCCTGCCTGCTTCTTAGATTTGCTGTATGATCCTAGCATACATTGTTATTGAGTGATTTCTAAGTTAGAAGGTGGATTACGAGTGAAAGGTCCATAAGCATCCTTGTTGGTAGTTAGCTCTATAAGAATATGTTAGTGTGATGTTTATTGAAGATCATTTCTTTTCAGTGATTGACTGTAGTGAACCGGTGATCCCTTATTGATTACTATTATGGGTAATCGTTTTCAATAATGTATTTCAAATTCTATTATAGGACTTTGCCACCCGATAACACTTATCTTATCTGAAAACAACTTGACTAGTTTGTAACTCTTTAATGCCAGGTTTATAGATAAGTTCGGGGACAAGTAAAGCACAGGTTAGGTTTTATTCTAATTTCTTACTTTTTTGTTCTTTTAATTGGGGAAGGGGGGTTCACTATGAGAATTTCTTTTAATTGGGTTTGGCTTGTGTCGATTTTATAGTTTCCAAAACTTTCCCTTTACATTTTCTACTACTTGCTGATGATGTTGCACATGGTGGTTGTTGTTGTGGTGTTCATCATTTTGATACGATTAATCATTTTAGGTCACGCCGACTATGAGAGGAATAACTTATGTCATAAGCTTCGTATTTCTTCCTAATTCAAAATATTAGGAGAGAAACTCCCATCTGTGGAATTGTTGTTTGTTCCTTTGTGCATCACTGAGGCAACCTAAGACTGCAGTTGTGAATATGTAAGATATTAACGGAAGATACTTAGTTGTGTACTATATTTCTGCACCAAGTAGTCAATGATCTTACTTTTTTGTCCCTGTTACTAGAAACTGAACCCTTAAATGCCAGTAGTTGAACTCTTATCAATTGTTTTCTCAGCTCTCTTTTGTGGATTGTTTGGACATGTATTGTGAAAAAAATAAACTTAAGGGTTATTTACTGCAGTTTACAATACTAGTTCTGATTCCAAATCATTATTTGAGGTATGATTTTGCTTTTCTTTGAGGAGTTTATATGCATGGTTTATTAATTTGACTGGCTGACACACCTACCATATTGTTGCTCTTTTTAATTTTGTTGGACCCCAAATTTTTTTTCAATTTTGTGATTTGTTATTTAACTTTTATTTAGGTTTTGGTTGATTATTCCATTTTTTTTATTAATTTTGAATGTAGTCATTGATTTAGTGGCATAAATGGATATTAGAAATTGATGGAAGGATTTGAATTAAGTTAGAATTAACATGGGAAGGTTAGAAGTAAGTTAGCTTAAAGGAGTTAGAAGATGGATTAAATGAAAGAAGGGGCAAAATGGGGAGGACAAAGTAAATGAAGGGTAAAATGGGAAAAGACCATTAAAATGGTTTTGTAGTATAAGAAGAGAGAAGTGTCGTGAGAAATAAAGAGAAAGAAGAGAGAAACGAAAATAGAAGAGGAATTCGGTGAAAAGAAGAGAAGAGAAATCGAGTTTGTTAAGGTATGTAAATCCTCTTTTCCTTGCTTTATTAAAGGAATGGGTTGTATTGAGGATGAAGAAGTTTGAGAGTAAAGAAGTTTTGTGGGAAGAAGATGGATTAGGAGAACCTAATCGATTTTACAGTTTCTAAACTAGATCTTGAGTTTCTAACCTAGATGGACTGTGGGTAGGTTAGATTTGAGTTTTTATTCATATTTATTATGATTATATGATTTTTCTAAAGTTATGAATTCTATTGGAATGTTGGTTTTGAATGAACCCTTAGTTGTTTTAGGAGACCAAGGAAATACTACCCAAGAATAAAGGGAAAGGCAAGCGTAACTTGGATTTCCGCAAGATTCTTAGGTGGGTAATGTATTTATAGTTATTGTGTAAATGGGGCAAATTCTTGCCTATGTGTGTGTATGTGATGTGCTTGAAAATGAAATTGCTAAATTGTGAATTACTAGTATGCATTTTAAGTTATTCATGGAAAGAAGTATGACATTTTTTATAAAATTGAATAGTGATTTTAATCATGTTATACCTTGATATTCGGTCATGGCATTTTGTATAAACGAAAAGAAAGGAAAGAGAATGAAAGAGTATGAAAGCATTTCATAAAATGATTTGAGCGTGATTATGTGCTTCTGTTTGGGTGAGAGTGGAACCATTATGTTCATCATGTGCACGTTGACAAGAGTCTTCTCTCAGCTGCCCGCTTGTGGCCTATGAGTTCCGAAATCAGACTCATTCTGTTCATGGGGTAAACTTCGATTTTTCCATTATGTTTTCATGGAACCCACGAGCCTTTTGTTCTGCATTGCATCTTTAGATGTTCAAATAGGGTGCATGATAAAGTTTCATGTTTAGTGGCTGAAGTTATGTTGTGTATTGTCTTTAAATTATATTGAACAATGCTTAAATTTGCATGACTAAAGTAAGAATGCTAAAATTACTAGATATACATATACATATGCTTGAATATGTGGCCAATTGCTAATGGCTATATATGTATTAGCCACTGAGCCGTGTAGCTCACCCCATTAATCCCTCCTTAGGTGTAGATCAAGAAGATAAGTGCTTCTTACAAGGCATTGGGAAACTTCCAAAATAGTAACTTTTGTCACTAAGTTAGTTTGCTCACTTTTGGGATAGCTTCATAAGTATGTAAACATAAAGCATCCTGCGTATGTTGTATTTTTGGGGCTTAGGCCCTCATTCAAAGTATATTGATGTAATTAAGTGATTTATGAGTTTATGAGACTTGGGGAAATGAGTTAAATAAAGAAACTACAAAGTCCCCAGGTGTTTGTGCATGTTTCTCTAGTATCTGTTAAAGTTGTCCTTTGAAAAGTTGTAGTTTGATTGTCCAACTTTCCATCGATTTATAGTATAGAAACTTTGGACTTCGGAGTCGAAAGTGATGGTCTTTATAAGGGGAAAGATGTATTGTCTATAAAGACGTATTATCTGGGATGACGTCATATCGTCTAGGATGACGTCATTTCATCTGTGAGGATGCATCGTCTGTAAAAATGCATCGTTTGTAAAGATGTATCGTCTGTGATGACATCATTCGTCTTAAAAGATGCATTGTCTGTAAAGATACATCATCTATAAAGATGTATCGTCTGTGATGACGTCATATCGTCTCTGATATCGTCATTCGTCTTAAAAGATGCATCGTCAGTAAAGATACATCGTTTGTAAAGATGGATCATCTGTAAAGACATATAGTCGGTAATGATGTCATTCGCCTATAGAGTCACATTGTATTATGACCATGCTTCGTCTTAAGTTGACCCCGCTTCGTCTTAAGACCATGCTTCGGCTTAAGTTAACCCCACATCGTCTTAGGACTATACTTCGTCTTAAGTTGGCCCTACATCATCTTAAGACCATGCTTTGTCTTAAGTTGACCTCGCATCGTCTTAAGACCATGCTTCATCTTAATTTGACCATGCATCATCTTAAGACCCTGCTTCGTCTGTTCTTTTGTTTCGTCTACCCTCTTCACTTCGTCTGTCTTTTATTTCATCTACCCTCTTCGCTTCGTCTGTCTTTTGTTTCGTCTGCCCTCTTTGTTTTATCTGTTCTTTTGTTTCGTCTACCTTCTGCGTTATGACTGAGACTTCTTCCTCTGTATACTATTCATTTAATACCATCGTCTGGTCCATTTTGACTCTTCAAACGATAGATTTTGTTTTCACGGCCTTCACGAAAGTGGTAGATCTTGAAGTCCTCTTATTAAGCTACCCCAAAGAACACCCAAATCCGATACCCATAATGAGGGTTATTCCAGTATCCCCAAAATAGGTTTAGTATAATGAGGGAAAGTACTGTTTTCCGTCAATTGTCTCCGAATGTTTGGGTTCTGAAAACAGGATCCAACAAATTTTCCCTTCTGTTGGGGATTTGGATTAGCAATTGTTCTTTCCTATTTAGACATGGAAGGTAACTTAATTGCTGTGTATGGTATTATCTGAATAATGTCAACTTTCAAGCTGTTCTTTGAGGAGTGCTAAAATATTGTTTTGTCCACATCAATGTTACTATTTACTTAAGGACAAGGCTTGCACAAAATCTATGGTTGTATGTTCATTTTTGTAGGAATTGCATCTTGTTAAAGTAATTTGAAACATTGATGTTTAGGATATTTCCAGAGGTTATAGATTCTTCAATATGGAGGTTTTGTTGTATAACTGCAGTGAAAAATGAATGTTTGAGTTTATGGAATGCAACGTCAATGTTATTATTTACTTAAGGATCATTCTTATTATATAAAATCTATGGTTACGTGTTCATCTTTTGTGGTACCACATATTGTTTCAATAATATTAGATACCGATGCTTAGGAAATTCATAATCGTATTCTTCTTCTTGCAGTGCCTTTCCTTCTGCATTCATCTTGAAGATGGAGAAAATATGCAAAGAGGATGGTAATTGGATTTTGAATGTAGACATGAACGGTCGATGGAATGTAAAGTTTGACTTGTAAGGAAATATACTATAGAGATGTTCTTTTGAAGTTAAGATTAGTAGCTGCAAAGTTTATGTTCTTTTTGTTTGACTTAGTCATGAATACTATAAGGTGTCTAATATGTACTGGGTTACATTTCTTGTGTATACAAAATACAAAGTAGGGGATCTGTGCAATTTGTTTGTATGATTGATTTTCTTTAGCAATGATCTACGTAACTTATATTGATTGGTTACCACCAACTACTATATTAATCGTTCTAATAGCCAAGTAATAACAGAGATTTGTTTCTATCTTCTCTCTCTTTCTTTGAGTTCGATTTGAATTAAGTTTTTATGTGATTAATTTATTATAATTTATTATAATAATAATAAATTTATTAAAATTTATTATAATAATGTGAGTGATCTTAAAAAAGATGCAAAAAGCAAATTATAAACTTATTTTTTTTCTAAAAATTTGTGAAATTTTTCAACGTAAAAAACTATCTAAAAGTAAAAAATATCGACAAAAAAAGCATCTGAAAGCTTACACAAAACATCTAAAATAGCATTTATGTGTCTAAAACTATCATCAAAAATGTATGTTTTCGACGAATCTATCTGTAAATAGATTTTCGATACTTAGATGCATAAAAAATCTATATTTTTTTGACGCTTCGATGCGTCAAAAATCTATATTTTTTCGACGCATTTATATGTCTAAGAAAACCGTAGAAAATAGTTTTTGTGACACTTATTTTTTTACGCTTTATAAAGCGTCTAAAATTATTTTTAAGACGCAAAAAATAGTCTAAAAACTCTACCTTTTGTGTCATAAACTCCATATTTTGTTATAGTATTCAAGGTTTTCTCTCTTAAACCGGTCAAACTAGTTTAGTTTTTAAAACATTGTTTATCCCACATGGTGGTAGCCTAAGGATAACTATGACAAACATGAACTCATTAATCATTGCAAGAATCAGTACCCTATGAGGACCTCCGATGAGGCCTGTGATGTTATTGTGGAATGTGTGAGTTGTTGGACTATAATTAGTTAGTGGTGTTTGAGGCAGGAGAAGAAGTTGATATGGAACCACAGTAGACTTAGATACCCCTTATGGTACTATTTTCGAAGTCTACATCTTCGACGCTTATATTATAACTAGCTGCCATACAATAAGATCTAATAGGTTGTCAACTATAAGGAGTCCACCCATTATCTAATTGAGGCTAGTGACAACAATGTTGATGTTAATATCCATATGTAAATTTCATATATCACATAACTATCCTATGTGGTAACCACATGATAAATATATAAATCTTACATGATTCATCACGACATCCAATTTAATAGAAAATTTAATGTTTTTCTATTTTTACTAAAAATTAAAAGTTAAAATATTTTAATGCTACTTTTAATATTACGAAATTAGATAAAAATTAATTTTTTATAATTAACCAATAAGATATGCTCTTTATCTTTTTCACCTAGAAATAAATGCTCTTTGTCTTATTAGTGTTAGGCTATGAGAATTAAAGTGTAACTAGCTCATGTCATATTCTTTAAACTATATAATCTTTTTAAAAATCAATATAATAATATGGAAGAAACAAAGAAAGCAAGCAGCACTATTTAAGAAAATGATTCAAAAAGAAAAATAAAAATAGTTGTGCCTGGCCTCTCTTTAAGACTATATTTTTTTAGAAAAATAAAAATAATAATATGGAAGAAACAATGAAAATAAGGAGCACATGATTCAAAAAGAAAACATAAACCATCAGTAGAGTTGGTAACTGAGCCTGGGTTCGATCTAAAGTCAATATGTTATACTTTATTAAACCTAGTTGTCGTGAAATTATTAGGCCGGTCCCATCCTGATTGCCATCCTAGGTCTATCAGATGACCTTTAACCTTTAAGTAGGACTAGTGAGTTCAACCTGGTAAATCAATGATAGGTAAACTGCCGGTTTGGTTTTGTAAAGAGACCCTCTTTATTTCAAAACTAAATTTGGCCAGTTAATCATTAAACAGGCCGATTTTAGAAGATTGTGCAATCAGTCCTGTTTAATTGGAGAAAATAACTCTCACTTTCTTCTTCTTTTCCTCTATACCATGGTTCTTGATTCCATCGGTTTTCTCCATCTTTTCTATATCCTTTCTAAGGAACCAAATATTATATCTCCTCTCAAAAAACAACGAATCAATGAGTCTTTCTCTTACTTTTGATTTGTTTTCCTCTTTAATAACTTAAATTTTGATTTTCCACTTTCCTCCTATTTTGCCCACTAAGTTTTTGTTTTTTCAACTCTACAGATTGGCTTGCCTAAAATTGAAGAATGAAATAAGTTTTTCCTATGTGATATGAAAAACTATAGTCTTGTATTAGTTTTGCAAACTTTCAGATTTTGCCGCATTCGTTTATAACATAATTAAAAAATTGAAAAATTAAACGTATCAAAATAAATCAACACCGATATTTGTTAACACAGTTCGGTATACCTTGCCTATATATGCGAGGCCCTCATCTAGCTTAATTCTTTCACTAACAATAATAGTTTTATACAAGACTTTACTAAGCTGACACCACTCAACCCTTAATACTATCTCTCGTTCTAACAACTCGTGAAAAAATTTCACGCCCAATAGTTCCAATGCCTCGTACTAACCTTAACAGAAGATTTTCTCAATCAATGTTTAATGAAAACGAAATAAAATAAATAATTTAAGTGATTAAAAAAATTCAACATAAACGAAAACATTTGAGATAAAAAGTAACTCCCCGAAATATGCGGCTTCATCAACGAAAGAACTGGAAGTTGTCAACTAAGAAATACGCTATGAATCTTTGATATAGTCATTGAAACATCCCACACATAGCAGCCACAAAAGTTTCAAATCAACAAATATTTCTTTATTGAAACGTTAACCCAATAAAGCCAGCTGCAGAAAATCACACAGTCAACCAAAACCACAACCCTAAAATTACGTTATCCCTTAATAAAAATATTTAACAAAACCCAAAAAAACCAGCTGCCCAAATTCCCCAATAAACAACAAGGTCAGCCCACAAAAATCATGCAATAACATAAAACACAACAGCAATATATGGACCAATAAATCAACGTTAACTTAGCTGTAAAAGATTACCCAAGATAGCCCTCAAAAGTCATTCAGCAGCAGAAGAAAAACACAGGTATGATCGATAATAAACCTAGCTACAACATCATGAAACCTTGGCAGAAAGTTGCAGCTACACACATACACCAATCAACATGTTTTTTACATCATTCACTGAAGACCTATCAAACCTTTTATTTTCCCACTTTAGCAAGGAGTCTAGAAGGTAGGTCACACGCGCAAGGAGTTAAGACTTCCAATCACACACGCAGGAAGTCACAGTCTTAGAGTCACACACCCGAGCTCCATAAACTATAGGAATCTCACGATATCCTTCACTCACCAGCGTAATCCCATCAATCACACATCCAAACTAGACTTCATTTACACTCTTACCATTATCCAACAACAAAGTGATGCACTCATATTGCTATCAAGATAGACTTCTTTCACATGTGAACCATTACCTAAAAATCCAATTCAAATAAAAAATTATCACATAGCTACGCCTCATCTTAATTTGAATTTTAAGATTTGCAATATCTTGAAGATATGATAATAAAAAATGCCAAAATTAAATAATAAGATATATAATAAATATCTTAACAATCTCCCCCTTTTTGGCATTTTTGTCACAAATAAGAAACTTCCCCTTTATCCTACATCAAGTTCCAAAGAACTTCCATCAAATTCTTTAAATTCAAGAAACATCTAAAGAAACAATAATGAACAATCATCCAAATTTCTCCCCTTGGGACAAAAAGAAACCAACAAACAAGACTAATAGTCACGAAGATACCTTAAAATCTCCCCCTGAATTGAACAATCACCAAAAACAATATGATGTATCACCCTTAGGACAAAACAACGTCAAAACAAGAATCCTTTAATGTGATCAATCTTAGCGAATATAAGACATAAGAATCACTTCAATTCCATCTTCATAAGACTGATCAAATTTGTAAAGCCCATCATCAAGCATAGCCTCATGTACACATCAATCAACTAAACCTTAGAAAACTCGTAAATAAAAACTCAGAAAGCCTAAATGGTAACTCCTTCGAACCCCCTTTTTTGTTTTTTTAATAAATAACATCAAACTATACTTCAAAAATGTAAAGCACACAATCCTTGTGCCCCTGGAAGAAATTCAAACCTGGGCTTATTCCTTGTCACATTATCTCGATCATCAACTATCTAATTGATTTTTTCATCTGAAGTAACTGAATTATCCTCACTCTGAACAGTTTCTTCAAAAGTAGTAACTAACTGTGAATCTGGACAATTTCTTTTTTTTTCTTTCATTACATCTTTGTGCTTGTACTTGACCTTTTCTAGCACAAGAGTGCTTCAGTAACATGATTTGTTGTTGGAAATTTAATGGAGAGTCTCTAAATTTTTGGTTTTGACCCCTTTGAAACATCATTTGTAATAACTTGTAATATTTGGATCTTATATGCCCGATTACTTCACAAAATTGACATGTAAGTATGAACCTCCAATTTTTCTTTGAGATTTCTCCTTGGACATATCTGGTTGCATCAATCTTCTCATCATTCTACTTGAAACATTCACCTTTATAACCAATTCCTTGAAGGTCTCTTTTAGTCTTACCAATTTCCAACAATTTTTCTAGCTTTTTGGTAGCTCCATTTAACATTCTTATTCCCTTTTTTGTACTGAACAGCTTCAATTTTGTTTCATTAAGCTCATCTAATGTAGACAATAACTTCTTCTCTTGATCTGGAATGATGTTATTCATGGAAAAGTTTTTCTCCTTTAACTTATCATTTTTCTTACATGTTTGGACCCATTTAGCATACATTAATTTATAGACTTCATAAATACCTTCCTTTTTATCATCTGAAGTACAATCATCACTGTCATATTCTGATATTGAGCTTTGAGATGATTTGTCTGCGTTTTTCTATAATTTTCTGATTTACTCACATTTTCATTATTAGTTACTTCCTTCTTGGTTGTTGTAAAGTAAGTAACTGGACTTTTGCTGTGTAAAGCAACTAACGCAGCACTATTCACGTCTTCTTCTTCACTACCATCCTCACTTCCAGATTCATTCTCACTCCAAGTGCTTGTATAAGACTTCTCTTTTCTCTTCTTCATGGTGTTAACACATTCCACTTACATAGGTCTGAAGCCTTGACACTCATGACATAGAATTTTCTTCACTTTTCTTTCATCCTTTTGAGTTTTCCCTTATTGTTTGAAATTACTATTTGATGAGCTCCCACCGCTTTGCCTAAAATAGGATCTATCCTTCTTCACTTTCTTTAATCATTTGCTGAAATTTCTTGTCAATAACTCTATATCCTCATTCTCATCAGATTCATCTCCTAAATCATTCACGAATTTACAAATCTCAAATTGCAATGCCAATCCTTTGTTCTTCTCTCAATTACCCCTCAACAATTTATCTCAAAGTTAGTAAGAATCGCAATTGCCTTATCCAAAGACAATTAAGTGATATCATGGGCTTCTTCGATGGCCACAATTTTTAACATGAACCTCAGAGGCAACGATCTCAATGTCTTCTTAACCAATTTCAGGCTAGAATACTTCTTCCCGAGTAGATGTGCTTTCTTTGCTATGTCATGCAGTCTCTCATAAAAGTCTCTAATGGTTTTACTCCCATCCATCTTGAGCTCTTCAAATTTCACAGTCAACATTTGAAGTTTTGAGGCTTTCATAAATTTCGATCCTTCATGTATGGTCTACAAAGTGTCCCATATTTCTTTCACCGATTTACAAGCTGATATCATATCAAAGAAACCTTCATCAACTACATTGAAGATGGCGTGCAAGGCTTGAAAATTTCCAAGCACTCTCTCTTCTTCAGCCCTTGTCCACTCAAATCATCTTTAAGCACTACTTCTCCCTTTTCATTAGTCGTCACTGGATATTTAAAACTGTGTTCCATGTTTTTGTTCCTTGTGCTTGAATTAATACTTTCATCGGTGATTTCCATGTAGGATAATTTGAACCATCTAATAATGGTGGTTTGATGATTGATGCCCCTTCTCTTATATCCATAATTGCAAAACAAAGATTTGTACCGACTTGATGTACTAAGTTCCGATTAGGTGACCTGCTCTGATACCAATTGAAAAATCGTAGGGTTGTATTAGTTTTGTAAACTTTCAGATTTTGCCGCAGTCATTTCTAGCACAATAAAAAATAGAAAAATTAAACACATCAAAATAAATCAATACCAGTATTTGTTAACGCAGTTCAGCACACTTTGTCTACATCTTTGGGGCCCTTACCCATCTTAATTCTTTCACTAACGACAATAGTTTTATACAAGGCTTTACTGAGCCGACACTACTTAACCCTTGACACTATCCCTCGTCCTCTAAACCCGTAAAAGAATTTCTTACCCAATAGTACGACTGCCTCGTACTAACCTCAACAGAGGATTTTCTCAAACAATGTTTAATGAAAATGAAATAAAATAATCAACTCAAGTGATCAACATAAACGAAAACACTTGAGATAAAAAGAACTCTCCTAAACATGCCGTTTCATCGATAAAAGAACGAGAAGTTGTCAACCAAGAAATCTGCTATAAATCTTTAATATAGTCACTGAAACATTCCACGTATAGCAGCCACAAAACATCTCAAATCAACAAACATTTTATCACTAAAACGTTAACCCAATAGAGCCAGCTATAGAAAATCATGCAATCAATCAAAGCCACAGCCCCAAAATTATGCAATCCCTTAACAGAAAAATTCAGCAACACCCAAAAAACCTAGCTGCATAGACTCCCCAATCAACAACCAGGACAGCCCACAAAAATCTTGCAAGAACAGAAAACACAACAGCAATATATGGATTAATAAATCAATGTAAACTTGGTTGTAAAAGATTATCCAAAATAGCCCTCAAAAGTCATTCAGTAGTAGAAGAAAAACACAGGGATGATTGACAATAAACCTAGCTATAACATCATGAAACCTTGGCAGAAAATTGCAGCTACACACATACATCAATTGACATGTTTTTTACATCATTCACCGAAGACCCATCAAACCTTTTGTTTTCCCACTTCACCAAGGAGTCTAGAAGGCAGGTCATGCATGCAAGGAGTGAAGACTTCCAATCACGCATACAAGAAGTCCCAGACTTGGAGTCACACACCCAAGCTACACAAACTTCAAGAATCTCAGCGTAATCCCATCAATCACACATCTAAACTAGACTTCTTTTACACTCTTACCATTATCCAACAACAATGCACACATACTCCTATTCAAGATGGATTTATGTGAACTATTATCCAAAAATCTAATTCAAATAAAAATTATCACATAGTTACACCTGATCTTAATTTTAAATTTAAGACTTTTAATTTCTTGAAAATCAGATAATTAAAAATATCAAAATTAAATAATAAAATATATAATAAATATCTTAACAAGAAAGCTTAAGATATTTTGCTTGCTGCAATTTTGATCTCATTGAATACCTACAAATGCCTATTTCTAATTTTTAGAACTTTCAAAATTTGACTATTTTTATTTCTTGCTAAGGCCGTTGTAAAATTGTCTTGGGTTTAGACTATATCGTAAGTGTGCGTTTGACAGCTGGTTTATGCAGCTTTGTTAATGCTATTTTTTGAAACTGAGTCATGTTAATTCAGCTTTGCCGATCTTCACTAGAATCTACTGCACAACATATATGCCATTCTTGGAGGAAAGCAGAAACATTAGAGTTTTAGGGTAATGTAATATAATGACGTGTAGAAGTCTTAATAAAATCAAGAGTTAAGAGGGCTGTCGTCATAGAGTCCAGCTATTCCTTGGTTTTCTTTTCTTCTGTTTTCTTTTCACATCAAGATCTTGAATTTTAGTGAGGATATTAGGATTTGAGTTCTTTATAGTCAATTCAGCAGTTGAAATGTGTGCATGCGATTTTGCGGGAGGTTGGTGTTTTGGTTTCTTTTTCCTGATTTTAGGTGTGGTTTCTTTCTTTTTTTTTTTGTTTTTTGCGAATTTTGTTTCTTTGCCGCTTTGATTCGTCTCTTTTTTGAGTTTCCCTAGCAGATCCGGTATTCATATGTTGCTTTTCTTTGGATGGCCTCCCACACTTGATAGAACAGCATAGGGAGAGACCTCAAGGCATATAATCCTTAGTTCAGCTCTGCTCTTTGTTCTTTTCAAATTTTTAATCTTAATATTAATTTTATTTATATATACATATGTCATCTTTGTTTCAGTCATTTGTTCTTATTTTATTTATATAAAGTTTTTGCTTCAAATGCGGTATTCAGATTGTCTTCAACTTTCAAGTACTCGAATTGTTTTGATCAATGTAGGAAAGCTTACCTCATGTGTTCCTGTTTCGTTTTATTTTGGCCTGCCGTTTGGTTTTTGGCGTCATGACAAGTTTGGACTTTGGTTAAGCCGCTAAGTGATTGTATGAAGGGAAAAGGAATGCAATATTAATTTTTGTGATTTCTTATTTGTGTATTTTAGCTGTTCTGACTCTTTGTTTTTGCAATTGTTTGGTAATTCAGGACAACGGACTAAACACTACACACTGTTAATTTGAAATAGTTTAAGGGCCAGAAGTATGATGGTTGTTGATTTGAAATATCTGGGTCTTGGGATAACATCGGTGCTAACATTAGTACATGAACTTAAGTATGATGGTTGTTGATTTGAAATATCTGGGTCTTGGGATAACATCGGTGCTAACCTTTGTGCATTCTTCTTTTTCTTTCAAGTGTTTATTTTAGGGATAGAGGAATCAAGGATAATTTCATCAAGGAATAGACGCTGAAACAGGAAACACTGAGGATCTATTAGGTAAAATCTTGTCCATTCATCCAGTGCCTCTTCATAAAGTATAACTCAGTTGATATTTGCAAAGATGTTTTGCTTTGATGAATTTTGCTTGAGATTCTCACTAGTTTCTTTGGTTTCTTTTCTTTTGTTATTTGACCAATAATGTCTTGTTTCTATCACATCAAGAAGCAAGCAACTTTTTTTAGACTATTTGTTGTGGTTTTCAATTGTTATTTAATGCTGAGGATTATGCCTTCTTTTAATTTGGATTACTTCAGGTTGCTCAAATGATAAAGTATGTACGAAGTCTCAAAATGACTAATAGTGTTTTCACCTTTTATGCTTTACAATATATGGAATCTTGAAATTAGATGAATAAATCATTCTATCTAATTGTTGAACCTTGTTTTCCTGTTCTTACATCTTACATTTTCGTAATTAATCTTCTAATTTATTGTGTATGCATTTAAGCGTAGTTCGGCTATCTCCCTTTAATTTTATGGTGAACTGTAATTTCTAGTAGTTCAACAGGTTAAAAGGTACATTAGAACCCCCAGGCTAGGTTAAACTAGGTTGTATCGTCTTAGGTTACTCAATTTTGTACTTGAACTTCTCCTCTTCGTCTCTTTTCTGCAGAAAGCCAGGAACTTGACACCTCACTGCCCCTTCTGTGCTGCTGCTTAATTTTTGTTTTGTGGAGACATGGGACACTTGCTTGGTGGTTATCTCTGAATTATTTTGGTAATTCCCTAAATCTGTGTGAATGATTTTTCCGGTGAGTTTATGGTTGTTTCTTGATAGCATGTGGTCCAATCATGTTATTTTGATCTCCTTTAATTATTCTCAGATTATGCAATGTAGTTGTCTTTTTCCTAGATATGTTTTGTTTGCCATGGTATGAGGTTCTTGTTTTTGATGTTTGGGCATGCTGTTCCATAGTAATTTGGAGTTGGGATTTTGCATAATCTTTCTTAGCTGTGGTTGACGTTTTTTGTTTCCTTTTCTGTTAGTTGACACAATTGTATTTTTGTATGATTTGCCTCTTCTCATTGAGAAATTGATACTGTTTATGTTACACCACCCTCATTTGAGCTCTGGATAGTGATATGGCTTTCTTTTGATGATATTCTGTCATGTTTTGGTGTTTTTTACCTTTTATGTCTCTAATATTAGGACAATAGTCTTTGTGTTGTTGTCTTTTTGTAGCTTTCTTATAAGTTTGTTATGTTGAGTTTGGACAAACTGTTCTGAATAATTCTATGACATGATTTCTGTTTTATAGTGTGTGGCCTGATTTCATGGTTTGCTGTTGGTACTTACTTTTGTGAATTTTTGGTTAACGCCTTTGATCTTTCACTTTATGTTGATTTGATTTTTCCTTTGCCTTTCCCTTTGATAAGCTTGTTGTTCATGAGTCTGCTGGAAGCCATTCTGTTTTGATGTTTATTTTAGTTGGGCCAGCTGACTATTGTGGGTTTTTTGTTTGAATTTTTACTTCTGTTCTTCTTAGGATCTTGGATTTTTGGTTTCAGTTTATATTTTCAACCTCTTTTTTTTTTCGTTTGTTTAGGACAGGCTCTTATCTTAGTTGAGATCTTGAACACTGAGTCAATTTTCTTCTCTTATGGCGTGTTTATCCAATTTTCTGCCTCTTGGTCCCCTAGGTTAACTGTGTGCAGTGAAAGTTTGTTCACAATACTGTATGTAATTAAGCCTTCCTTTCTTTCTTTCCAATTGTCTTGTTCATTTTCGGTCTTAATTATTTGCTCATGGTTTGATTTTGGTTTTATTTACTTTTACTTTTGCCATCACTTCAATGTGATTCCTATAATTGACCATGTTGTTGATTTTGGTTTTATTTAATCTAATTTTTTCTTTTCTTTATGATGATTTCTTGATTACTAGTTGGTTTAAAGGCATTTTGTTCTCCAATTTTGCTTGGTTGTGGGCTGCTGGTGTTTGAAGATATTTTAGCATGTAAGGGATTGGGCCCTCGAGTTTTAAGAAAGCCTGAGGTGTCATCTAGATTAATTATGATATAGGACCTTATGTGCCTTAAGAGTCTCACCATTTAATTTGTTGGGTTTTGGCTCATGAACTTTTTCACGTTGGTTTGGTCTGGTTTTCACTAAGCTAAGAACATTCCTAGGAAGCAACATCACTTAGATCATATCAACTGTACAGCAAAGGAGGCTAAAGCTTGAAGAATTTTGGCTCAAGATTTTCTTTTCCTTTCTTCGGCGGCTGTAGATCTATACAAGCGTGATTCGAAGCAAGTTTGTATGTGTACCTTTTAACTTTTGCATGGAATAAGTGCTTCTAATTGTACCTTTGTTCAGATTTTGGTGCTTGAATTTTTGTAAAAAGTTGAAAACACGGTGGCTAGACAACTTGGCTGTAAATTTACATGTTTCAATAAATTTAATTTAATAATGAAATGATCCCAACTTTTGTTATTTAACAACAATTAAAATAAATAAAATGAATCAAGTTGTTTTTGGATGGAAACATAAAATGTGAAAGAGAAAAAGAGAAGTCAATTTTCAAGAGGTTCATCATGTTAGTTTCTTGGATCTTGAACTGTCATCTTTCTAAAGGGAATAGTATATCACATTTTGTTGCTTGTGTGTTCTTGATTATTTGAACTTCTTGATGTGGCCATTTTTGTCTGTTTGGGTAACTAGAGAATTACAAGACTAATACAAGGGGTGAATTATTATTGTGTCTTTTTAAGATCTAGCTTTCTAAGACTAAAAGATCAGTTATGTTTCTTTTTAATAATAAAAATCAACGTTTTTAATTGTTATCACGAGTCTTGTTTTGGCATAAAAAGTCAGTTTTATTTTGCTAAATGTTTCCTTTTTGAACTTTTCTTATCTATTTACTTGTTATCTTCGTTTCACTTATTAATTTATCTAGTTCTTTTTTTTTTTTAATAAAAAGTTATTCCTTTAAATCCTTTCTTTTGTAATGCGGTTTTAATATATAAAACTTAAGTTCCAATAATTCCTTCGCCTTTTGACTGTCCAATAAATTTCTAATGGACAAAGAAAATATCTCTCAAATAGTATTTTTTGATAAGAACCTTCCCAATTCTCTTTTCTTTAGTAAGTGTCCCGAGTTTTTTTTTGAAATACAAAGTATTAACAGTTCTATATGGGGAGCTAAGGGTGCCTAATAGCTTGCCTTGGCTACAAACTGACCATCAAACCCATTTCTTTGGTTCTGACCAGTTTGTTTTTCTTTATTTTTTCCCTTAAATAAAATAAAGTGGCAACTCTTCTACTTTCTTTAATAAAATGCTGCTCAATGGTATGCATTATAACCACAAACACGTCACACACGAGTCATATACCTTATGTTGATTTTATAGCTTATGATCTTTGATTTCCAGTAAGCCTAGCTAGCCATCTCTAACTATTAACGAACAATTAGTTAATAATTCGTCTCTCTGTTTAATTACGTGATTCCAGTTTAAAGTTAAAACGACATTATCCAACTTCCATATTCTCTTTTTGTCCTACATAGCAGCCTAGGATGGCAATCGCACGAACGGGGGTGTACGTCGATGATTATCTTGAGTGTGAGTTTCTCCATTTCATGTATACTTTTTGAACTTCTTTGTTCTTTTTTGTAATGTAAAATCAATGTCTGATCTCAAATTGGACCTCTGAAAATCAAACGTCAAACAGATGCAAGTACATTACCAGCTGAGCTTCAAAGGCTTCTTAATACCATCAGAGAACTTGATGAGAGATCCCAATGTAAGCACCAGTCAAGCCATATTACTCAGAAGTCCGTGTGTAATTTATGAATTTATATGGAATTTTTGGTTTTGGGATTCTGTTATTTGCAATTAGCACTTGAACATGCATATAGCTCATCTAAGTAGTGTTTGTTTTATCTGCCGATGCAGAGGATATATGTGATTCTACAGGTAATCGTTTTTATCTTTGATTAATTTGTTGTATCTTGTCTTAATTTAAGTGTTAAGTATGCAAATAGATCGACAGACGTGTATGGTGTTATTGACTCCATTTACTTGCGTGTGGTTTGATGTGATTATTTGCATTTCTTTTACTTCTTGTTTAGGTGATCATGTCTGTATATGGTTTATTTATGGACATCTATTTTCTTTTCGTTGAAAGCCATGATAAATCAAACAAGACAGCAAACGAAGTACTGTTTGGGTTTAGCCTCACAGAGCTCAAAGAAAGGAATTGGTACCAATTATGGCAATAATAGTGAAGAGGATGATGTGATTGAGAAAATGAGGAAGGAGATTGAAGTAAATCAAGATAGCGCGTTGAGCTTGTGCACAGAGAAGGTTTTATTGGCACGGCAAGCTCATGACCTTGTAAGCTTTGTTTTTGTTTTTTTTTTCATGTAACTAGATCTTTGATCTTTATCTTCCTTTTCTTTCGCTACTTGGGTTGTCCAAAAAATCACCTGTGGAAACATAGGAGAAGGCACGTACAACTGTTTCAGTGAATATAATTGAAGTTACAATTGTCTTTGATGAGTTATATGATAGTCTCTAAGCACCGCTCAAACACAGGTCATTCACAGTTAAGTGCTTTTACAAGACTTAGGCTGTTCTGCTTCTTATAACCTCTTTTAGTATAATGTTAAGACGTAATTCAATATAATGGAACAAAGAGGTGTCCACGTGCATGAAACTCCCACGTTATAGCACCTGGGGAACTCAAAAGGCATGGAGCTTTTCCTGTATGATAGTTATTTACAAGAACTTACCTTATTCTTTTCCATTTTAAGCCTTCCACAGTTTTTAACTTAGCTGTTATGACCCAACTTTGACTCTCTGGATCTATTCACTTCTATTTTTTTTTTTTTTCTTCCCCTGATCAACTGCATTGGTCAGGTTACTTTCTTTGAAAATCTCAATACAGAAAAGGAATTTCACTCAATTTTTTTAAGTTAGAAAAGAAAAATTAGCAAGCAGTAAAAGACAGGGAAGCCTAATTATAAAACCATTTCTTTTAAGAACGTTCATAAGATCTTTGAAAGTGGAGCCAGAAAATAAGGTCTTTTCTCTTCTTTTTTAATCTAAATTTATGTTTTACCACTATCCAACATTAATAATGTGTATTTAGATGTTTATAAATGTTTTGCATTCATATTAGGCCTCTTTGTATCTACGGACCAATTAATTTATATTTGAAGTTAATGCAGATGAAGTTATTGATCCAGTGTGATTTAGAGTCAGTTATAGTTATATCACTGCACAAGTCTTTAACTCCTATTCTGATTAATTCATAACGGACTAACAGTTTTGGTATTTCTACAGATAGACAGCCATATTAAACGACTCGATGAGGATCTGAACTATTTTGCTGAAGATTTGAAGCATGGTATGATGGATATGTCCATATTCATGCAACTTGAATGTCTTGTGCCCCCAAATGCTAACCCTGTCGCATGCCTATATCCTAAGATTAAATTAACGCTTTGACTTACCTCTCAAAGTAATTCCACCTGTGATGATTACTTTGAACATCAAAGCTTTTGGCTGTTAAAAACTATCAAAGCTTTTGGCTGTTAAAAATTATCTGGCTTATCATAATATCATACCAAGCTAACATGTTCCCCTATCTTGTTTCGCAAAGTTAGTTGAATTAATTCTTTTTCTTGAAAGTTATATCAAACTACTCTTTGTCGTAATGCTTTCAGAAGGTAAAATACCGCCAGATGAGCCAGCAATTCTTCCCCCTCTACCTATAACAGTTCCTAAAGTGGAAAAGCGCAAGCCATTCTATGGAACACCTCAACCCAAAAGGACTGATTTTCGAGATAGGGATTGGGATCGTGACAGGGATTTTGAGCTTATGCCTCCCCCAGGAAGTCATAAAAAGGAATTTGCCATTCCTGTTGATGTTGATCAACCCATTGATCCGAATGAACCTACCTATTGCGTCTGTCATCAGGTTTGGCACTGTTGTTTGAAGTTAGCTTGCCTTGTAGTTGGTTTATGGCCTTTTGCACTGTTTGCAAAAGCTCCAGATCATTGAACTCCCTTGATTTTGACTTTTAGGTGTCATTTGGAGATATGATCGCCTGTGATAATGAAAATGTAGGTTCCTTTTCCTTGATTTCTTTTTCTAAATGTTCAATTTTCCTTTTCTTTTCTTCTAATTGGAGTTGTTCATTTAGGTGATTGTCTATGGTTTTGCATGTTTTTCCAATTGGGGCACATATGTCTTGTCCAGTTTGTGATGATGCAATGCCAATTGAAGTTTGTGTGTAGATTTGCTGATAGTGGGCTCACCGCTCACATGATATGACTACCCTAAATTTCACTATTAAATACATGAATTTGTTACTTGCAAATGTTTCCCCTTTCTCAATGAAGGGCATAAGTTTACTTGGCCTAATCAACCCAAATTTTGTTCCCTTTTACAGTGCCAAGGAGGGGAATGGTTCCACTACTCATGTGTTGGGCTGACACCAGAGACGAGATTTAAGGGAAAGTGGTTCTGTCCGACCTGCAGACTGCTGCCGCAATGTCAGTGATTATATTTGTTTCCATTTGCTTTCGTGAATTCTCATTTTTATTGTAAGGCATGCATTTGATGAAATAGATCAGGTTTTATTGCAAAGTTGATATGAAATGAAACTCCTCGCCCTTAGTGCTATCTGTTCCTTTAAAAGTAAGCCGGTGGATATAGACTGCTGTCTCTGTGCCCACTACTCTGAAAGAAGTTAAGGGACGAGGCTTCCTGTAAATTATCTGAAGGCCCTGAGAATGCAAGTGAAACGTTACTAGAGAAATACGGACAGCATGTTATTGTTTTAAATTTTGAAATGCATCTTGGAATCACGGTGTCCATACATTTTTATGTCCAAGCTGGAACCTGTGACTATAAAAATATCATACAAATTTTTGTACAGATGGCAACGGCGTCCAGGGAGACTTGTTTTGCTATCTTCTTTTAAAGTCATTTCTAGTGGCATCGATAGTGCTCTGCGGCCATTTTTCACGTATACGCTGTGCCATTCCAGCCCATTCTCCGAATTAGGGTCTCGTGGTTGCCAACTAGTTTTTGGAAATCATCTCTGTTATCGGATGAAAAAACATGACATTCCTTTTCTCTAAAAACTTTTTCGAAAACTGAGGTAATCGTAACACTTAAAGCTTCCAAAGACAATGGTGGATTATGACAATCGATCTTGAAAACGTGCATTAGCGAACCCATGGAATTGTACGTACGTACCCCGAGAGCGAACGCAACAGGAAGTGCTCCTACAAGCATGGCCAACTTGTCATTTTTCAGTGGGATGTTTTGGTCTCAAAGTCGGCTGATCTTCTTGAGCTCGGAATCAGGACTACGTACAAATTTTCACGCTTAAATTTTGCTGAATTGATTTTGTTAGTCAGCTTCATCTTCTTTCGCAAGCGACGCCAAGTTCTTCCCATCATATTCAAATATTCCTTTCTGAATCCTAGGCATGTGTAGGTCAAGATCTGCCTTTGTAAATGTGCATATGGTTAGTAAACGTGATTTGGGAAGGGAAAAATCAAATTGCTTTGGAGATCGGCTTCAAGTGTGTCATGGTTTTTCTCTCTTTGCCATTTGCAAAAGGGTTAGAAATTAACTGTTTGCCTTTATTTTGTTTAAAAGTTAACATGTAGCTCTTTGTTTCGATGTGAATTTGTCTGCGAACGTACCAATAATTTAAAGTGATTCTAAACTAAGAAATAAGGAAAAAAGATATTGCGACTCGTAATTTCTGACTTTTAATCAAACGATTGTGTATGCTAGAAAGAGACAAAAAATCTAACAGAAAAGAACTGAACTTTATTGATAAACAATTTGGCAAAACACAATGACGAAAAAATTATATATTACTAATGGTAATTGAAAAGAGAAGACTATGCTAAAAACTAGAGAATTGTCTAAAAATAAGCTAATATATTTGTTGGGATGCCAGGCTTTTGATATGTGTGATGTTGGAGAGACTTCTTTCTACTTCAAAACTTTTATTTATAGCCAACGATAATAGGTGTCCTACTACAATTCAACTTGTAATCTTGATAAAATTTTATCTCACTAGATATAGATAAAATTTGGATAAATTTTACTACTTTCCTCTTCGCTGGACACTAGAATCTGATGGGCTAGTTAATGGATTTCTTTTGGATTCCGAATTATGGGCTTTCCTTTGGGCTTCGAGTTTTTGGCCCAAAATAGAAAAATAGGCCGAACCCATTTTTGAGTGTAAACATTTGTCCCCCTGCACCATTAGGCTTATAAATATAAGCCTTATGGTGGCCCTTAACTTATTTAGAAAACCATTTAGCTAATGTCTTTGCCTAGAGTAGCTTTTGGATGCTTTGTTATCGTCAACCTTTACGCCCCTTTGATGGACCAAAAATTTGAGAAAATTTTCAACTCTGAATCCAAAAGCGCACTTTAACGGATTGAGCTTGAGCTGGTGTCTTCTCAGTCTCTCAAACCCTCACCTGAGATGTTCTATATGGTCACCCCGTCTTTTAGATTTGATAACCACGTCATTGGTGTAGACTTCGACAATTTTCCCAATGATATCATGGAAAATGAGGTTGATGGCTCTTTGATAAGTAGCTTCAACGTTCTTTAGCCCAAAAGGCATCATAATCCATTCGAATATGCCGATTGCACCTGGACATCGGAACGTTGTCTTATAAATATCATTCTCGGCGATTTTGATCTGATTATAACTAGCAAAACAATCCAAAAATGTTAATATTTTATGGTTGACAGTGGCATCAATAAGCATGTCACTAACCAGCATTACATACACATCCTTAGGTGTGGCGGCATTTAAGTCCTGGAAATCTACACACACTCTAAGTTTTCCGTTTTTCTTGACTACAGGGACTATACTTGCCAGCCACTCAATATACTTAGCTGGTCTAATAAAGCCTACTTTGAGAAGCCTCTCTATTTCTTCTTTTACCTTCATCTCCACTTCTTTGGACATTATCTTGGGTGGTTGTTGAAAAGGACGAAATTCAGGCTTGATGGGCAGTCGGTGTTCCACTAAACTTTGACTTAAGCCTGGCATATCCTTGTAATCCTATGGAAAGCAGTCTTTATACTAGTGAAGCAGCTTGACTACCTCTTCGCTCAACTCCATACTAATAAGGCCACTGACGTATATTACTTTAGGATCCTTGGTAGTACTCAAGTTGATTTCTTCCAGAGGATCCTTCACCTGAAGTCTCTCATCTTCAATTTTGGATGGCACGACTTGTAGCTCTTCCAGATTTATTTCATCTCTTACTATTTATGGGATTTCTCCTTCATAAACTAACTCTGTTCTGAAAATCTCCATTTCACAGTTGGCTATTAATTGTTTCTTGGCCTGCTGCAAAATTACTTCCTGGATGGCCCATGTAACTACTGGCCACGCTTCTTTACTTCCTTGAGCAGTCATTGGCTCGATTGGCCAACGTCTTCTTCCATTGTCTAAGCGGCTTGATGCTTTTATTCTTCTCACTGGCACTCGTTGCTTGAAGTAGCAAATACTTGTCCTTGAAAAATTTCATCAGCATAGGCCTGCCTTCTTTGTCCAAACCTTCAAAATTTATTGGTGTGGTGTCTCCATGGTAATAGCAGACATCCACTAAATTGACTTCTGCATTGAAAGGATTATTGTTTGCCTTATCCATTTCCACATTGTCACCATGCCAGAATAATAAGAACTGGTGAAGAGAGGATGGTGCACACATGTTGGCGTGAATCCAATCTCCGCTCAGAAGTAACTTATAACTTGTATTTATGTTGATTACGAAGAAAGAAGACACACACGTCTTACTCCCCACTGTTATTTGTAGCGGAATTACTCACAATGTTCTTGCCACGTCCCAATCACCGCAGTCACCACTAATGTTCTTGCCATGTCCCAGTCACATTATTCACCACTAAGTCTATAGTAATGATATCCTCTTCTCTTTTCCCAAGTCCTAATAACACTTTCAAGGAGATCACGTTTACAACTGCTCCATTGTCTACCAAAAATCTGTTCAGTGGCTTCCCGTTGACACAAGTCCGTATGTACAGTGGTTTAGTGTGATTCACTGTTAACATCTTGTCGAATGTCAGAGCTTTGCTCTCCTCGATCTCTTGCGTTTTCTCTGAGAATTTCTCCGCTGGATTTTGTTCTTCTTTTTAGCCCAAACTTTTTCTTCATCTTTTGACTTGTCCGTCACTTCGTCTACTGGATTGACACGGCGGAAAATAGCCAGCAATAACACCGAAGCGGCTCCCAGGTAATAAACAGGGATATCACCAACGCTGAGGTAACTTTCTTCCTGTTCCTCGATATCATTATCCTCGGTTGCCTTCCTTCTGAATTTGTTCTTCTAAATTTCTTCTTCACAGTGCTCAACTTTCTGTCTGGTCATATTAGACAACTTCTTCCCTTTATCTAGCATCTTTTGTTTCTCCACCAAATAAGCCTGGGTTTGAATTTGAAGTTTTATTTCCAGTTCTTCTTTTTCCTAGAACAGTCACTTAGCCAACTTCTTGCGTTGCCACCTTTTTTTTCTTCTCATTTTTGCATTTTTCTGAGCAGTAGTAAGTATTTCCTTTTTATGTCTCCTTTTGCTTTCCACCCAAACCCACTCTCTAGCTTTTTTGGGCATCGGTGGCTTGACAAATTTCGGGTGACCATTAGGGCTGATAGCCACCTAGGCACCGGTTCCAGTGTTATTTCCAGTGACCCGATTACCGATCATTTCTAGTACACTGACTCTCTCTCACCTTTTAGAAGCAGTGGTTAGGCCGCCTTTCCTTTTCCACATGTTCCACTCTTTCGGCCTCCACACTTGATTCGTATGCTCCTGCCTCCTTTTTGGTTAAGCCAATTCCTCATGTCAACACTTGCTACGTTCACTGACCCTAACGGGAATGGATTTTTGTTAATGAGCATTGCCTCTTTTGGGAACTTGAGGGTTTTCTTGTTGATGCGATCCTAAATCATGTTCCTGAAGGCCCAATACATGTTAATGGAATGAGTCCATTCGTTATGATATTTCCAATAGTCTTTGGCCTTCATCTCGTCCTTGGTAGGCAAAACATGATCTTCTAGCAAAGAAATAAAATCAATTTTCATTAGGTAATCGAAAATTTTAGATGCTCTATTTACATCAAATGTGCACTTGTTCCTCCTTTTGTCGCCATTTTGTTGCATTTCAGGAGGCATCTTTGCCAGGTGTGGACATATTATGCTTCCAGTATTAGTACGGCAACTATAGCAACTTCCACTTCAATGTTGTGGACTTCCTTGAAATAACTCCCCATAGTTTGTTTTTTTCAGCTTATTGTCTTCTTTAAGCAGCTCCTTGTATTCTGTCACCTTCATAGCTAACTTGGAAAAGTCTCTAAAATCTATGCCTTGAAATTTCTTCCTTAGCTCCAGGTCCAAACCTTTTTGTGCCATTTTCACGAACTCAGTCTCCGGAATATTTATCCTGCACTTGTTTCTCATTCTCTTGAACCTGGCAATAAAATCGTTCGCCTTTTCTCCAACAATTTGAGTAAGCCTGGACAAATCCGCAATACTGACTTCGGGCTCACTTCTGTAAAATTAAGCGTAGAAGAGTCTTGTCATGTCTGCCCAACCAAACACGGAGTCTCTTAGCAGTGACACGTACCAAGAGAAAGCAGCTCTAGTTAACGAATTTGGGAAAACTTCAAAAGCAGATACTGGTAGTTCTCATAGCTAGAAAATTCTGAGCATTGAGTGGTGAACCTCGTTATGTGCTCGATGATAGATTGTCCCTCTTCTCTATAAAACAATGTAAAATTCAGAATTTTTACACCCCTGGGAAAAGCTTCCCTATCAATGAACTCAGGATAAGGCTTCCTAAATTCAGGTCGAACAATTTGATTAAACCCGGGCTCATATAACTCTGGGGCAATCTCGCGCAGTGCATCCTTGGTCACGTGATTTATCATCTGAGTGTTTTGTCCATACATCGTCTGGCCTATGGTCACTAGTTGCTGAACTACCTGGTGACCCGTACTCCTTAGGAATGCCTGCATATGGTTGGTCACCAGACTCCTATTGCAGCCTGAGCTCATTTCCTCTTCATAAAGGTGAGGTTGAGTCACTGGTCCAATGTAGCTATGGAACTGAACAGGGGTCTTATTGTTGATGGACACCGGAGGCAAAATAACTTTCGGTGTCTCGTTCCTTTTGTTTGGTGGCTGATAGGTGGACACCGGTTGTTTCTCCTTGTTGGGGCTGCCAATCCTGGTGGATTGCCCCCCAAGCTCCTTCACAGGAGAAGTTTCTCCTAACTTGGCAACCTTGGCTACCAAATCTTCACTTTCAGTTGGAGTGGCCATAGGTGCCACTGACTGATTTTCTGCAGCCACTGATAGGTTGCTGGCCTACGATTTAGTTTGATGCAGTGTCTTGCTTGACCCTCCTTCGCCTATGCTTTCGTCTTTCTCCGGTATGGCAGATCTACTGATCGCATCCAAAATTTGATTACTTCCTAAATTGTTTAAGAGAGTGTCCGTTTTAGCTGTCGATATCTCTATAGCCTCTAGAACCTTTATTACAAGGATATCAATGTTGCTTGCTTGACTTAACTCAACGGATTGAGGTTGGTCTTCCTGCATTGCTATTGTAACGTTTTCCATATCATCACCTCCACTGATGGAAATGTCAGTACTCTTACTAGATCGTGTTTTTTGTCATTGCGTGGTCCCATCGAGCGTGCAAAAAATATGTTTGCCTTACTAAGAATTTAAAGTGATTCTAAACTAGGAAATAAGGAAAAAAGATATTGCGACTCGTAATTTCTGACTTCTAATCAAACGATTGTGTATGCTAGAAAGGGACAAAAAATCTAACAGAAAAGAACTTTGCTTTATGATAAAAAATTTGGCAAAACACAATGACAAAGAAATTGCAAATTACTAATGACAATTGAAAAGAGAAAACTATGCTAAAAGCTAGAGAATTGCCGAAAAATAAGCTAATAGATTTGCTGGGATGCCAGGCTTTTGATATGTGTGATGTTGGAGAGACTTCTTTCTACTTCAAAACTTCTATTTATAGCCAATGATGATGAGTGTCCTACTGTAATTCAACTTGTAATCCTGATAAAATTTTATCTTACTAAATAGATAAAATTTAGATAAACTTTATCATATCTAATAGAGATAGAGTTTGGGCTGGTGTCTATCAAGTTTATCATTTTATCTCCTTTTTATCTTGGACTTCTAGACTCCCAATCCAACTCCAATTCTACTACTTTCGTCTTCGCTGGATGCTGAAATCTTATGGGCCAGGGTTAATGAATTTCTTTTGGACTCCGAACCATGGGCTTTTCTTTGGGCTTCAAGTTTTCGACCCAAAATAGTAAAAATGGGCTGAACCCACTTTTCTGTGTAAACATTAACATATGAGGGCTACGAGTTTCCTATACTTATAAAGAAATAATTAGAAATCCAGATAATGTTTATAGCTTTCTATCTTTTTGTGTAGTGCCAATAAATGAGAAGCTAGCAATGTGTTACAAAGCAAAGCATAGAAGGAAAAGGCAGGAAACAAGGTCATACAGAATAGTAAATAAACGACGTAATTAAGTATATCTTTTAAAAATTGTATATCGAGATGCGAAAGAGACACTGTACCCTCGTAGTTAGTATGGTAAGATAGGTGTTAATTGATGGGTTGTTAGAGAAAAGTCTATATTTCTGTAATGAAGGACGTGTAAAAATCAGAACATATTGGTTTGAATCTCATCTCTCTTTCTTCATTGCCTATCCTCCTCTAATTCTAAAGTTTATTTTGTCGTTACAATTTATGCACATTCTAATCTTTCCAAATTTTCTCATTCATCGCTTTTATTACAAAACAACTGGTATTAGAACTCAAGTGGCAGAATTAAGAAAGATTGAGGAAAGCGTAAAGACTTTACTAGAAAACCAACTGAGAAATGAAAAACTGCTCACCGAGAATCAAAGCCAAACAGAGAGGGAGGAAAAGGAGCTTGGAAAGTTAAAGACAATGTCTTACCAAATTATGAGGAACAGCAGTTCATCTAGGAAGGAGCCGATACCCCCTCCCCCAAAAGGAGGAGCGGTTAGGGAGAGTTATATCACTCCCATATGCTTCATCAAGATCGATTTAAAGGGAGGTGAAAAACTGAGTATATAAATGCTAGAAACTCTTTGCGACTGACAAGACGCCGAACGAGAGGAAGGTAAGGATGACGACTATGCATCTGAAAGGGGTATCCCAAGAATGATACTTGTTACTTAAGAAAAACTCACACCAACATGCTTTTATTGTAATACGTAGTATAGGCCTTATTACATATTTCAGATTGTATATAAAAGGGTTAAAAATGAAAGAAATGCGAAATACCTGATTTTAGTTCCATCTCTAATTTTGAAGTAGTTTTCGAGCACCAAATGATCTCCAATCTCCCGAGACCTTTATGAATTATGCTTCTCAACATGTAGTTAAGGTCTTTCTACAGTTTTCTTAATATGTAAGCTCTCTTAACGGATTAGAGGATCCGTATACTTATGATAGATGTGAGAAACTGTAGGAGATCTTAACCTATATATAGCTCTTTCATATCGGGTTTTCCCATCACAAGTCCTATTGAGTCCAGTCCACATTAAAAGAGATACATTTTCTACCCATACTTTGACCTATTGATTTAGATCATTTATCGGGTCACTTTATTATCCTTATTTGGATTAAATTACGTAACTTAACCGATAATTGAAAAGTCAAAATTACAATTAATAGTTGTCCACTTAATAAGAAAAGGACAAAAATGTCCTACATTCTCCCCTTTGGACAACTATTAGTTGCGGTTTTACTTATGCTTAAAAAAGTTTGAAAACTTGGTTAATTCACATTGCTGTATTGGTACCAAATTTTAAAAATAAAAAAACATTTGATCCAAAGGGAATGAAAGTCCAACATTCCATCATACAAGGCTTTCGACACCGAAAATATCAACCACATGTGTTGTGACACAGATCTAATATAATCACAAATATCTAATACCTTACCAACATGAATGAGAAAATAGTGTGACATATTAGGATGATACCTTAATGATCTAATACGCATCATCTTCGTCTGTAGGTCTCGATTTCTCTAACTTTATGCTAAACTATATATGCTAAACTATAGTAGAGAAATCCTGCTTTCTCTCACCGAATGCTGAATAACATTAAAGAAAACTTGTTTCCTCTCACTAGATGCTAAACATCATTAGAGAAAACCTTTATGTTCTTCAACTGAATGCTAAACTGCATTAGAAAACCTTTATGAGATTATACCTTATATCACCCTATGTCATATGAAACTTTAAGGATATCCGTATAAACTTTATGTGTTTGAATGACATAGGATCAAGGTCAATCTTTATAAATGCCTATTGACCTTTAAAATGCTTAAGATCAATGCAAATCTTATACTTCTATATATATTATAACTACACATAAAAACAGTTATTACTGAGGATAAAAGAATATGATCATCTTTATTAATTAATAACCATAATGTCATAATACAATAAAATGTACAAACATTTAAAGAGTAATATAGTGATCCCTAACTACTGTCATTTAAGGATTTTAAAATGCCTATATCGGATACACGTTTAACAAATACTATTAGGTGAAGTCCTTTAGTCAATGGATCAACTAACATCTTCTCAGTCCTGATGTGCTTTACTTTAACGTCACATTTTTGAATCAACTCCTTTATAGTTAAGTACTTGACCTTTAAATGCTTAGACCCTGTGATATTCTTGTTGTTGTTACTGAGCAACACTGCAGCAAGATTATCAAGATATAACCGAATGAGTTTAGCTATCAAATCTACCATAGACAACTCAGAAATCAAGTTTTTGGGCTAAAATGCCTGTATAGCAGCTCCATAACATGCAACAAACTCTATATGCATGGTCAAGGAAGTTGTCAGTGTCTGCTTGACATTCTTTTATAATACTGCACCATCTGCCAACATAAAAATGTACCCTAAAGTGGATTTGAGGTCATTCGGACATATAGCAAAATCAAAGTCTATATACCCTGCGACGTTTAATTCATTGACTTTTCTATATATCAGTGTATAATCCTTGGTACCCTTTAGGTATCTCAACACGCGTTTGACTACATTCCAATGGTCCACAATTGTTAAATATCAACCCAGCAATCTAACAACAAATGCAATGTCCGATTTAGTACACACCTGGGCATACTTTAGGCTACCAACTTCACTAGAGTGCGGAGCATTCCTCATAGCCTCTCTCTCAACTTCATTTTTTGGATACCATGCCAAAGATAATCTCTTTCCATGAGAGATAGGTGTTACAATAGGTTTACATTCAGTCATATTAAACCTTTGTAGCACTCACTCAATGTATGCACTTTGTGAGAGGCTTAATGAGTGTTGAGATCTGTCCTAGTGAATATGTATATAAACGATAAAAGATGCTTCACCTAAATCCTTCATGTCAAAGTGTTTGGCTAAAAGTTACTTTATCTCATGTAACATGGTCAAATCATTTTACGCGAACAAGATATCATCCACATACAATAGTATGAATATAACTTTGCTCTCCTTGACCTTACAATATAAGCATTTTTGAACTTTGTTTTCCACATAGTCGAATGAGGTCAAAACCTCATCAAACTTTAGGTACCATTGTTTAGAAACTTGCTTCAAACCATATGTTGATTTAGTTGACTTACAAACCTTGTTAGTTACAACTTGATCCTGAAATCCTTCAGGTTGCTCTGTATAGACCTCCTCATAAAGGTCACTATTCAAAAAAGTGGTCTTAACGTCCATCTGATGTAGCTCCATGTCATAATGAGCTACTATTGTCATAATCACTCTAAATGCATCCTTCGAGGATACAAGAGAGAAGGTAATATTGAAGGCAACTCTTTCTCTCTGAGTGAATTCCTTGGTAATTAGACACACCTTAAACTGCTCAACTTGACACTGTGTGTCCTTCTTAATCTTAAAATAGCCATTTGCAACTGACAGGCTTGCAATGTTAAGGTAAATCAACAAGTTCCCATACCTTATTATAACTTATAGATTACATCTCATCCTTCATTGCTTCTCACCACATATCTGCATGGGGTCTAGAAACGGTTTCTGTAAAAGTAACTGGATCCATAACATGTCTTATGTCATATTCTCACTCACCCAAATAGACTATGTAATCAGATGAGACAGTTGGTCGCCTCTCTCTGGTGGATCTGCACAACTGTATAGGTTCTTGTACCTCAGAAACCTCTTCCTAAACATGTATAGGCTCCTGTGCCTGCATAGGCATGGTAGTTGGACCTTCATCCACTGGACTCGACTGTATGAGAGGCGGACACATTATAATCGTAGTGTCCTTCTTACTATCTCATAGAGGTTGTAAAGATCCTCCCTCATTATGGAATTATATTCTAGAAACTTAGTCGTTTACGATTTCACTATTCTAGCCCCTCATTCTCTATTGTAAAATCTGTAGCCCTTAGAGTGGTCGAGATAACCTAGTAAATAGCAACGAGTAGAACGAGGTTGCAATTTTCTCTCATAAGGATTATATATCCTTACCTCAGCATGGCATCCTTATATACGAATGTGTGCAAGGCTTGGATTCCTTCCAACCTAAAGTTTAAAAGGCATCTTTGGTACTAACTTACTCAGAACTCCTTTCAAGATATACAATGTTGTCTTGATGGCTTCACTCCAAAGGAATTCGGGTAGGTTAGTCCTACTCTACATTGACTTCGTTATGTCCTTTAGGGTGCGACTACACCTTTCGGCCACACCATTTTTTCAGGAATACCTGGTATAGTGAACTGAGTGACTATTCCAACTGATTCCAAATATTTGACACAGGGACCCTTTTCTTATCCTGCAACCCCATGTCTGCCACAGTATTCCCCTCCCCTGACAGATCTAACTATCTTTATTAATTTTTCCAATTGGTTCTCAACCTCAGCCTTAAAGATCTTAAACTTGTCAAGAACTTCAGACTTTTCTTTAAGCGAAAACACATAACCATAGCGGGAATAATCATCTATAAATGTCAGAAAATATCTAGCTTTGCTCAACGTCATTGTATCGGGACCACTAACATCTGTATGTATAAGGTCTAATAAACCAAAAGCACAAGTTAATCCCTTTTTTCTTATCTTGGTCAACTTACCCCTAAAACAATTGATTCATGTTTCTAGATCACTGAAGTCCAGAGTTGGGAGAATGTTATCCTTTATCAATATCTCAACCCTCTCCCTGGAAATGTGGTCAAGACGTTTATGTCACGACATGTATGATGTTTCCTTTATGAAGGCTCTCTTTCGAGTAACAGGTTCAGCAACATAAGAAGAGACATACATTTTGATAGGAGTTAAAGACATACCATATAATCCATAGGATAAGAAGGCAGTTTCAATATGTCTTGTACTGATAGAAATATTTATAACCGAAGTATCACATACAAAATGATAACCTTCTTTATCCAAAACTGATAAAAAGATCAAATTTTGTCTAAAAGATGGTATATAAAATGTGTCTCGTAAAATTAATACAAATCCCATTTTGAGGTTTAATCCTGCATCTCCTACATATAAAACATCCACCTATTTATTATTGCCAACCATCAGCTTCTCCTTTCCTTTAGTCAGCCTTCTCTTGGAAGTGAACCCCTGCATTACGGAAGCAACATGATTAGAAGCTCCACTATCTAACCACTAAGAACTTGATATGGTTATAGCTATATTGGATTCATGAATCATATAGGTCGAGGAGTTACCTAATAGTTCCTGCTTGGACTTCCATAGCCTGTAATTCAAGCAATCAATCTTTTTAAACCCCTTCTTCTTACATAAGAAGAACCTTATACTCTTTAGGTCATATGGGCCTTTTGCAATGCTGGACTGTCCACTCTGAATTTGTGGAGAGGGTTTGGGTTTCTTACCCTTACCCTTAGGCTGTTGGGGTTTAGCCTTCCCCTTACCCTTGGCAGCTGTAAACATAGTTGTATAAGGAGAACTCTTAATCTTCTCCTCATTTGCAACACACCGGGAAATCAAGACATTGATGTCCCAGTTCTCATTTTGAGAGATGTAGGAGGTGACCAACATCTCAAACTCTTGAGGAAGAGTATTTAGTGCCTGATACACTATGAGTGAGTCACTAATTGATATATCTAGTGCCTTCAGCCTACTCTAAAGGTGCACTATCTAGATGATATATTTCAAACGCCTCCTTCTCTAGTATACCTCATAGAGAATAGTTCTTTAATCAAGGCGCTCTGCTCTGCATGAGAAGACACCTTGTACCTCTAGGAAATGCTGTCCATGAACTCCCTCGCTATGGTCGTGTCTGGCAATCCACTAAGAAGATGATCAAGGATCGACCTCTTGATGGTCAAATAGCACATCCTATTTGACCGCTCCCATATTGCCATCACTGCATTTTTAGCTTCCGAGCTGACATTTATAAGTGGAGGAGGCCTTTCGATTTGCATCGAATCTCCAAAGTAAACTCAACATCCTTCATCCACTTTTTAAAATTGAAACCATTTAAGGTCTCAATGGTGAAAACATTGTTGTTCACAGAAAAGTGACTGAAAAATATAAAAGACAATGTAAAGATCAGTATAAATGTAAGACAACAGTGATACTCAAAGCGTTAAAGCAGTGTCTATACCAAGAATCTGATCACACATATTATGAAACACCTTTGGATTGATTACATAATATATGAATTAGACCCCTGTATAAAAGTGAAAAGAGTACAAACCATCAATTCTCATAACACTAACACATTTGGTTGAATAGATCACTTAAGAGTCTAGAGAAGTTGCAGGGCGCGAAAATATCCAAAATTTATCTCAAATACAGTACAAATAGAATCCGATCCTCCTTCATTTCTTTGTAGTTTCTTTCATATTGATTCTATTTCTTTATTATCTCCTATTCTTTATTCTCTCCTATGTGATTTTATATAGATCATCTACGAGTTGTACGCGGTACAAAGTTCATAATGCAAAACTTGCAAAACTCATTTAGTTCATCCTATTATATTATTCTATTAGTTCAGCTCAGTCGAAATAGATATCTTCAAAATTGGAGAATCCAACGAATCCCTAATTGTATTGTCTTTTTCTTTTTTAGTTTATCCATACTAAAATTCATACTAAAATAATATGAATGAGACTTCAACAACTAACAACTCTGTTGATCTATAAGAGAACGTACAAATATTCCTTGAATATTGGGAGTTGTAGTAGTGAAGATTAGTTTTTTATTATTCAATGAGCATCTTGTATTTCATAAAAATTGGGGGCAATATAATCCTTATGCAAGGGCCACCCTATCCAACTTTCCGGCATTAAGATATGTTTTATGCGCGGATGATTCTCATAAGAGATTCCTAGCATATCATAAGATTCCCTTTCTTGAAAATCCGCACTTTTCCAAACCCAGAAAACAGACAGAATTCTAGCATTCTTCCTTGGAACAAATACTTTTATACATACTTCTTCTGGTTGATCTATATCATACTCTATTCTCGTAAGATAATATACACTAGCTAAGAGCCCGCAAACGGTTACTCTGAAATAGAACAAGAAAAATTGAATTTGATTAATTCAACTTATAAAATTTTAGAACAATTAGAAAATTACAAAAATGAAACCATTTATTTTGAACAACAAAAAGCGTTTAATCAAGTCCGAATACGAGTTTTCCAACAAGCCTTACAAGGAGCTTTAGGAGCTCTGAATAGTTGTTTGACCAACGAGTTACATTTACGTACCATTAGTGCTAATATTGGTATGTTTGAGCCTCTCCGGAGAATCGATGACTGCATTTTTGATGCACTTGCTAGTACGAGTACATATGAAAATTCTTAATTGGCTAGTTGTAAATAGCCCCACCCAGACTATAGAACAAAGGATTATACCGGAATTACCTACACCGAGGCATTGACGGTGATTCTCAAATATCGCAGAATAGAATGTGATATGATGAGATACAATAGAAAGAAAGACACAGGGAATGGGTTCCCTACTCTTAACGGTCAAAGCGAACCCTTTCATCAATTTTCCTTTATCTAATGCCTTTATGAACATCTCAAAACATTATGTAAGGCTAACATCTTTGGGCAGAATAACCAAACATAAGGCCAGAGACATCCCCTAACATATGAGCAGAACAATCCAAAATAATGACTTAAAAGGTCACTTTGGTGACTACATTCTCATCAATATCCCAGAAAGTCCACAAATACGAGGGATACATCTTTATGTCATCCTCATATTCTATATGGGCATAATGTATGTAAAAATTATCTACAAATGCAAAAACCAAATGTACAGTCAAATAATCACATACTAAAGCTGAAAACATCATCTTTAAACTTTATTTGAGACTTTTATAAGAGTTAAGTGTAGAATTTAGCCATATATACATGCATCACATGCATGAGAATGTAGCAGAAGTGTCGGAATCTAAATTTCGACACCATAACAACCCCGAAAAGCTAGAATCACACATGCATGCATAAGATTCTTAAGAACATGAAAATTTAAATACTTGAACCTTTAAATTTCTTGTCCTTTCTTGATACTTCTCCTTGTTTAGGTTTTTAAAAACACCAAACCCTTCCTTGATCACCCAAGAACACGTAAAGATGAAGAAGAACAATATGTAAGGGTGTTTGAACACCAAACTTGATGAGTTCAATTCGATATTCAAATGAGGAGATAGATCAAGATTATCTTGCATGCAATTAGATTTATGTAACCATTGCATAAATTACATGAAGATAACTCAAGACCTCTTCTCTCTATCTCTAGAACTCTTCTAAAGCCCTTTCTCTCTCATTTGAGTATGTATGAACTAGTAAAAACCCCTCTGTACATAAGTGAAGAACTCACTTATGTATCAACTATCGAGGCTTTGATCTTGATCATGGCCTATGAGCCGTCGTGGCCTACTTAAAACTAGCCTCAACTTTGGTCACGATCATGGCCTACTTAAAATTAGCCATACATACTATGTTTTTCATTTGATCTTTTATGCGTGTGACCCTTAGGTTTCCAGTTATTTTAGGCACTTGAATTAACTCTTAATTCAAATAATTCATAAAATGCTTCATGATGTCAATTTACTAGAATATAAGTTGATTAATACACGACCTCTTCAATAGTTAATTATCCAGATACGAACCTTTCCATAGATAATTACTGTGCAATCCGTCTTTTCACCATTCTATACCCTACTTAGAGTATGGGTCATGTGTCAACTCCCACTAGACTGACTACATTACATCTAGTCTAAGGGATGTTAGTTCTTTTCTTGGGATGTCATTACTCTATGCGTCATTGAAGACTCTCTTTATGACATATAACTGCTCTAGCCAGAGACTCTTAAGTAATGACTTTGACAAGAGGCCATGGGTATCATCTCCTTCTATCAGGAATGGTGAATCCTTTATTGGCTACCTAATTACCTTTGAATATCAACAGCTATACCTAATTATCACCCTAAGAGAGACCTCATCTTAAGGTAACAAAGAAGGATGTCAAAGCACAAGATTAGTATCCAAGATATCTTCGAGTACCTCAAGTCTAAGGATATTTTCACCATTGCTATGATGAGATTGATCATTGACATTTGATATATCATCCATATAATAATCTCATAATGGGTCTTCCTTTGTACTTACTACTCTTAGTAAGCATCCACATGTTAACTCTAAACATCTTATGCTTATAGTTTGTGAGATCTATTGCTTGATCAAATTCAAGGAGTATAACATATGCTAGTCTATCTAGATTAATAATGTCCTGTCTTATTAATCACATAACTAGGGATTATTTAGATGCTAATATAATTGCACATGATAAGAATCACATTATTATGATCTCATCAAGATTTCCTTTAAGCTATGTTTTGTATCATGGAATTCATTAATTCAATTTAAGATCGACACCAATTTATATATAAACGAATATCAAATTAACAAAAATTGCCTTTCACTTTATTAATCAAAATAAAGTATATAAAAAAGTGCTAGAGGTGATTGTCTTTAGAGCACTACTCTAACAATCTCTCACTTGCACTAAAGGCAATCGCCTTTGTATCTAATACCACAAGCGCGTATACTAGAATCAAATTCATTTGAGGAAGTGGCTTAGTCAAAGGATCAACGATGTTCTGAACTGTAGGCACTCTCTCTATCTTCACATCACCTCTGTCAAATATCTCCCTGATTAGGTGACATCTCCCGAGTACGTGTTTGGACCTTTGATGAGACCTTGGTTCCTTGGCTTAAGCAATAGCCCTATTTTTGTCACAGTACAACAATATTGGGTCTACTATGCTCAGAACAACTCCAAGTTCCATAACAAACTTCTTGATCTAAAAAACTTCTTTTTCCTCTTCCGCAGCTGCAACGTACTCTGACTCGGCTGTTGAATCTGCAGTTATCTCTTGTTTGGAACTCTTCTAACTGACTGCTCCACCGTTCAATGTGAAAACATAACATGACTAGGATTTGGACGCATCTTGGTCAGATTGAAAACTGGCATCCATACGTCTGCTCACTACGTGATCTCCATTTCCATATATCAAGAATACGTCCTTACTCCTCAAGTACTTTAGGATATTCTTCACAACCACCCAGTGACACTCACCAGGATCCGATGGATATCTACTCGTAACATTTAGAGCATACGATATATCAGGTCTTGTTCATAACATAGCATACATGATTGATCCTATTGCCGAAGCATACAGGATCATATTCATGCAAATCCTCTCATCTTGCGTATTGGGACATATAGATTTCGAGAGTTTTATCCTATAAGTCATAGAAAGAAACCCTCTTTTAGACTACTCCGTGCTAAACCTCTTTAGCATTTTATCTATGTATATCGACTGTGAAAGACTTAGCAACTTCCTTAATCTATATCTATAGATCTTTATTCCCAAAATATATGTTGCTTCTCTAAGATCTTTCATGAAAAAATTCTGGGATAACCAAATTTTGACTGATTGCAAACTTGAGAGATCATTTCCTATTAGTAATATGTCATTCATATATAACACAAGGAATATGATAACACTCCCACTAACCTTTTTGTACACGCAAGGTTCATCATAATTTTTTGAGAAACTAAACTCTTTGATTATCTCATCAAATCAGGTGTTTCAACTCCTAGATGGTTGCTTCAATCCATAAATATAATTATGAAGCTTGTATACCCTTTTACTATCTTTTGACATAAAGCCCTCAGATTGTATTATAGACACATCCTCAATTAGGTTTCCATTCAGGAAAGTCGTCTTAAAATCCATTTTCCATATTTCATAATCATAATGAGCAGCAATGTCTAGGAGTATTCTAATGGATTTAAGCATGGATACAAGGATAAATGTCTCGTCATAGTCAACTCTTTGTCTTTGACGATATCCTTTAGCAATTAGTCTCACTTTATAAGTAATCACATTATCATCCATGTCGATTTTCTTCTTAAAAATCCACTTTCACCCTATGGGTTTTAGCCCTTCGAGTGGGTCAACCAAAGTTCATACTTGGTTTTCGTACATGGAATCCATTTCAGAATTCATGGCTTGAAGCCATTTTTTAGATTCTAAACTCTTCAGAGCCTCTTCATAAGTTGTAGGATTATCATCTTCTATGAGCAATACGTCATTTTGTTCACTTATGAGAAATCTATATCTCTATGTAAAATTGCATATCCTACCTGACCTACGAACATTTTGTGTGTTAGAAGGTTCAACTATTTTCTCATTTATGTGAACAACAATTTTGGGTTCAGGCAATTGATCTACGTCTTTTTGAATATCATGAACTTCATCAAGTTCAACTTTGCTCCCAATGTCTTCTCTTAGAAGAGACTCTTTCTATAAAAAGATAAATTTGAGACAAACAACTTTTGCTTTAAAGCATTGTAGAACTGATATCCAATTGTTTCTTTAAGATATCCTATAAACAAACATTTATCAGATTTCGCTTCAAGTTTGACTGATTGAATCCGCTTCACATAAGCTATAACCCCATACTTTCATATGAAAAAGATAGGGCTATTTGTTAGTCCATATCTTATAAGGAGTAACTTCAGCTTCCTTTGAAGGGACTCTGTTTGTCACATAAATAGCAATCTCGAGTGTATAGCCTCAAAAAAATTTTGGTAGATTTACTAAGGCCATCATTAACCTTACCATGTCCAATAAGGTTCGGTTTTTTCTTTAAGCCACCATTATGTTGTGGTATGTAAGGTGGAATCCACTCGGATACTATCCTATTATCTCCGAGATAAGTTAAAAACTCCTCGTTTAAGTACTCACCAATTCGTTCTGATCAAAGTGTCTTAATACTTCTACCCAGTTTTTCCTCTATTTCATGTCTAAATTGTTTAAACATTTCAAATGCTTCAGACTTGTATCTCATTAGATATGCATACCCATATCGTGAATAATCATCAATAAAAGTAATGAAGTACATAAAACTATCTCTGGCATGAATAGATATCGGACCATATACATCTGAATGTATTAGGTCTAATAACCCTTTCACTTGTTCACCTTTTCCATTAAAAGGTAATTTAGTCATCTTGCTTAACAAGCAAGATTCACATGTGTCATATGATTCATAATGAAATGAACCTAAGCTACCATTCTTGTGTAGCTTAATCATGCGCTTCTCATTTATATAGCCAAGTCGACAATGCCACAAGTAAAATTATTTTTAGTTATCTCATTTTTGTCTTTCATTGTCATTGATATTTAATATTGGATTACACATATCTAATATGTAAATACCATGCACAATGTAGTAGTACCATATAATATTTCATTCAACTTAATTGAATAATCATTGCTTGAAAAAATTAAATAAAATCTTGCTTTATTAAGATATGAAATAGATACAATGCTCTTTGTCACAATAGGTACATAATAGTAATTATCCAAAACTAACTCTAGCATACTAGGAAGATACAAAACATATGTTTCTATGGTTAATGCGGCAACTTTTGCTCCCTTTCCCATATGTAGGTTCATCTCCCCTTTCTTAAACGATCTATTATGCCTGAGACCCTGCATATCAACATATATGTGTGAGCTATATCCAGTATCTAATACCCAAATGTTATGATCATAATTAGTGTTAACCTCAATGATAAATAACATACCTAAAGTAAATGGTGGGGCATCTAATGCATTCTTCTGCTTCAGCGACTCCTGATAAGCTTTGCAGTTCTTTTTCCAATGTCCTTCCTTGTTGTAATGGAAGCATATTCCCTTTCATGTTGTCTTCTTCACCTTCTTCTTGGCTACACTTCCTATTGGCTTCTTGGAATTCTTTTTCTTCTTTTAGTTCTTCTTTCAAGAAACAGAAGGAGAGTCCACCATCATCACAACCTTACTGCCTTTCTTGACAGTTTGCTTAGTTTTTTTGAGCAGATTAATCAGCTTAGGTATTAATATGGATATTTAGTTCATCTTATAGTTAAGCACAAACTGTGAATAACTATCAGTCAAACTAGTCAAAATTAAGTTTATACTTAATTCATGATCCATTACAAAACCCAAACTGGCTAACCTCTTAATGTATCCATACATATTCAGCGCATATTGCACTAGAGATGATCCCTTAGCCATCTTAGAGTAGAAAAGCAACCTCGAGGTCTCGAACCTTTCAAATCGAGCTTGCTCATCAAACAGTTCCTTTAGATGGTAGACTATGGTATGAGCATCCACAGCCTTATACTGCTTTTACAGTTCTGGTAACGTAAAGGCCAGCATTATACAGCTAGCCAACTCATTTTCATCTAGTCGCTTCTTGTAAGCTTTCTAATCCTCATCAGATGCTTCAACAAAAGGGGATTAGGAAGTGGTTCATCTAAGACATATCTTAGTTTCTAAGATTTGAGAACAATTCTCAAATTCCATAGTCAATCTAAAAAGTTAGGTTTCGTGAGTTTGTTGGAGTCTAATAAAGAGCGTGGGTTCATACTAGACGAAGACATCGTGGCGATTCAATAACCTAGAAGAATCAGAGAAAGTGTTAGAATGTACACTAATGCATATTTATAAGGACTTTAATCACATACATTATGGGTTTCACTATTTTTATTCAAATCCATAGCCCTCACTATGAATTTAAGAAAACTTATAATTTTCTTAATGGGTCGATATCTAATATCACCAAGAATGACCTTGAGCTTGCTCAACAAGCCACATTAGGTTAATCAGTAGGTATCACTCATACCAATTGCATTCAGTTATGCAACTGACTTGTGCAACTGTTGATTTGGCACACTCGTTAGGTTATCAACTCTTGATTTGTATACATCCCATTTATATAACCCAACTTTGCCTCTATCCACGTTGACCTTGGGTTTGCCTAACAAATCAACGGTTTCAGTTCGGACCAATCCATTAATCCAGAAATCTAATTTCTATAGTTTGAACATATTCATGTAAAGCGGGCTTGGATTTGCCCAACAACCCAACTCTAAAAGAATTTTGGTTTTTTCCATATCAATGGAAGGCGTAAGAACTAATATTTCAGTTGAGGGATTTGTTCTTTGGTCTCATTAATAATTGGATGATATTGTATATATATATTCAGATTATGGAAAACTCAATCAAATTGAGCCTATATTTATAACCACCCTTAAAATGCATCTAATACATATATAATAGAAAGGAGATATAATTTGAGATTGTGAATTAACTATGCATCAAAAGTTCATGATTCGATTCAACTCTTAAACCGAATCAAGGACTCGAGTTAGTCTCAACTAATTCATATTATGAGTATGATTCAATTAGGAACCTAAATTTAATTATTTTGATGTCCAAATTAAACACTTTAATTCTAGTATATATACCTTTTTCTAGTCACACTAGAAATGCTATGCTCTGCTTGGATTAATTCTAAATTAATCCCTAGGGTTTCTAAAAATCCCGTACATCAATTAGTCATCTATAATATCCCTAGGTCATCTCAAATTTATCTAAACAATTTTGACACAAGCCAAAATTATATTGATGGATAAAATCATCAAGATAAATAATTTAACCTACTAGACATTAAAAGGATCGATTCGATGTTCAGAAAATTTCTGGAACCCTAATTTCAATTACATGCACTAAGCATGTTACCACCATCAAAATAATACATTTCTTATTTGATAAAAGCCTTATTAAGGTCTTATAATCAAAACACATACACTATAAGTCATTGATTAAGTCAACTCCATCAACTTTCAAAAAGCTGATCAATGTTAACTTTGACTTAATTTATTAATCGAATCAAATTCAATTAATTTTGAAAAATTCCAGAGTCTTGTACATATTCTAAATGTACCTAATAAAAAATTATAGAGACTAATTCTTAGGAATTATTTATTAATTAATAGGAATTAGCCAGCACATCACAAGTCTATGACACTGTCATATTACTTCTAACACTAGTCATACTTTACATCATGCATGCCTAAGATAATCACTTTAACAATAAGTGTCATGCATCTCATACAATCTTATATTGTATGGTCATGCATAAAATTCATAAAAACAATTTTTATAAAAATTAATATGGAATTTACAAGCATTTATGTTCATTAGATTTCTAAAATTTCCCAGATCTTCATACATGCATTAGATTAAAACTAAATTTGTAATAAAATAGAAAATGACATTCAATTGCATTTTCCTTTGAAGAAAACATAATATAATACCTTATAAACATTTATATGAAAGAAAGTTAGAAAAAAGTTTTCTATAATTATTACGAAAATTTCAAAATCAGCATATGCATTCACTTTTCCAGAAATTCCCAGAAATCAACATATGAACAGAGTTGATATTAATTCTAAATAAAATAGCAAATGATATTCAATTGCAATTTCCTTTGACATAAACCTGATATAAAACCTTATAAATATTTTTGTGAAACAAACTAGAAAAAATTTATATAATTTACATGAATTATTCCAAATTAATACGCATGTCAGTTACAATCCAGCAAACACTTTACACATGTTCAATACATCGCATAATACATGCATAAACTTGATTTGATACCACTTGTAGGGGTTTAGCCATGTATATATGCATCACATGCATGAGACTGTAGTGGACATGTCAGAATCTAAATTTCGACACCATGGTAACCCCTATAAGCCAGAATCACACTTGCATGTATATGATTCTTAAGAACATGAAAATTTAAACACTTGTACCTTTACATTTCTCCCCCTTTCTTGATTCTTCTCCTTGTTTAGGTTATTGTAAATGCCAATCCATTCCTTGATCACCCAAAACACACTATCATGACATGAAACCACATCGAGCATATGACAACCACCTCATACTCAGACTAAGGATACTTATGGTACCCTTCACTCGACTATGCAAGGCTAATTGAATATCTATAAATCATTTGGACAGCATAACTGTTGTATTTTGAAAATCCCAAAACTAAATTAAAAAACCTGTAACTTCTATATTCACATTAAAATTCTACTGAAACTACTGGACTTTTAGGTCCAGTCAAGAGCAATCTCAACGACGATACAAAAGGTTATACATAAGGTCATTTCCAAACCATAAAATAGTCAAGATTTAATTTACAAAATTATAAAGCATATCAACATAATCATGAGCTACTATATAACAGAAGTGCAAAACAGAGGCTGTCCATATGCAGTAATGCCCCGAAAATGATAAAAGACCTTACTATCCACTCAGAGATTCAAGCTCACCAAATTAACCTGCATAGTTAGGAAGCAGAAGGGGTGAGTACAGTATATATTCAGCAAACAGGAAAAAACATATATCGCAAACAAAACTTGGTACACATCAAGACGGTCTAAATAACCTAAGGACAGTTTTACACATCTAACATGCATATAACCACCTATGAAGTGAACATACATGATATAGAAACACACAGGCCTAGTTTATGACTTATCCCATACTAGTTGGGAATCACTTAGGCCTAGACTATTAATCACTCATTCAGGGAACATAGGTTTCAGTTCCAGTACATAAGAGCAGAAAAGGATCACATCTAAAATCAAATCTTATCAGGAAGCCAAATTTTAGAATAAGTCAAAATAGCTATATGTGTCACCACTAGTTGGCCAAACTAGTGTGCACATCCACCGATTCTCAGTGTGGCTTGACTCTTATTGATAAGAACGTCATAACCCTAAGTGATTACCTTGTCGGTGACCAGACCTCTAGGTGTGCAATCACCTGCAGGTCTTGTAGAAAGGTGTCGACACGAGGACTTGACTTTTATGTACAAATGTTAAAAGGTACAGGGGTCGCTAAATTTGTTGCTCCTAGCACATGAATAGCTAATCTTAATCTCACCAATCACAAAAATCATATACAAATATTTAGTACTAAAATCAAGTAAGGTACCATGCCTTTATTTATCTGTCCAACCAATAAAATGGAACCTTGCTATGGCTCTAAGCCAAAAGAGAACATATACATGCAACATATATGTCTCAATTATGCATGTGTAAGTTCCAAATCATTATTTCATGCAGTGAAAGTCATATTTTGCACTCTAAGTGAAAAGTTGTTCAAAAGTGTAGTTTCAAAAAATAAAACATTGTCCTTTGCACTTCAAATGTAGGTTTGTTGAAAACAATATCATTCTTTTAAATACAAAATAAAAATATTAGTTTCACTCTAAGTGCAAAGAGTTATTTAAAACAATGTCGTTTATTAAATATATAAGTATACTAGCATTTATTTGAGATTCAATTCTACTATGCATTGCCTAGGTTCAAAATTCACATACAAGTGATTATGCAAGTCTTGGGTTGTTCTAGTCCCATTTGAGAGAGATGTTTTTCCCAACTCATCTTAAAAGAAAGTAAACACTCCTTTAACTTCAACAATCCTCAGTAGAAGCTCCTTGCTTGACAGCTCCCAAGCCTTTATACATATAATATACAATGTATTTACTACTCAAATATGTACCTCATATTTATACACCATCACATAAGTGTATAAAACACAATATCACTATTTTTAAGTTATAGGGTTTAACCATTAAGCTTCTCACATGGTTACTTCCCTTATTACTCGCATACGCTTTCTTTTGCATTTTCTAAGGCATTTAATGCCTTTGATCTAATACTTACACATTTCAAAGCATAATTAAACACATTTTTATCCAAACGCATTAGGTCACTACTAATCAATCTATGCAAAAATTCAAGTTTACTCTAAGTAAACATGAAAACCTATTTCCAATGCACACCATTACAATCTTTAAGCCATAAGCTAAGTTCACTTAGGTATTTTATCAAACACCTAATGTGCATGACTTTCAAGTCATATTTTCAAGACATTGTCATAGTAATTCATGCTCTTATCTTGTTATATAACAAGCACTTCTAAACAACAACACATTTCACCACTCCATTAAATCTAACTCCATTCATTTAAACCATCAATTTCAAAAGATGTTTAAAATTTTACAAACTTTCACCAAAGAGAGGGTATCTCGGTTTTAGCTTAAGGAAACTTCTCTATGACTCATTTCATTCATCTAAACCATGTTTCATTCATATTCAAGCATGGAGAACAACATATCTTAACACCAAACTCAAAATCATAATGTAGAGAGAGATGAGACAAAATTT